>JARQZJ010000069.1:2817500-3417500 GCA_030704895.1 Henosepilachna vigintioctopunctata | reverse complement strand
AATCCGAACACTTCGTAATAATAATGAAATGCTGATGAAAATGCTGTTTTCTAGATTTATACATATATTTTATTTGACAATTGTATGTCATCATTGAACAAGAAGCTAGTTCGACCTTTCTACAAAGCTAGAATATTTATATCTTCTACTTGATGTATAAATCCATTTTAACAATAAAACAGCACCGAAAACAGTGTTTTCTAGATTTGCGAGACTTCCCATTTGAAAGAGCTTTCTTTCAATAAATTCAAAATGAACATCAAGAAACATTCTGACATTTTGCTTGTATACTGTCAGCGAGTATTCGAAACACTTCAAGGCAAAGTCTGATATGAACATGATCACTACATCTTTTTATGTGTTATATTTAGTGCTTTATATGAATTCTTTTTTTCAGTTTTATGGTGAATTAATTACTTAATTTTACGAAGTTTATACTTATTAGACTTCAATCATTAGTTTCACCAAGGATTAAGTGTATCTTTATGTACTATTTTGTATTATTTTTCAATTTATGTTAATTTTATGTTTGTAGGAGTAGAAGAATGATTCGTCAAACTCCTATCATTTGTAAGAAATTTCTTTTCTCTACAATAAAGTTTACTATATTACTACTGTTTTCTTCGTTTCATTCCGATATCTATAATTATTATTGATCAATCAAAGTTGATTGAATGTTCGATAATCTCTTGGTGAAACATTGTTATATTTTATATGAAATCTGTATATTTAACAGAAAACAATAGGTTTGGTTTCACAAAAATCACATTAATTCTTGACAACTGTTTCAGAGTTTTACCCCATTTTCAAAACTTGAATGAGTGAAAAAAACAGTTTTATTTAAATAATTTTTTTGAAACAAAGCCTAGTGTTGTTTATTCAATAAATTTTAATCACATACTAAGAATTTGCAATGTACTTTTGAAATGTTTTAATGCAAAAGTTGAATATTTCATATTTCGACACTAATTTGAAGTTCAAATTAAAATGAGAGGTAATAATAAAAAAACTTGTCTAAAAATCACTGACTGAACAACTCTTTATTCTATAAAGTAAAGGAATAAAGAGTTGTTCAGTCAGTGATTTTTAGACAAGTTTTTTTATTATTACCTCTCATTTAATTATGAACTATCACAGAGTAGATTCATCGTCCATTGAATTTATTCAAATTAAAAACTGAATTGTTGACATTGATGCATTAATGTATTAAAACATGAGACGTCTTTGTAGTTACGTAAGTACTGAGGAATGTTAGACATAATTAACTGTTTTGTTACAATATGATCAATGAATATTCTAGGAAACCATCTTGACAGAGAGAATAAGCGAAGCAGTTTTATAGCATCAACGAAATTGGAATGAACTATCATTTTTTGGGATGAGATAAAAAGAAACAACTTGAGAGGAGCAGTTTGAGCTATGAAAGAACTTGAAGAGGAATTTTGTTATAAATTACCTCATTGATAACACGTAATGAAAAGCGTCAATTACTATGCACAAAAACCTCTTTTTTTGCTAATTTATTTCTCGAAGGAACTGATGTTTAAATTAAGTTCTTTTTACAAGGAAAATAATTTAGTCAATTGAAAATAATAGGTATATTTTCATTTATCGCACAATGAAAATTATTTGGAAATTGTGAAAACCTATCATTTAATATCCAAACGATTATTCAAAAATATAAGAAATTTCGAATTAATTCACATGAATACATACCTCAAAATCTAATTGAAATCTTTGTGATACTATGAAATCTTGAACAGATATAGAATATAAAGATCGTTGGTATAACCTTCAGAAAAACGGTTGACTCCACCTTGAAACAGGTATCCCATTGTTGTATTCGTTTGAGAATCGGCGTAAGAATATAAACTTCTTTTATACCTTCCGCTTCAGTTGCAAAATTCACTAAAACACGTTTATCAATTTCTGATGGACATTTCAGATGAGTTTTATATTTACGTTGTTTCAATCAATCCGATATTTTATATTTCTAAAAATTCAACACTATTCAATGATATTCTTCTAGTATATAACCTATTTATTACCTATATAATGAAGTTCTAGAGACTCCAATTAAAGGACCAACTCGCTAATACAATCCCCGATTTGGTTTATGTAGTCTACATTCAATACAGTACCTAATAAATGTGTCAATCACATTTCATGTCATTCAATGGAGACTAATAAATTTGTCTCGATTGCAGTAATTATTAGTAGTTGTGTAAACAAGGAAAATTTACTAAAATGTACTGAATTATATTGAGTTCTTTGTAATATTTCATTTAATTTTATTATTCTGTTAATAAAGTTAGTTACCTCTTTAGTGCTTTGATTACATTGATCCCTTTGTTATATTTCATTTAATTTCATTTATTCAATAATTTGGTTATTATTCAAGAATATGTTATTTTTGTTTGTAATTGAATATTACGAGTATATCTGTTGAAAATAAAGAAGTTATTATTATTATTATATCGGAAATTCCTATGAGTAAGGAATTGTAGCACTTAAAAATTCAATTTAAAACGTAGCATTTTTTAGTGGCTTTTTGTACAATTTCAAATAATTTTCAGATATAAAAGTACATGAGAGAACGTCAGAACATATTCGAAAATTGATGAATTTTGTTAAGTTTAATAAATAACTATGGTATAGTCTGCTCTTTTATAAGTAGAGAATTCTACGAGCTTTTCATATCTGCTAGCAAATGAGCGACCTCTTTCAAACAGTTTATGAAAACATGCTAAATTACTCCTGAATCATTTCCGACTTGTTGATGAAATAGTCAATCGGTTGAAAATCATTAATTCTCAATCTTTTCCATGAACGAAAATACTCCATTGCTGGAGATATGTCTCCTTGAGTACTATCCAGATATCTCTATATTGGGCACTTAATTACCTCTTTCTTTCTGTCTTAAATTTAATGGCATCAGTCAATCTGCTTGTGATGAACATCTAAATGTTCATATAGATTTTTTCATCCTTCACACGTTTCTCTTCAAACTTCACTACAATCTGAAGATTCTAACTGCTAAATAGATTATTCTGGTTTTTCTTCTGATATCTTCATTTATTATAATATCCCCCAAATTAACACCGAACATTTGCGTTTCTATTGCTTGTTGTGTACATTTTATATGATTCAAACTGACCCTTGTTTCTAACCCGTATATATTTACTGCGGGTATGCAGCTTTCAAGCATGCATTTTTATCATGTTTATTGGGATATTGAAGTTTATAAGAATGAACACTAGTTTAAACACATCCAACTTTGATCTACGTATTCTTCCTGGAATCCATTTTTTTTATTCGATCATCAAAACATCTATGAAAATTTTTTCAGAAAATATAAAAACCCTACAACTCAACAATGAGAAATTATGTTTTCCATCTGAAATTGTTGTTAAATCTGAACTCTATAAATAAAAAACTGAACACGAGTTGGGTGCACCAAGAACACGTGCTAAAGCAAGGAAAATCGAATTCGATAGGACTTCATGCTTCATTTCTACGAGTAAATTCATAGAGAAATAGTCGTAGAGTTTTGGCATTCGTCAATTGTTCAGACCACAAAAAAGAACTACGGCAGGGGTGACCAAATCAAAGTATACACTTTCAAACGATATAAAGGGTGTATCGATCTTCTATAAATTGTTCTATATTTTAAATTACCTTCATATACCTTAAATTAAACCTTGAGTTTATTACCACTGTTACTTTCCTCAATTTCCTAATTTAATTCTTTGTTGTTCAGTAATTTTTAGATTTAATTTAATACTTCTAACTGTATATTGACCTGTCCCTCCACTTTCGAGACATCGCTATGAGCCTTAAATCTATTGCAGGTAACGATGTATCGGTATATGAGAATCTTGATCAAAAAATGTTGTTCAGTCTAACTTTTGAAAATGGGGTAACATCCCGAAAAAATTTTGTGAAACCTAGCCAAGAGTTTTTTATTCAATATACGAGGGCGGTTTGATAAGTCCGTGACTTTTTGAATGAAAATTTTTTTTGCGGCAAATAAACATTTTATTTTTCTACATATTCACCTTTCAGCACGATACATTTAGTCCAGCGTTTTTCTAATTTTTTTGGTTTTCTCGAGGCTCTCAAAATACACGTTTGTTTCGGTAATGACTTCTTCATTAGACTCAAATCTCTCACCACCCAGCCATTTCTTTAGGTTTGGAAACAGATAATAGTCGCTGGGGGCTAAATCTGGAGAATATGCTGGATGGGGTAGCAGTTCGTATCTCAATTCGCGGATTTTGGCCATCCTGACTAAACAAGTGTGCACACGTGCATTGTCTTGATGAAACAGCACTTTCTTCTTCGCCAAATACGGCCTTGTAAAAAAAGCTTTGAATAATATTCGCCGGTGATTGTTTTACCTTTCTCGAGATAATCAATGTGAATGACACCGGGTGCATCCCAAAAAACTGTGTCCATGACCTTGTTGGCTGACACACTGTGTTTGGCCTTCTTTGGTCCACGTTCACCCCGAGCAACCCACTGTTTCGAATGTTCCTTGGTCTCTGGCGTGTTGTGATGGTTTTCATGTTTTGTCCACAGTAACAAAACGGCGCAAAAATTCGTCCGGATTACGGCTGAACATCGCTAAACACTCATTTGAAGCTGTCACACGATTGCGCTTATGTGTGAGCAATCGCGGTACCCATGTCGCGGAGAGTTTTCTCATATCCAAATATTCGTGTAAAATATGACGTACCCATTCAGTTGAGATACCAACAGCATGAGCCAACTCACGTACTTTCATTCTCCGATCATCCAATATCATTTCATGGATTTTATCGTCGATTTCCGGCGTGATCACTTCTTCTGGGCGACCTGAACGTTCGGTGTCACTAGTACTGGTACGACCACAACGGAACTCTGTAAACCACTTCTTTACCATTGAAATTGATGGTTCCGAGTCCCCGTAGTATTTATCAAGCTTTTCCTTAGTTTCAGTGATGTTTTTTTTACGTAAAAAGTAATGCTTCGTCAGTACACGAAATTCACTTTTTTCCATTTTTTTAAAAATTCACGAGGTTGTCTGCTTTAAATGGCTATCAAACACCAACTGCATGACGTAGCTTGCTCAAAATTTGACAGTTACCCACTAATAGATTACAGTTGACGGCAGCACTGTTGCATTTGGAATAACTGCGCGGGAAATTCGAAAGTCACTGACTTATCAAACTGCCCTCGTATTAAACAACGTTTCACCAAGAGATCAGCGAACACTTTGATCTATATTTTCGAGAATGGGGCGCCATGGAACCTTCTCGAAGATAGATCTGACCTCCCGGTAATGTAGAAATCGAACATTTATCATTGAGTATTTATTTAAATGTTCAAAACCCGAAAAATATATTTATCTGAGTACCGCAAGATAACGCCCGTTATATTCAACTGTATGCATTGTATACATACCCCCTCCTTCGCTCGTACGCCTTTTTTTAGGTATGATACCTGTTCGTGGAACATAATCAAGGAAGGGTACCGGTTCAGTTCCGCTCGAGTATATTCTTAAATGGAGTAGGTGTTCAAAAGCACAAATTGTGAATGTAGTCCTTGAGAGTAATACCCCGGTTGCACCAGGCAGCAGCTGTTAGTGACGGTTCACGGTCATCGTTGCACTGTCTGAATAGTTCAAGCGAGATGGAAGTACAATAAAGCGAAATGGAATATCCTTCTTACATCACTCTCATGTTTCACCTTCCACTAGTGTTGTATGGTGTATTATTCTAATAATATACGCTAGGAGTATACAAAGACCAAGGAGTTATGTATGAGTAGGCGAAGTACTTTTTACCACGTCATACATAAAGTAGTACATTATTTATATATGTAATGTTCTTTTGAATAATTTGTCAAAAAATTATAGACAGAAAGTTAATATATACTTTTAATACAGAATATTTACAAGTGAGATAATCTATAAAAGAGAAGTACAGAATTCTTTTTCTTGTAGTAGATTTTTTTCATGTTTCAAGTAGCCACTTCCGGATACTTTGATAAATCATAAGCGACGTTTCGACAACCTCAACCTAGATGGCATTACTTCATCAAATTAGATAAAATTGTTCAAAACCTAGAGTTGTAAAATGTAGTAGATATATTCATTGATAAGGGTGTGTGAAGCTTTCAATACTAGATGTATTCATGTGCTTTTCATCGATTCTAAGATTTGAGGTCTACATTAACCTATGCAATATATATGTATACGACTGAACAGTATAATTCTATCTTATGATCGATAAAAGGGTATGTGAGGATTAAAGTTATTGCCTGCTTTTTCGGTTCAATGTCTCTACATCAACGTATCTACATCTAAAAGAAAGAGTACCTTGTAGTACGAAACAGTTAACTATTTTACGCTTCCAATGAATATATGCAACTATTTCAATATTATCTAACATTTATCCCTACAAGGATAATGGAGACATCACATTGTTCATGTATCACATAGCCAGCTCTGCTATAATGTTCTTTTAAATAATTTGTTGAAAAATTATCGAAGGAAAGATATAACTAGTACTTTCTTATTATATATATATATATATATATATATATATATATATATATATATATATATATATATATTGAAAGTTTTTAGCAATAACAGGCTTTTTTGATATGAAAAAGTTTATTTTTGTTGACGTTTCGTTGTTATATTACAACTTTTATCCTGTTATTGCTAAAAACTTTCAAAATAAATATCTTAAACAGGCAATAAATCAATTTCAAGATATATATATATATATATATATATATATATATATATATATATATATATATATATATATTATTTCGAAAGTTTTTAGCAATAACAGGCTTTTTTTGATATGAAAAACTTTATTTTTGTTGACGTTTCGTTGTTATATTACAACTTTGTTGTAACAAATTTCAAGAGGTAAAAAAGTTGTTAAACTCGCTTTGTCTCAAATACATTTTGTTGCCAATGAATTTCATCATGTTCTTCTCCCGCCACTGGACTTATTGATCTTGATCTATGTCAATATTAAATCCTTTTTTCCAGTAACATCGCTGCCAGTTAAAAAAAACAGTGGAGAGATATTTCACATAATATTTAAAAAACGTTATACATTCATAAAGTCTTGTTAGAAATTATTGAAGCACCAAAATATATTTACGGGCAGTTTCACATGACAGAGACAAATTGATAGGATTATTTGGAGCAGTTAGTTATTCTTAAATGAATCGGAGAGGTATAATCCTCAACCCAAAATACTGAGCTAATTATTTTTCTAACAATCGTTCTAAACCACGCCACCTTACTCGGAAAGTCAGTGTTTCTCAATGGTAATTAAATACGGTGAATACCAGAACCCTCATATTTGATGTTGTTTTTCATAATCGAAGAATCTTCTGAACAAAAAAACGTTTTAATTGACTATTTCCGATTCAAAATACCATTTCTTAAACCAGCTGTACCAACAAATATAAGAGTACGTACAATTTATACACAACAGTTATCGAACTCATTATTTTATGTGTATTATAAAAAACTTGATCAAAGACGGACTACCTTTGAATTTTTTGATGAATAAGAAATAAGAGTTTAGATACTTTAGAAGCGCGCTGCTAATATCGGGTGTTTTTTTTAGAGGTATAAAACTTTAAGTTGGCATTACTGTTGAAGATGGCGACCGATTTAACAGCTGAGAAGTGATTTATTCTCAGTTTGGTTTGGCAATTCATAATGGATAGACTCACGCCTGAACAACGCTTGCAAATAGTGCAATTTTTTTCCAAAACGAGAATGCCGTTGTTCCCGATTTTCACAAGCGAATTTTGTTCAGCGATGAAGCGCACTTCTGGTTGAACGGCTACGTCAACAAACGAAACTGCCGCATTTGGAGTGAAGATCCTCAAGTGTATGTCAAAACACCCCTACGTCCAGAAAAACTGACTGTTTGGTAAGCTTTATGCGCTGGTGGAATCATTGGTCCGTACTTCTTCAGAAACGATGAGGGCCAGAACGTTACAGTCAATAGTGATCGGTATAGAGCCATGATTACTAACTTTTTCATTCCTGAATTGAACAACCATGACGTCCAGAAGCTGTGGTTTCAACAAGACGGCGCAACATGTCACACAGCTCGTGCCACAATCGATTTATTGAAAGACACGTTTTGGACCTGTGAATTGGCCTCCAAGATATTGTGATTTAACTCCGCTAGACTACTTTCTGCGGGGCTATGTAAAATCATTGGTCTATGCGGATAAGCCACAAACGCTTGACCATTTGGAAGACAATATTCGCCGTGTTATTGCCGATATACGGCCACAAATGTTGGAAAAAGTCATCGAAAATTGGACGTCCAGATTGGACTAGATCCGAGCCAGCCCTGGCGGTCATATGCCAGAAATCATATTCAAAATGTAATGCCACAAGATTATCTTTCGAATAAAAAAAAATTCTTGTCAATCGAATGATCCATCGTTGTTTCATTGCAATTTAAAGTTCTATACCTCTAAAAAAAACACTCTTCAGAAACACTTTATTAAAATAATTACTGTGTCAATTAACAGATAATTACTGTTCACAAAACACAGTAATTAATGAAGACATTAATCTTGAGTAATAAGTGAAACAATAAGTTGATTGAATATCCGCGGATCCTTTGATGTTGATCAAAGGTAACACCCCCGAAAGAATTGGCACCAAACAAAAAAAAATAATTCTGCGGAACTAAGGCGAGTATTTATCCCCTATAATGAATATAAAATTGGTTCTACAAAACAGAAAGTGGTTTAAAGACATATGTACTTATTGCATTTATTATTCAAGATTCAGAATTAATCACCTGCGTACAAAGTTAACTATTCATCTAATAATCTTATGAACACATATATTTCATTGCCACATTTCTGAAACATTTTAAATAATTTTCTATCAACAATCTAAAATCTATAATATAAAAATTAATCGCAAAATGTGTTAGCAAGCGCATAACTCAACAACCCCTGGACCTATTTTGCCAATTATTTCTTTAAAATGTTCGTTGAAGTCCGAGGATGGTTTTTACAGCGAGAAAAATTCGAATAATTGCCGGTAAAACCCTAAAACAGCCCTTCTTTTTCTCATACAAACGTTTTCTAACTAAAATGTAGATTCCAACGGCTGTACCGATTTTACTATTTTTTTGTTCTGTTTGTTTTTGTCAGGGATAAAATTTTAAAAATTGCGTGTAAATTACATAATTTGAGAATACTCAATTGATCATATAAGTTAAAAATGATTATCAATTCTCAAAAAGAGAATGTAAAAAAACTGAATATCCTATCACACATCACACATGGTTAGTTTAGAGCTATTAACATTAAAACTTCAAAACAATTTTGGTACGTTTGAATAGATTTTCATACACGTTACTAACATAGCAAGTGGCATATTTGATTATAAAGAAAAATACATAGTTTTCTTTAATTTACAGTTGAAATTTCGTTTTTAAACATGATAGCTATTAGATGTACAAACTTAAGTCGCTGATCTCGCAAGGCCGCAAGTCAAAGATATAAAAAGCAAGTCAAACTGACGAGCAACGCGAAGCTCGGAATGAACTTGAACGGAATCTATGGAATCGAAATTACCAATATGAAAAGGTTTCGTTTAACTCCTATCGAACTGCATTCAATTATAACGTTAAAATAGATTACAGTTCACAGCAAATCGTTGCTATTGGACCAATGAACGTTGTGTGTCAATATTGCTAGGCAAAATTTAATTGTTATTGATGAGAAAATACTACCAATGATGCAACAAAATATTGCGCGAAGAGTCAATTCAAATAGACGCTATTGGTACAGCCACCAGAGTCACTATATTCATTAGTTTCCGGGAATGGGCTAAATTCTGGACATTTTTTGACTTATATCCAGCAAATATCTCATATAATTAATGATGAAATATATGGGTTAAGTACTTGCTACCAAAATTAGGAACATGCCGTTCAACTGTAGAACGGACAGGTTAATCACTTTAAATACATCAAACGTGATAATTCGACTGATTTGAATTAACAGAAAGTATTGCAGTCCCTTCGTAAGTAAGTCTCTGGCTCCACACGGGATAAATATTGGAAACAACATAGTGTAGCACTAATAGTAGAACTTGTCTTTCGGGCTTTTTGAAAAATATTCAGGGTAAAATAAATAGGCGTACAAAGTTCGCCGAGTAAGCTAGTAAATAATAAAAACAATTTTACTTTTCAGAAATACGATGTCCAAATTTGAATAAATTTTATAATTCAACGTTTATTTCAATAAAAGAATTCTCAAAATGAATGACCGAAAATGTGTAGATGTAATAAATATGAAAATCACAATCAGTTGTCAATTCTAGAATATGTAATCGCACATATTAATTTCAACAGAACTTAGCTAAGATAAAAAATCAACATCTTATAATAAATGTTGACAAAACTTGAATTAAAACATTCCTGATCAGTAATTATTCAAATAAATCAATCAAAACAAAAGTATTGGAACAGATTTGCAACTTTTTGTCGATCTATCATCCGTAAGTATCAGAGGAATGTCAACATTTTCGGTAGGTCCAAATATGATGTGAAAAGTACGTCAGCATTAGGTGAGAGAAAATTGTTTTTCGACAAGGAAAGTTTGCGTTCATATTTCCGTCGTCACCATGGCAAAATTTCATGAGTCAGGAGACAAATTGTTTCCGCTTTCAGCATTTAACCCTCCTTTTTTATGTCCAAATATAGAAGAAGAAAAAAGTTTGGTCCCTAACAATGAGATAATTGCCGAAACATTCATTTAGTTTGAGAAAATAAGAAATTCTTTTTCAAATTGGGTATATAATTCCATTTATTTAATTCATTATGTCTACAAAGATATTTAATTTCTATATAAAATTTTAGCAGTTAATAAAACTTGACAACCAAAACGTTTGTACGATTTCATTTTGGAAACACAATTGTAAGATAATTTTGTTCGAAAAAAATTGATATTTCAACTTTTTTACCGGAAATATACTGCTCATATTAATCCAATGCTCTTCACAATCTTAATAAACATCCTCCATTTCTCAAAGATTATTTCTTCCAGAGTTCTTAAATATTTATTTCCAAATTTGTTTTGGCTCTTATATTTTGAAAAAGATTGAAGTCCACAAGTTGAAACAATATTCTTCGAGTCTAATATGAATAATTGTGAGATTTGAATCTATTTCCTGAATAATTGAAATGAAAACCTTCCGTCATTTGAACTAACACTTTAGACGCAATTAAATGCAAGGCGCATGTGCACAAGTTGAATATTTTGTGTGTACAATAGGCTATTTGACAGGTTTTTAAAATCCATTTTATATTAAGTAGTAGAGTCTAATGAACCCAGTAAAAGTTGTATTTTTTAATTCTAGTATATATTAGCTGAAAAATATCGAATTAAATATTCAATATTTACCTAGTGTGCCAAAACGCTACTTTGACAATATGGCGGTCGGTGACGTCACTTCCCTGTAAACGTAGTGATCTTTGGTATTATCTGTGACAGCTGGCCTATTTGTTTGTTGTAAACAAAAAACGAAAGTGCGATTGGATTCGATTTTATCAGTGATTTATGTAACAAAAAATGAGTTACAAATGGTGTACAGTTCCTAAATGTACACCATTTTAAATAGAAATAAACACGTCGTTAAAAACTCCGGAAAAACTATTTGTAAGTGTTCCAAAGAATGTCGAAGTGCGCCGAAAGTGGTTGCAACTTTCTCGGAGGGATCATAATGACATAGCGAATAGAACAAATATTTTCTTTTGTGAAGACCATTTCGATGTAAGTAAACATAATATTTATATTTTGTAATAATTAATTACATTCCGAACGTTAATATTTTCGTTATTGATTTGAGGTTATAATACCTCTAATGTTCTTATCAGAATGACTCTTGCAACTCACTTCGAATATTTCTGCTGTTTTCCATAATATTTGTAAAAATTTGTAGCTACAGAGTCCTATGATTTCAATAAGCAGTACACTAAAAGATCTTGACTAATTTGTTTGTTTGTTACAGAAATTACTATCAGTACAAAATGGGTTTCAGTCAGAAAATAATTTTAAAAGATAAAGTTTTGCCTTCTAAATTTCATTGCCAGCCAGATCGAATTAAAAGAATGTGTGATGCTGGTACTTCCCGATCTGCATTTGTCAAACTGCAAAGAATGGAACTTGTTAAACAATGCGAAGATATTCATCAACCTACGTTAACCAATGATGAGCATACTGCTACTGTAGTTGAAACTTATACAAAAGGTAGGTGAACTTTATTTCTAAATTGTACTGAAATTATTTCTACACTTCCAGAGAGTTATCCCAGTTAACTAAGACATAATATTGAGTATATAATTTCTGAATTATTCATAAATTAATAAATCTATTTTATTTTCAGAATTATCCCAAAAATGTGACAAAAGTACGTTAACAGAACCTGTTGTAACAGTTGAAAAATCAGTCCAGTGTCGTTATATAAGTGCACATTAGAAGCAAGGCGGTGCAAACTAAGTCCCTAACAAGAGATACAGCTAATTCTCCTCTGCTGTCTGCTTTTACAAAATCGTTGTCCATGGTTAAAAGTAGGTACTTGTAAAATAGTGCAAAAAGGTGATAATAAAGAAAAATCTTATTATAACGGAGATTTAATCTACCACAACTAGGCGCAACACAACTAGGTTATGTACGAAACTACGAAGTTTACAAGTAGGTGACGTCATGATAAACTCGACCAATCAGGAGCGTTTTGTGTCACGTGATAAACGTTTAAAAATTGCTGTTTTTATTTACAGATTTTTAAATAAATTAATCATTATTTTCAACTTACGTTAATAAATAATCATTTGTTAACTCTTAATATATACTGTTAACAGTAATTGACACTTTATTTTTCGCATTGTCAAAGAGCCTATTTGCGACTCAAACAATTTGAACTTGAAATGTGAGCAGATGTAGCGGTATGCGTTTACTAGATATCGTCAGAAGATGGAAGAGGACCGAATAATTCAATGAGATAACTTTAAATATCAATTATATAGGGCGAATGTCATATGATGATATTTGGAAACAATTATTTCCAGAAATGGTAGTACGTAAGCGAGTTGAAATCTTTGGAAAGGTCTTCCATTACATGTATTCATACTATATTACAGACTCTAATCTTCAATCAACGTCGCGCAAAACAATTGATGAAATGTTAGTCAAAGTATAACTAATACAACTGAATAAATTGGGCTAAACTCAAATAAAACACGTTTGATGGTAAAAGTTTTGATAGTATTTACAGTGTTTCCACTATAATGATTTCGTTTCACCACGCCTCAATTCAGATTTTCCCTTCACAGGAATTTTTTTCCATCAAAAATTATTTTGTTGTAGTTTTTAGTTTGGCAATAGTGTAATACCTAAAAAAATGTCTTTATCGTTTTTCTTCTATAGCCTGCCCACTCACGCCTCTAGTGATACCATGCTATAATATTATTTACACTAAATACGTCAACAAAATCATCGACAATATGCTTTTGGCCTTAAACAGATTGGAAATAAGGGTAAATATACGCCAACTGAACTTACTGTCACTGTTTCTTTTATACGGTAACACGCTAGTCCACGGTAAAGTCTCTAAATAATGAGGGTTTTCGTGTATGAAAAATCCGCTAGATGGCAATAAGTAGGCGTGAGGTCCGACTGCTGCATGATTGGTTATTTTTGACATGACATTGACAGATATGTCAAAATTCGCCAATCACGTAGCAGTTAGACCTCATATCTACGTCTTGCCATCTAGTGGATTTCTCATACGCGAAAACCCTCATTAGTTTCGAAATTTTCTGCAATATTTCAGGCTAGGTTTTTCTATGATTTCCCGCAATTTCCCCTTTCTCTTTCCCTCTGGGCCCTAATTTCCCCTTAAAAAGGGGCATTTCCCCTCATTCTGGAAACACTGAGTATTTATAATAAATGATTTTATTCTCCAAAAAGTATGTAGGGTGAATTATACAATTTTTCGTTATATCTACAGAGTGTTAGTGCAATACTTGAAAATATTTAAATTACTTAACATTGATTTCAAAACATTCGAATTATTAACACTGATTTCAAAACATTAAGATACCACCCACATTAAACAAGTAAAATGTGTCATTTTGAGTTAGATGAGGTTTTATTTAGAAACACGGTTAACACGGTTTTGTTTAAATACTACATAATTGATGAGCATTATGATCAAAAATAATTAGCCAACTCCATATTCTATTTGAAATATCTGGTTTTTACAGATGTTCATGGAAGTAGAAATGCGATACCTAGATAGTGTTACAAAATTTCAATATTGCAATAAAGTTTAAATTTTAAAGGATTGAATTTCTCTGCTTTGAGCTCTCAGGTTTATAGTTTTTGCAACAACGAACCGAAAAAATTGAAAAATTAATTTTTTATCGAATGACATGTAGGTTTCGCTTATCTCTTATGCATTAAATATATATATATATATATATATATATATATATATATATATATATATATATATATATATATATATATAAATATCGCTTATCTCTTATACATTACGTTAAAAACAATAAATTAAAATTAACACACTTGGCTTAAGTTTCAGTGAATAGGTGAAATAAGTATTTAGTGAAACTTAATTTATTGTTTTTAATTTTTCATCAACGTTTCGATACAAATTTTATCTTCGTCAGGACAATGAACTTTCATAGTTAGATTAATGCAGTTTTACAGACTGTTATTGTTCAAATTTTACGATTTTCAGTTGAAATGTTAAAATATTGACGGACAAGAAAACTCCTGGAAATATATGTATAAAATTTATATTTATTTATTATCCTGAGCATATAATGGTTGATAAGCCTTACCAATACACAAATGTATCTCCAAATAATGAATTTACAAAAGTTTTTTCTAGATAAATTCGTCCGTTACTTTGTGATAATGCATGAAATTATAGGGAAAAATACTGTTTTCCTTTTTTCATAGTAAATATAATGAAAAAAACGAAGCGTATTTTTCTCTATAAGTTTATTTGCTTCAAAGGGGTCACAGAATAATGATTTCTACACAATTTAGTATGATATTAGGTAGATAACTCAAGTTTATAACTTGAACCCTTAATAATTGTTCAACTCTATTATGTAAAATTGTTCAACTCTATTATGTAAAATTGTTCATTTTTATTTAAAAACGCAATCAAGTATAAATTTCTTGCCGCAATAATTTTCGACGAAACAATAGAATTCATTCATTTAGGTACCGTTTGAAGTACAAAGTATTAGTTACATTTAGCAGGATATTCAAATGAGGTCACGAATTTTAGAAAATCAAATTTTAAAATCATTGCCATATGTACTTTGAAATCAATGATATAGGTTCACTCACACCTAGTCATTAGATATGCATAGCATTCGTTCACTTAAAACAATAGAGGCGTTTGTTTCCAGGAAGGATGTTCGTAGATGTTTCCGTTGGATGCCTTGTTTTGCATATTTGAATATGATATCAAATATATCTTCGTATGTTCGTATATATACTATTTGACATTTACTATTCCAAATATCGTTTCACCCAAATAAACGTTCGATGAAAGAAGACAATTATATTGTATTACATTGAATTAAGAAAAAGAAACGATTGGAAAATATCATTTTGGATATTATTCTATGACACTCGTATATCATAAAGTTGAAGGTACCCACTTTTTTCATCTATAGACGCTCTTCTAGGTTATGTACGCCGAACTGTTTTTACAAATAAATGTAGAATAATGAAGGTTTATGCATTTCATTTTGTCTATTATAACTATACCGCTAGTGTATGAAGAAAAAAATCGCTTTGATCAGTCCCTTAGCGTATTGTGCCCTTGTTTATCCTACTCGTCATCATTTATCCTTTATTAAAATGGAATTTCCCTATTATTAAGTGTTCATAGTCGACCAAATATCTCACACCTAACCTGCTGGCAAATGTCGAAAGATATGGCCATAGCTTGAAATAAAAAAAAACTATACCGCTAGTTTCTGGAGAATGTAACAAGAATTTAATTCATTTGAAAATGACCCCACCTGGCAACACTGCAGAATTCATGAAACTGCTAGTAGAAATTGATATAGTAAAATGTCTTATTATGACTAACGTGACCATACATTTTGAACGGGATCGTCCCGTTTTACGCCTGTAGGTCCAATTGTCCCCAAATAAAACCCTAAGAAGCAAAAACGCCCCATTTTTCGTAATCGTGTGACAATCAATTTAGTGCAGAAATAAACATGGATAATTTAGAACTTAGTATCCACAACTATCCGTTAAGCCAACGTTACTATACTGATTCAGATAAGTTGACATTATTTGTTGCTTCACAGGTTCGTTACGACAACTTCATTCTTTTCACCATTTTATTAACTCAATACATCCTAAGATCAAATTTCATTAGAAGCAGAAAAAACAATACAATCAATTTCGTACATCTTTACATCTGAAAATTGAATAATTATTATTTATCAAATATACGTGAGCATCTAATTAAAAATATTCAAGAACGAGATACCAAAACTGATTAAGCTCTAAATCAGTGGTTCTTAACCAGTGGTTCATAAACACATGCGAAATCGTCCAAAAATCTTCCCAGGCATTTGTATTATGTTACCCAATACTGTACTCCATGTTTGTCGTGGCCTTTCTTTCTTCCCTTTTGTTTGTACTTTCACCTCATATGTTTTTTCAACTTGTCTATTGCTATCCATTCTTTGAATATGCCTCCAGCAGCTACGTTTTCGTTCTATAAATTTTAGTACTGGTTGTACACCTAGTTCATCTCTCATTTTTGTATTTCTGGTACTTTGTATTTCATCTTTTCTTGTCACTCCTAGTGTTCTTCTTAGGTATTTCTTTCCTGTTACTTGTATTCAACTTTTTTGTTTATCTGTAAGAGTCCAACATTCGCACCCATGATTTAGAACGGGTCGATATATTGTGTTATTATACTGTTTTACTTTTGTTTATTTGGTGATCTCTTTTTTATTCATAAATTTTTGGTCCATGGCATAAAACAGCTTAATTGTTTTGTCTATTCTTTCATTTATTTCTGTATCTTGTTTATCTTGTTTCGTCAAATGTTACTCCCTAATACTTGAATTCCTTCTTTTGTCTTTAAATGATTACCTAATGTGTTATATTCGTGCAGAAAACTCTAATTTAAACTTATATTAACCTCAAAGAATCAGTGGTCAAATCAGCTAATCAAAGATTTCGTTCAGTGGTCCTTCATTATTGAAACGTTAGGAACCTCTTCACTAGATAGTATTGATGTTTAGTCATAGTTGGAAAATGGTCATGGTCATCTCCAGAAGACGATATAGTATATCAAACATCGAATTTTGAATGCAGTTGCGTTTGTTTTCCCGCTTGTTTACGTAGCATCTTTAGTGAAATTGAGCTTCCTCGCTAAATTGAAAAAATTGCCGCACAATGAAAGCAAGTACCAAATTATCGAGTAACTATCCCCACCAAAGTAAATTGTACATGACTTTTCGCAAAGATAAATCCACTCCTAGACTTACGATTTTATTAATCAGAAGATTTAAAAATGAAATGACAACACTCTAATGAAGTTTCTATTATTTCCACTAAGAGAAAACAATTATTCCTAACATGAGGTTTCATTTTATGAACGGGTTTTCCAAGTTCGATTGAAAATAAAAATCTTTTATAGAATGTAGAAAGTTCTGAAATTACCTACTTTTATGACTCTAAACTCTGGAAATTTTCACGTTGACATCGTGAATTCTCTTTAAATTAACGGTTTGTTATTGATACAGAGCTATGAACTTGCCCCGCCTGACAGATTACGGAAATGAATAATTTGAACCAGTGAATTTTATGCATGGCCTATTTTAATTGTGAATGCCCAGCACCGCAAATACTGCTCTAACTGTGGTAAAAAGCTAGCTCATCAAATTCTGCCTGGATTTTGAATAGGGACGAAAATAATGAGTGAAGTGGAGTTTAATTTTGAACTGCACCAGTTTTAACTTTGAAAAAAAGGCAACAAAACGAAATGATTGTCAAGCAATTAATATAGTTAAGTAAAAGAAACTTACGTTGAAAACCTACACATTTTTCTATATAACAGCCGTTTACATATGTTTCAAGGTTATTGCCTATCGTCAGAACGGCGTAGTTCAAGTTAAAGATGATAGTACTTGAAGAGATATATAAAAAATCAATATATAAAACACGAAACACTGTTTCGTACACGTTTTATACACCCAAAATATATTGGGAAGAGTCAACACAACGTTGCAGACGACAATGAAATACCGTCCGGCTTTTGTGAGACTTTTATAGCTTCTGGAAATCCCAGACAATCTTAACGATAAAAGATCTTTTATAATTAATATAGTTTTGTGAAACTAAGCAAAATGTTTTTATTCAATATGTCATTGTTTCGCCAAGAGATCAGCGAATATTTAAACAAGTCAGTTTGTACTGTTGTACTGTAGTAATGTAACTTCTCAATCAGAACTTAGTTTCATATTATATATATATATATATATATATATATATATACGATATAAAAGTATACTATAACTTTCTTTCCATAATTTTTTGACAAATTATTCAAAAGAGCATCTCTGTAATCTGAGAGATGTTTTCTACTGATTCCTATAGATGGAATTGTGGTGTATTCATTACTCTACGATAGTTCACTTGGAGTCACAAGAAGATGCTTGGAGATTGAACTCGTTGCCTCACTTCGATAAATGTGGTGCGACTGACGAGTTCGTTGCAGAACGAAACATATGTCTGGCACTTCCATTAGGTGTGGCATCGATTTCAATATTTCTCTAACATTTATCCCTCAAAGGATAATGGAGACATCACATCGTACACGTTCACATATCTAGCTCTACTGTAACATTCTTTTGATTAATTTGAATTTTTCGAATGAATGTTCTAGTGTTCATTTTCTTAAATATTTCATTCAGTGCCATAAGCACAAAAAATTCATTTCCTTATATATATATATATATATATATATATATATATATATATATATATATATATATATATATATATATATATATATATATATATATATATATATATATATATATATATATATATATATATATATATATATATATATATATATATATATATATATATGAAACTTTATTCTGATTGAAATATAAATTGGAGCCTCCCAACTTAGAACTTAATGTGTTTATTTTCTCTCCACTAAATGTGATTAGTTTCTTACCAAAGTGACATCAAAGATTATTCACCTGAGATAAGGAAGGAGGTTATCAAGCCCAAATGTTAATGAAACCCTGTAAACTCATATAATCAAAAGAGTTGTTTACTGAAGCTGTTTATATATTTTATAAGATAGTCGAATGTATATTACTTGAACGTATATCTGTGAAGACTGGAGGTACTATTAATTATAATTAACCATAGCTTTTGAAAATTATTGACATCGAAAATAATAACTGATGTTCGTGTACTGAGGATGAAAAGAAAGTGGAAATTTCAAACTTGGAAACTATGTGGACAATAAAAATCTTTAACTACAATTTAAAGATGTTTGTAAGCTTAATCTGAGTATTTACATTTTATATATGTATCCACTTTATTTTATTCATTTTTAGTTCACATTTTTACGTGAATCGTGAATGGAATTTTTTTTTGTTCAAGTTTCGCAACAAATTATGGTTTTGTTAAAACGTTGAGATGGGCATTTTGGCTATCAATTTTTGTCATAGATATCACTGCTTATATGTTCTCATATTTTCTCTTCATATACGAAAATCGAGAATGTGAAAATTATTGCTAGAGCTTCCAGAAGGTTCCTGAAGAAATTTGATAGTGGTTTGAAGTTACATAAAGTTACAAAAAGTAATTCGATGCAAATTCGTAAAAAGTAATTGTTCCTAGTTGTTACTAGTTAGTAGTGATTATGTTTGATTAAGAAGACCACAGACAATCGTGAACTTTGTGGTTTAGATTCTTCTATATTGGGATAATGTCAATTTAGTAATTAATCAATTTAGGGTTAGAAGTATGGATTGTTCTGTATTATATTGTTTTGTACAATTTTGTACTGTTTCTAAACAAAGCATCATACAAATTTTTTGTCATAGGGTATTTGAATTTTGTCAAATGACTTGTAGAATTATGTAACGACGATAAAATTATTCTTATTCTTTTATCAGTTGGAAAAACTGGTCTCAGAACCTCTCTCAGAAAACCTCTGGTAAAACTGAGGAAAAGGTGAGCCAGGTAACGAATTGTTTTCTAGAATTATATTCGAAATTTGCAATAGGTAATTATTTAAATAATTTTAGATATTATTCTTCCGAAGCGGATTTTGAAAAAGTGTTTTCCTCCCTGATTATATAAAAAACAAGATAGTTAGCCAAATTTTAATGATACATTTGTCTCTGTCATTAGTAATGTCATTTAGTGAAAATTATTTATTTCAAAGTTTCGACAAAACTACAATGTGTTATTTCAACTGACGTTTTGTGAAACGTTACTCAACTACAAATATATTTTTTATTTCTACTGCCCAATGTAAAAAAACAGACTGCATCAAATCTAACAATCTTGACAATTTATGTTATTTATATTGACACATCGTTCATCCTAAAATACCACAAATAATTATACTTAACCAACTATTCAATTGACGCAATTTTTCTAAAAAAAAAACCAAGTCTCATTTAATATTTTATGATAAAAGTCCAAAGAGAACGTTAATACCAAATCTGTGATTTCATTATGTCGAATACTTAAAATGATAAATATTTTTCTGTTATTTTTCCTCCAATGAAGTCGTGCATCAATATCAAACTGCTGAAAATTAAGGAACGATTATAATTTCTCTCAAATTTACGATAAATCGTTCAGCAAAGGATAATTTAGGTCAACAAACTTGGTAATCCTTGAAGAGCACTGCAAACATATTATTAGATAAACATAATAAATTATCTTAATATTTCATTCAGTTTTATTATTAGTAAGTACGATGAAAACATACGCTACGTATATTAGAAAATAGCGTTGAGAGACACTTTATTGAAACTAAGTTTTTTCATAGAAAAAGAACAATTGGTGGGCGAAATAAAATTAATAACTGTGTCACGTGAAACCAATAAATACAAAATAAAGTTTAAGACAGTTCATTTTTTTCTCCACAGATTTCACTGAAAATATAAAAATATCTTTTTGAAACCATATCCAATATAAGTTATAATGTAAAATACGTGAATATTACCAGGATTATGTATATTAAAAATTTCAATCAAATGAAATTTTGGTTGCAACGGCCATTGGGCTTGTAATCAATCCACATTACCCAGCATATATCATTATTTAACTACTTAAATCATAGACAAACACAAACACCCATCCTTCAGCGGGTCTCGAACTCGAGTTCTCCCGCAGCATAGTAAGGTGTTCTGTCGACTAAGCCACGGAAGTACTTGAAGGAAATTCAATATTTCGGTGATAACAAAAGACAATCACCTAATTTCTAGTTATATTTACATTTGTATTGTACGTGAACTGCAGCATTCTCAAAATAAGTATACATATTCAGTTTGAAAACAATAAATTCAAATTAACACACTTGGCTGAAGTTTCACTGATTATATTAAAAACTTTACTCATGTTTCGGGTGGTTAACCCATTATCAAGAGTGTAGAATATTACTGAACATTTTATTTGTATTGTATTGTATTAATTAATATTGTATTGTAATTGTAATATTGTGGACTGTTGATAATGAGTTAACCATCCGAAACATGAGTAGAGTTTTTAATATATTTAGTGACTTAAGTAACTTGAGTACCTTAAGCCAAGAATGTTAATTTTAATTAATTTTTTTCATTATAATGTTTCACCAAGAGACAAGCGAAACCTCCGTGTCATGTGTTTAATTCAATTTGCACAAGTCTTTGAAAAATTGAATTTCAAATCCTGATTTTTACCAATATATTAGAGTTTTTTATATGAGTAAATATATTCTCAATTGTCCCTTTATTTAGATAATTTACATAATCTACTTATTTTCTATAGTTAATTTAACAATTAACAATATTCTATTAAATACTTATATATCAAATATAAGTTATATTAGTAAATTATTTGAGTAATATGAAGAAGTAGGTATATTCAAATATAAGTTATATTATAATTCGCAACATTCGGAATTCCTCGAAAATTGTTTGATACATAATTGTGTTCCGGGTTACAAACTCATTCTCAAGATTTATGCAACTGTTGCAACGCAGTTCTATCAACTTGTGAGATTTTTTAATTCCATTGATACAACTACGTTGTATCAATGAAAAGTTGTAGTTGAGACTACGTTAGTAGCTTAATAGTTGTTGCATACAACTCAGTTGTAACTATATATATTGAATACAAAACACTTGGTCCAGTTCCGCTAAATTATATTAATTGCTTGACATTTCGGGGTGTTACCAAATTTTCAGAAATTAAACTTATTAACTTTTGAAACTGGGGTTAAGGTGGTATAAAAATATATTTTCATTCAATTATCAAACAATGTTCAACCAAGAAATCAGCGAATATTCAATCAACTTTACTCACTCTTATCTTACTGATAAAACTGATAATTCGTACTCTTGAAAACCAATTCCATAGATATTGGTATTCTTGAGGATTGGTAACTACAACTGATACAAACCAGTGTATTAACTTTGAGAGTGGGTTCGTAGAACGAAATATATGAAGAATTAATTGATAAATTGATATACATTTTTAGTTTTTTTATGAGTACCTACATACCTAGGTAGTTATATGAAATTGAGTTGGTTAGTTATTTCAAATTATATTATTATATTTTTCGAAGATGTTTTTCAATAAAAGTGGTTTTCCTTTGTGAACGTTTGCTCTCTTCTCTACGTCATCCTCTGTGACATTTTCTTAGGATTATCCTTCATTTTGGATTATTATTTTAATATACATATTTAATTTCCAAAAAAAAAGTAGTAATTGCATTCATTGTATTCATTTATTATAGGTACGTATATAGCTATCATTATCACGATTGTTTCCCATGAGGGGAGCAATTGAATTTGAATTCGCAATTAAGAGTTTTGCTTCATCTTTTTTGCCTCCCAAAAACGCTTCATCCTCTCTGAATGCTCTTTCTTCCGTTCATCTGTCCATTTTATTCCAAGTTGACCATTTGATTTTTGCTCAAACTTCACATGTGCGATTTTATAGCGACATTCAGTGCGATCTTTGAGATTTTTTTAATTGATCTGTTGTAGATCTTTTTGGATCACTTTTAGCCAATCTGTTCCGCATTTAATCTTGATAATAACGAGTATATCTAGTAGTTGCTTCGGTATTCTAGAGTGTTTCATTCTATAGACATGTGCATAGTACTTTCCTCGTCGTTTTCTGATTTCTTCCGTTATTGTATTTGTCTTATGATAAAGTTCATTCTGACGCCTTTTCATCCAAATGCCGTTTCTATTCATTATGACAAGTTATGACAGTTATTATCTATAATTTATGACAATTCAAAGAAATCACTTCGAATGATTAGTTGAACTATTCGCCTATCTATCTATTATATTACTCTATTGAGTAGCATTGATTTAAACTTCACTCATCGTCATAATTAAATTATATAGACCTATATACAACCAGATTCTATAGATATTATTAGATTATATAGACATACTGCTAGACCTATATACTAGACGAGATGATCGAATAACTGAAAGAATATTTCGACTGGAAATAGAAATGAAGTGATGACTCATCGCTGACAGTCGTGACTGGATGAGAGCGATAATCTTTTCGTCTTGGAATTATATATGAATATTCAAAACAAAGGCATGTTATTTATACAGACAATATGAATGTTATGATAAATATTTATATGATATATAAATGCATATATATATATATATATATATATATATATATATATATATATATATATATATATATATATATATATATATATATTTATAATAGATATATATATATATATATATATATATATATATATATATATATATATATATATATATATATATATATATATATACCTTACATAAAATATGACTGATTGACTTCGGTATGTTATTAAGTATTTTAATAGCTATACTTGACGTTGCTGATGGTGAATGTCTTAACATGCAGAACAATTAAGATGAGTTTAATAAGCAATTAATAATAAGATGAGTTGTACTCAATAACTAATGGACAAGAAACAGAAATTTTATTCCCCGTTAATTATTTTAGCATCCTGTATAAGATTCATGGTAATTATTGGTTTTTATCAAGCTTCAACAGTTCTTTGTATCATCGGATATATTCATTTTATTATACTTCTTGGAAATATTCGAACGAAAATTAAATTGACTAAGGTGTATAATACACAGATCTTCATTTACATATCCAGTAGGTGTACATCATAATTTCATCTCCAACATTTCTTATGGGCCCAAATAATATGAGCAGTCTAACAACAAATATTCAAAAATACGAAAAATTATTGTATATTCATTTATACTAATATTTTAGTGAAGTAATAGGTATATATCTAATGGGGATATAATGATGAAAATTATATAAGGTATTTTGATAAAAATTTACCTATTTTGAGAATGTTCCATAATATCCTGGTTCATAATCAAACACTGGACAATGGAACTAGCATTAGCTAAAAAAAGTCACTGAAACTATCGTTAAACACACAAATGTCAGTTAATTTCAAACTTGTAGCTTTTCAAAACTTCGTAAAAGTAATATCATAATGTCGAGTTTGTTACGGTTTTGTGTGTTTACAAATTGGAAGGAGGCATGTCGGACATGTGTAGAACAGAAATAAAACCACGTTGTGTTATTGGCGCCGACGTCGGTTTAATTTGAAATTCCTGTGTCTTTGTCCGCAGCTAGCCTCTACAACTATCGCAACAAACAACGGCGGGAGACTGCAGCATTGTACCAAAGCTCATCGCAGACTTCGGAAGTTTAAAATGAATTCGAATTCTTGCTTCCAAACAGGTTCTTCTAGTCACACATAGACGATATACTGCTGCTGACATCTACTGTTGTTAAAACCAGTTAATGTATAACTAATACAGTTATCTACATATAATAAGTACGCCCATATTTGAAATATTTCAGTTTATTTAGTGCCTGAAAAAATTTCCAAAGTATATCTTTTACAAATTTTTCTTGTAATTAACATTACTCGCTATAATTCTTTCTGTACAAACTGTAGCTCCAACTTTTGCACAAGCACAGAGCGCATATGAAAGATTCGCTAGCATTCATAGAAATCCTCGAAGAATGAAATGTATGTACATTTTTCGTATGTTGTGTGGTATGAACTGCCATGTACCTTTTCATGAGGAAAAACCACAACAATTTCTCGAAATATCGAAAACTTAGCTGCGGATTATATAATGGCTACCTTATCAAGAAAAATTATTGCACAGAAATCTCAAATGATTCGATAATTTTTTAATTAGAGCAATATTATTGAACTTGTTATTAAATTCTTTCATTTGGAACTCGATATAACTATAGTTGTGATATACAACAAGCCTGAATCAATTTAAAAAACAGGTATTTTCTGGTGATCGTGAGAGAACATGAAAAACTGTTATATGAATAAATATATAAAAAAGAAGGAATCTCGAAGGACGAGCTGGAGAAATCTCGAAAATGGTCAATGATAAGCTTGCGAACCAACGATGGGAAACTAGAAGAATCAGGACTACCCTGATTACCTCCAAAAATATGGCAATGATTTTGGGATTGGAAAAAAGGAAATAAAACACAGGCTGAAGACTCAAAGAGAAAAAGATGTTTATGGAGAATATTCTTATATGCGCATATTGTACGAATAAGATGATTTTACCTATACATCAACTATTTTGGAGCAATGTTTCACCCAGAATCATGACGAAATTTTGAATGAACATTTATAATATTATATTTTTGAATGAACATTTATTTATAATTATTAGTTAGGCATTCAATGTGCAGAATCAGTTTTTTATTTCATTTATGTTAGACATTTGACAAAGCTATCATTTGTAACAACACATAAAAAAAGAAATGGGCTTTCCAATTTCTACAGTATATTATTTGCTAGAAATATACATTTTCAATTCCTTTCAATTTTGTTTCAGTACTCAAAAAATGAAGGAAGCAATCCCTATTCGAGGTATCTGAAATAATTCATTATTCTCAAAATTTTTATTTGGTTTATTTGGAGTATTTCTTCAGTTTGTTGAAAGTGGATCATATAAAATTATTTCGAATTCACATCACTGAGGATTTAACTTCAAGTCCCTTTTTTTCTGAAACCAATCATAATTAGCAAATAACTACATTTGTTCTGTAGTTATTTGCAGAAATAGGTACATCCGTTAAGCAGAAAACTAATTAATTATCTATATGATTTGTAAACTACACAATAGATGGCGCACCAAACATGAGAAATTGAATAAAAGAAAACTGTTGACTTTATTCATAATAAATAAGATTATAACAAATAGATGGAATCCGCTTAGCTAAATAAGTATAGACATTACGTACTATTATTCCAAACAGTTTAAATTATTCATTCATATGTGAAATACCTTATATTTTCACATTTTAAACTACTTATTGATTAAATGTTATATTAATTGATAATTAATTATGAAAAATGCATTTGTTTCTTATAGTAGACAGGATGGGAGTACCAGATGTCTGAAAATGTCTACTTTCTAAGGTGGGGAAATAAACAAAGCTATGTTTTAAGATGCTCAATACAAAAATAATAAATTGCTGGCAATCAAAAATTTTTATGATTATTCGACGTCTAAACTAACATAAGGCAAAGACAAATAATTCAATTACAGAACAGTATAAGAAGGAATAAATAAATAAATTATTACTCGGAATTTTGAGTGAGTGTATGCTCGAAAATTATACTGATTCTCCTTCAAATGAAGGAATGATAGACAGTGATACATGTAATGTAAACATTACTACTAAGACATTACTGGGCCAAGGTACGGATAACTATTTTTGTATTCATCAGTATGTTCAAGAGCAAAATTCAATGCAACTTATTAATGTGATTATATGTAATTAAGGAAGATTACTAGTTATAAAAGTGAGTTATTTGTGACATTATAAAATCTCACAAATAAGTTCTATCCGTTATAGGATACATATTTCTTGAGGACCTAGGAGCATCAATTTGAATATTAATTGAACTATATATCCATAAGAAATTCATGTGAATCCGAGAGCAATTTTTCAGATTTAGCCACGATCATTTCCCACTAGAAGATTCTCGTATATTCTGTAGATGAGATAATTACACGGGCCAACAAAATGAAAAAAAAAAATTTGGTGCCAGAAATCTAACATCTGATTTTAGATGTTTTTAATGTGCCGATTCCAAAAATGCCACCAGATTTTTTCTATCAGCTCTAGTTTTTGAGATACACGTTACAGGTTAAATGTTATATTTTTTTTTGATAAAGGACAACAAATAAAGAGATGAATATGTAGTTAATCGTCAAAATAGAAATTTCCCAGAATGTAATTAGCCTGGATATATGGCCTGGATTAAATGGATACCTGGAATTGTCCCTGACCCAATGTTCCTATACTAGGAACTACTCAATACAATGCTCTTAATTACTTTTATACCTGTAATTGCCTGTGACCCGATCCTTCTATACCTGCTTAGCTGTACTAGATTTAGTATATTACTGAGTTTTCCCAAGTAAAGTTGTGCTATCATTTTGTGTAAATTTTGGTCGTTTTGTAGTATCAAGACACTAAACTGAAACAATGGCATCCACAAGCAGACGTACCTGTGTAAATCATCTCGATGTTTTTTGTTATGTGTGTGGTGAATACACTTTGAAAGAGAGCAGAAAAACGATTTCTGACTTTTGCGACAGTGGACAACTGGAAAGAGGAAGTGTCTAAAGTTTGGTGTACCAATGGTTTGGAGAGAACCGCGGAACCATCAGCAGTCGTCATGACTGCTATTTTTGTCTCGTTAATATTAAAGGCATAAATAGAAACAATAGACACAAATGGACATATCCTGATCTAGATTCTGCAAGAAGGCCTGTAGTGCATTCGGAAGAAATACCCGTTCCATCATTCAGCAGTCTACCGGAACTGACAGAAGATGATACAGAAACATCAACGTCTGACGAAAAGATAATTATCTTTTCACATTTTTCAAAACAGTTTCTTGTAAAGCCATTTTCATTACCAGGGATGCAAATAATGCGAGTAGGGAATATATTTCTCAAATGGGAAAGTCTCGTTCCAACGGTATTCGTTAACACTCATCAGAACGACATAGACGAATAGATTTGAGTAAACCACTGTTATTTCATTGTCAAGGGAACTAGGCACATCCTGCCACCAGATACATCAACCGATAGACTAGTTACAGCAAGGAAAAAGAAGAAAAGACGACTGCGCAAGCTCGGGACGCAACCTCAGGAGAAGACAACAAGATCTCGTCAACTTCGGCGCTAGTCGCCAAGCAGTCATTATTAATGCACTTCAATGTATTTAGTTGTAAATAGTTATGTTAAATAAAGTTGTTCATACTGAACAGAGTATGGGTATACGTCATAAGAAACCCCAACACACCAATTCATTAAAAATAAGCGATGCAGACTCAGATGATACTCTTAGCTACCTGCAGACAGCAGATGATAGTTGTGATATTGACTCTGAACCAGAACTACCAATCAGTATAACCAGAACATAACCATCAAATGGATCAAGAAGATCTCTACGACAGAGAAAGGCAAAATGGTTTGATGATTACGTTGTAAATTTAACTTCAAAGGTAAAGAACCTCCCAGATGAAGCACCAGAAACCTTCTCAGAGGCAATGTCCAGAGCTGATGATGTGGAAGCAAGCCAAGAAAATTTGCAATAAAATGACACTTAGGATATGGTAGAGCCTTGCAGCGATGGCTCTTTAGTGCAGTGTAAGAAGGTGTACAAAATGAAAGTCGATAGTAAAAATGTGTAAACTTATAGTGCAAGACTAATGGCCAGAGGCTTTACCCAAAGAGAAGGAGTGGATTATAATGAAACCTTCTCGTCTGTTTTTAGGCATTTCACCCTTAGACTTTTATTAGCCCTAAGTGAATATTTAGGTTTAGAAATTTCTCAGATATAACTACAGCTTTTTTGCATGGCAATTCAGAAGAAATTGTTTCTATGAAACAACCTGAAGGTTTCATAAAACCAAATTGAGAAAACAAAGTACTAAGTTTGAAACGTGCAATTTATGGATTAAAACAGTCATCTCCTGTTTGGTATAAAAATGTGGATATCTTAAATAGTCTAAAGTATAAGAAGTCTAGTAATGAACCTTGTGTTTTCATCGAATATAATCAAAAGCTTTCAACTGTAATTGCTTTGTACGTTGCCGATTTTTTTATATTTTCAAATGACATCACAGTGTCTAATATATTGAAAACGGAATTAGCACAAAACTTTAAAACAAAACTGCCGCATTTGGAGTGAAGATAATCCTCAAGTGTATGTCAAAACACCGTTACATCCAGAAAAACTGTCTGTTTGGTGCGCTTTATGGGCTGGAGGAATCATTGGTCCGTACTTCTTCAAAAACCATGATGGCCAGAACTTTACAGTCAATGGTGATCGGTATAGAGTCATGATTACTAACTTATCCATTCCTGAATTGAACAGCCATGATGTCCAGGAGCAAGGGTTTCAACAAGACGACGGAACTTGTCACACAGCTCGTGCCACAATCGGTTTATTGAGAGACACGTTTGGTTAACGCCTAATTTCACGTTTCGGACCTGTGAATTAGCCTCCAAGATCTTGTGATTTAACACTGCTAGACTACTTTCTGTGGGGCTATGTAGAGCCATTGATCTATGCGGATAAGCAACAAACGGTTGACCATTTGGAAGACAATATTTGCCGTGTTATTGCCGATATACGGCCACAAATGTTGGAAAAAGTCATCGAAAATTGGACGTCCAGAATGGACTACATCCGAGCCAGCCGTGGCGGTCATATGCCAGAAATCATATTTACAATGTAATGCCACAAGATTATCTTCCGAATAAAAAAAAAATTTTGTCAATCGAATGATCCATCGTTGTTTTATCGCAATTTAAAATTCTGTACCTCATATACCTCTTACACCCTATAACAAACACCCTATCAATCTCTATTATCTAACTTATTGAGCTTTATTTTCAAGCGAAGACTCACTGCATTGAGTTTACCTATTACAATTTAGATATCATGAACAATCGTTTCTAGTGAATTGACTGAATTGTTTTCTATCTTTTTTCGAATGTCATGATTTCTTTGATCCGCTGTTCTTCAAATGTTTTCAAACTATTTTAGTTGTGGTTTTCATTGAATTACCCATTTTATTGCAAAATAAACACGAATTTTCCATTTTTTTGAGTTGAATGTTTTCTATTCTTCATATTTGCTGTGATGAAGTTAGGTATAGGTTTATTTTCAGCAAGCATATTTGACACGCATTTCGAACATGTTGACTATCATCAGAGTCATTTCGTCAAAGCAAATTTGAGTACTAAAAGAATGAAACTCAAGCAAATAAACTCAACTGCAGCAAAAAGAGCTCTTATTTGAGGCTTCGGTTTGCGCTATGGAGATATCTCGTAGTTTGCACATCGAATCTTGGCAGACATAATGTCTTGAGGAATTAATTTTCCAGGAGGTCAAACAAGCTCAATAATTTGAAAAAGAATATATTGAATAATTACAAAAATCTATGAGGAGTAAAAATATGAGAAAATAGTAAAATAAAGTGAGTATACTATATTGTTTGCTCCATATCATGAGTTTTCCCAAGATCAGCACCAGTTAAATATTGATTTCATTAAAATATTTGGTTTTCAACGAGAATTATGATAACCTAGAAGTCTAATATCAAACAAACATTCATGTAATACTTCATGTTAGGAGATTTTGGAAATTTATTATGTTTGATACGTGTACGTCATTGTGAACTAACATAAAACGTAAAAAAGATATTTCATAGCATGACAATTTCAATCCACAATGTGGTGAAGTCCTCTTAATAATCACGTAATGTTACTCTAATAATGAAGCAGCTGTGCAAATTATGACTTGTATAGAATTATTTCGCCCAATCAAGGTCGAAATACTGTGGGAATTCTGAATTTTAATCGTAATTACTGAGTATAGAATTGCCGCTAATTAAGCATTCAGTGGGGGCGTGAAGAGAACGATGTTGATGGCTAAATTACATCCAATATAAAGGAGAACCTGTGAGATATGACAAAAATAAAAATGCAAGCTTAATTCGAATGATATTTTCATATGAATTTGTGAAAAAAAAACTCTTGTACTATCTCTGTTTGAATTGTTTCTGTTTGTACTTGGTGAACATTTTCGTGAAATAATTGACCTAGAAGTAGAAACACTGCTATATACGAGTATGTATATATGGAACAGGCTGGAAAATTACACTTTTAGATATTCTTCTTATTGCGCTGAATCTCCAACATGTGTTTTATTGGATCTTTTTCTCAAATTCCCAACTGTATTACCATTGCTTGGAAGGTAATCAAAGTAGTCTATATTGTTCTAGTTTCCCATCTAGTATGGCGTTTACAGGCTTGTCATTTCATTTTCGAGAGAGTGAGGCTTGTTAGTTTCTCTTCCTTTCTTACTTCCAACGACTGTATCTAGTATTATTCTTCAACAACTTGGTCAATGTATGGTTTCAGCAGTGTGGCCTTGTTTCTATAGTATAGAAAGTAGTAGTAAAAGTTTGAATAATTTTTGTTTTTTATTCTCTTCTGAAGTCTTTGCTATAAAACAACAGAAGATGACTTGATGGTTGATTGATATCTTTTAGGTCTAAGTTTTAGGGCAGCCTACCACAATAGCACTATAAACTTCAAGAAAATCTTCAGGAAGTTTTCGATTGATAGTGTGATCTACTCTATACTTGATCTTTTCTCTACAATAAAGATCACTATAAGTGACTATTTCGGACTTGAGATTGACTCCATGTGAAATTTTATTTTGCTGGTTTGGTGATTCCTTTAATAATTTCAGTTCCGGTTTTTTTTTTTTTCATAATCGATTTTTTATGATAACATGTGATTATTTAAGCGTAGTTTTTTTTAATCGAATGAAACACTCGATTTGCATCGTCTATTCAAAAATTTTTGTTGAAATCAATAACATTTCAAAGATAACTCCATGTAAATGTTGTCCGCGGCTCCGTATCAAATGGTCCATTCGGAAGGTCCAATTTTGCCTCACTTTTTCGAGCATTTCGGCCTGTATCCCACGAATTACGCGTGTTATGTTATCCTTTAAGGTTTCAATGGTGTTCGGTTTGTCCACATACTAACAACGACTCTGCATAAACCCACAAGAAATAATTCAGAGGCGTCAAATCGCATGATCTTGGCGACGAATTCACAGTGTCGAGAGATAAGCTGCTCACCACATTCATCTTTCAACATGTCCATTGTTTCACGAGCTGTCAACCACATGAAACCACATGTCAAAAAAAATTGCGTATCATGGCTCGATATCGTTCGCCGTTGACAGTAACGTTTCTTCCACGATCGTCTTTGAACAAGGATGGACAAATGATGCCACCAGCCCTTAAACCACACCAAACTATCGTTTTTTCGGGATGCATCGGTAATTCTTGTATGGCATGTGGCTGATCATCACTCCAGATGCGTCAGTTTTGTTTATTTACATATCCGTTAAGCAAGAAATGAGGCTCATCGCTGAACACAATTTTTCGATAAAACAGCGGATTTTCATTAAGCTGTTCTAAGACCCATCTACCAAAAATTAGATGTTCCCGTAGGTCATCCGGCTTCAATTCTTGCAGAAGTTGAATTTCATATGCTTTAAAACCAAAATCAACACGTAAAATTTTCCATGTGGTTGAGTAACACATGCCCAATTGCTGCGAACGATCCTCAGTAACATTGTACGATACGGCTGCAATATTCTCTTCAGTACGCACTGTACGCATGCGAGACAATAGTTTGAAGTCCGACCAAGTAAACTTGGTGCGAAATATGGTGTAGAGCACGAATTGCTGATTCATCAGTTCGATTTTGATGACCATAATATGGGCGTAACAAACGATACACATTTTTCACAGAGAACGCATTTTGATAGTAAATTTCAACAATTTGCAATCATTGCTCGTTCGTAAGTCTTTCCATGATAAAATGGCGGAGTATGCTGAAAACTTTCCACTTTGACAGATGACGTTTAGATGCTATTACAACCAGTGCCACCCACCTGAAAAACTTAGCTCTTAAAAAATCACTGAAGTTAATACTTCATATATTTCATATTTAACATTAGAATTGGATATCTCATTTATGTCAAAACTAATGAAAAATTGAAACTATGAATAACCTCAAATAACTTAAAGAGGCAATGAATTAATTCGGAAGATAAGGTATATATAGGTATATATATATATATAAATATATATTACGTAGACGACTTCTATAGTTTCAATGATCTGCCTACATAGCCGATCTGGCAGCTGGATCTATATTTTTATCGATTTTTCATTATTATTATTGATCTATATTCCTATGGAATTCATTTTTATTATTGATCTACCCGCACCAAATTTAGGGGAATATATAAATTATTTTCAATAATCTTAGCAAAACAGGCAACAAGACATGGTTGTTGTCGTGTTACTCGATGGAAATTAGAATGACAGATTGTTGAACACAGAAGTGACTGTCAGAGAAGACCTCTGACAGAAAAGGTGGATTGGATGTTGGTAGCCCTTTTTATATGCTGTCAGATGAAGTTGGTTCGTCCCTATATGATCACAGAATAGTAATACTATTCTGTGATATGATTTCCTCCATCTAATGACAATGACAATTCCTCACATTCATTTTCAATGATGTGGCTACATACACGACTCATATAGTTTCAAAGATCTGGCTATATGGCCGACTTAGACGGTTTTGTGGATTTAAATTTTTTATGAATTGATTTTTATTATTGATCTATATTTCTTATGAACCAATTTTTATTATTGATCTACCCGCACTAGTATATAACTATAAAATGAGTGAAAATACATTTTCATCATCTCAAATTATTACACAGAGTGTGTTTATTAACTACGTATTAAAGTTATTTCAAGACAAATTAGTTTTATTCGAACTATCTAATAAAGAACTCCAGGAACTAAAACTTGATGCACTGTTTGCAATTTCCCAATGAGTACTACTTTCAATGAAAATGCTTTTCCTCCCCTCAAATCAATGAAGGTACATGAAATTGTTATTTTTTTTCCAAGTAGACACTTAAATTCGTTACCTGATGGCCCCTCTAAAACAAATTGATACTTGAAAAACTGAGATGAAGATGGCTGAAAATTTTCCTTACCAAACTAGAATTTCAAATATTCCACATTCTTGCTATAAACTGAGATAACTATGATAAGCATATTTACTTTACCTGAAAAAGCAATCGATGTCATGGTTTTGATGCCAAGTTTAAATAATTTCATAATCAGTCTCCCTGTGTTTATTGTTTACAACTACCGGTGACATTTGAAATGATAGATTTATTTAAAACCCCTATAAATAAATCCCAATCAGTCTTAGCTGAAAATGTTTGCACAACTCCATTTGGAGTAGATAATTAGCTCAAGATCTCGGCTTTTTGATGGCGATAATTTGATTAAGATATAACAGTTCAAGGCTTTGTGTACCTTTGTTCACATTGTATTGTCAGTGGAAAACCGATTGTGTTAATAAAACGGAAAACTGCACCAGTTTAGGAGTAATTTGAAAAGGATTTTTGACAGTTGATTTTGGTATATTCTTCGAATTGATTTAATTCGACGAATTAATTCTGTAAGACTCTAATGCAAATAAAAACAATTCTGTGTTCCAGAACTAATTGATAAGTTGTTTTCCATAATATAATTCTTTTTATTCTGCTAATTTTAATTCATCTTTTTTGTGAGAGTATATACAATTAATCATCAATTTAATCATTTGACGTTTGACTTCATGAACATCCATAAACGTCCATATCTAATCCCATAATTCGGGATTCGAACCCATTGTATCTGCTTCACAAACACTTAACTCTTGGTAAACTTGGTAAAACCTGGTAAAGAAGCGTGTTCTTAGTGACAGCAGTCCCTAAAGTCGCTCTCGAACATTGGAAAATTTATGCAGTAGTTTCCTAATTGCGAATTATCGATGTTTCTGTAGATCAGAGGGTTGAATGACAGGCATTATACTCCACGATTATTAGATTCGGGTGTATAACTGGGGATTATTATTAAGACTGGGAAACAATTTGTAACATTGTGTCTGTTGACTTCGATTTTTAGGCTGTTGTAAATTGATTCCAAAACTTTAATCAGTTTTTTATCGTAAAGTTTTTTTCTACAGAATTTTTAAGACAAGATTTTCTACAGAACTGTCGGGAATTTTTCAAATGAAAGATGGAGCTAATTCAACGAAACTCAACTCAATAATAAACAATATATAAATATAGCACCAATATATAAATTATTCCTCCATACAGACTGCCGATAGATATGAAAATTTAGAACTATTACTATTTCAATTTGACTTTTCATGATTTTCGAATTAAAATTATCAACATTACTCTGGTTTTCACATATTTTGACACTTCGAGAAATCAATCGAAAAAGTATGTACGTATGTTTTTCATTATTCAAATATATTACTTGCTGTACAAGATCATGACAACATATAAATACAATTTAATTGAAAAAACACTAATTAATATACAATCATATTATTTTTGTATTAATATTTATAATAATTTCAATGTACTTGATTTTCAAAATTATTGTCATTGTATCCATAATTATCAACATCAATTTCGTCAATGCTAGGACTTTTTGTACTTTCAATCACTCCACTGTGTTCTAAAAAAATACAATAGGCTTATGGTTAATGATCTGAGAAATAAGGAAGTTTGGAATTCATGTAAGTATTATACGTAAATTATATAGTTACAGGTATACTGTTATAAGCATTTTTGTTCTGTACAGCGAACTCACGAGATTTCACCCACCAAAAAGTGCCAACACGGCTAAAGAAGTTTATACTTCCATAAAAAATATCACTTAAAGAAAGGCACATTATACAAGGCATATAAAGCACAAAATACTGCATCAGCACTTACCTATCTATGAAGGAAAAATATTATCAAGAGCACTAATCCGCAATACAAATTTTTACTCGAATAAAATTTCCACAAAGACGTTTTAATTTGCAAAAGATTTAATGATTTGCAATTAGCAATGGAATGATATTATATTAAACCAAACTAGACATGAAGGAGATTGAATTCTCGCTTAACTCTTGGTGAAACATAATTGAATATTAAAATAAATTAAAGTCTTGGCTTAATGTTTCACGATTTATTTAATAATATGTATAGTCAACATGTTTCGAGCGTTAGCGTCTTGAAAATGAGCTAACGCTCGAAACATGTTGACTATACATATTATTAAATAAATCGTGAAACATTAAGCGTTTAATTTATTTTAATAAACAAACTAGACATATACCAAATATCTAAAGACAGGGGCGGTACTGTTTATTACAGAAAACATGTTAGCCAAACATACATCTTGCAGTTAAACCAGCAGGTAAAAGTAACAAATTATAATAGGAACATAGAAGAAATGAGATATAGAATCCCAATCCAACTTTGAGAGCTACCAGATTAATAGCATGTTTCAAAAAATTGTAAATTTGTGGTATTGAATATTATTAATTTGATAGTGTTACTGTAACATTTTGTGTATCTGATATACTGGGTTCGAATTCCGGGTTAGGCTAATTAAGTTAAGTAATGATGAATCAGAAAAATTAATCAGTTATAACACTCAATGAATGAATAACGATTCTAATCTTATAAATACCTTCAATCAATATTCTTTAATATTAAGTGGATATTTTTGATGATGAAGTAATGATAAACATTGGTAAACTCAAATAAAAGTTGCTACTACTATAACCAACAACAATTTGGACAACAGCGATCTTCAAAATTGAATTTAATCCCAGAGATATTGATAAATAGCCAGCCAGCACTTGATTACTACCTATACAAAGACTCTAGGTATTTTGATTGACAAGGACAAAGAATGAATAGTTCCAATGATCCAACCGATTCTGTAACAGGTAACCAACAAATCAATTCGAACAAAACGATTATGAAAATATCTTTCATATCATGTCATTTATATTTTTAAATCTTTTCATTGCTTCGGAGTGAATACCTTTTTTTTAATGTTTGATGATCGATCATGGGAAAGAACGTGAAATGACCGAATTTGAAAAGAAATATGGGAATAAGAATTATATTGATGTATGAAAATCCACCTAATTTGATTATAAATGATAAAATAAAAGAGTCTCTCATTATTGAATAGGCTCTTGAAAGGTGTACAAAATTCTGTTGATTTATTTCAATTTCACGCTATATAGTTGAGATCCACATTTTATTTATTTATTTATTTATTTATTTATTTATTTAACATACACTGTTTTACAGGACAAGTCCTAATTACAAAACAGGAAATACAACATATACAAAAAACAAAATTGGTAGTACAAAAATTCAACTTTGTTTCATTTTAAATGAAAGAGTTTGTGATATCAATCACAACTGATGGTATGAAATAAAATAATTATAGAAGTAAAACAACTCAAATGCTGACCAAACTTATACATACATATAAATTTAAACTCACAAATACATATACATGCACATATTAACACTTATACAAACATAATTATATGAGTAAAGAATTCTATTCGTGAATACATATAGATAATTGTTTTATCATAGATTATGTATATCAAGGAAAGTTGCCTTAATATCTGTAACAGAACAGTTGAAAATATCCACCTTAGCTCCTAAAATATTACATTGTTCACACATCGTGTGCAATGGCGAAAATTTTAGAACATTCGTTCTAGCTGCTGGAAGGTAGAACGTGAATGCGCTTCGGGAAGAAACTCTTGGGACAATGAAATTAAGCTTTTGCAATAATTCCTGACATTTCACCTTATTGTTGATTATTTTATGCAAGAATATTATTGCATGGCATTTCCTTCGAGTACTGAGTGTGTCCACATTATGTCGACTTGTAAGTTTTTCATGTTGTACGCCTATAGGTGGATATATTCCATCAATTCTGAAGCTCAAAAGTTTCAGGAACTTTCGTTGTATAGACTCTAGTTGATCAATGTGTAATTGATAACCAGGATTCCAGACTGTTGATCCGTATTCGAGTTTAGATCTTACGAAAGCACAATACAATGTTTTCAGAGTTGATATATTGCTAAATTCCTTTCCAACACGAACAATGAAACCATATACTCTACAGGCAGCGGTTACTGTAGCATTGATATGTGGCACGAAAGTTAGTTGAGAATCAAAGGTAACGCCAAGGTCAATAAATGTATTGGGTCTTTCCAAAATATTATCACCAATTTCATACTTGAAATTAATCGAATTATATTTTGTGGAGAACGACATTACATGACATTTGGAGATGTTCAGGTTTAATTTGTTGAAATCACACCAATTTACAACGTTACGCAAGTTTCTTGCAATGCGTTTACAGTCACCGATGCTGGAAACATAATGAAAAATCTTAAAGTCATCTGCGAACAATAAACCTTCAACATCAATGACATCGGTTATATCATTTATGAACATTGTAAAGAGCAGAGGACCAAGTATGGAACCTTGGGGCACTCCAGATGAAGCACAGTATTCAATTGATGTATACCCACGGCTAAAAACGCGTTGCTTTCTGCCTATCAAATACGATTCGAAAAGTTTGATGAGCGATGTCGAAAGTCCGAAAGTGCCTAGTTTATTCAATAGAATACCGTGGTCAAGCCTGTCAAACGCTTTAGAGAAGTCCATGTATATCACATCAGTCTGTTTGAGATTATCAATACCTTCAGCAATGTACTGAGTAATACATGTCAGATTTGAAATTGTTGAACGACCTTTCATAAAACCATGTTGGAGTGATGAAATCATGGGATTAACATGATGCGAAATTTTTCATGTAGAACACTTTCAAATACTTTGCAGAAATTACAAATGATCGAAATAGGCCTAAAATTACAAATATCTGATTTATCGCCTTTCTTAAATACTGGGCAAACTTTTGATTGTTTCCACAATGAAGGAATCATACACGATTTTATGCATATGTTGAACAACAACATAAGAGGACGTGCAAGAATATAGGCACAATCTTTTAAAATAAAGGCAGGGATATCGTCAGGGCCGGTTGTCTTTTTAGGTTTAACTTTTTTAAGAGCCACCAAAATTTCATTTTCATTGAATTCGGATATATTTAATAACTGAGCCGATGTGTTGTTTGTTGTTTCTCTATCGAACTGAGATGATGCTATGTACGATTTACTGAAATAATCTGCGAACCCATTCAATATTTCTTCCGGAGTATTTAGTAAATTATCATTGTAACTCATTACGTTAGAAACCGTTGTACCATATTTCACGTTATTGAAAAACGCCCAGAACTTATTTGGATTCTGATTTATATTTGATTCAAGAGATTTAACATAATCACTGTGCAAACGAGAAATATCAGCTTTTATTTTGGCTCTTAGTCTGGAGAATTCAATATACGCTTCATGGTTGCCTGTTTTTCTAAACAGGATATGACATTTCGTTTTACAACGAATATCTCTAATAACCGAAGAATTGAACCACGGAGGATATCGATTTTTGTGTTTCTCACTAAGCATCGGCACACATTTATCAAATATACTGTATAACTTTCCATATAAATAGCTACACGCATCTTCTGCATTTACAGCTGTCTCCAGAAAATTCCAGTCAGCATTACATATCAGGTCATACATCATCGGATAGTTTGCTTTACGAAAGTTATAACATTTATCAAAAGATATCTGGAAGTTTTTTCTAACTAATTTTTTATTAATATTGCAGTGTACCTGAAGAGCTGGATGGTGTGAGTCTTCAGGCACACAAGGATCAAAAAATTTCACTACCTCACAATCACGGTTATAAAACACCAAATCAAGAATTTTATCGAAGTTGTTATGCACAAAATTGAATTGAGTGATGTTAAAAATATTAGCAAAATTATTGAGTAGGGAAGTATATTTGTTAAGGTTTTCATTGTTATTAACTAACGATTCAGCATAACCTGTTATGTTAAAATCCCCCAGAATAATAACTTTATGTTCGTACAGAAAGTCAAGTGACTGCATTGCATCAAACAGTTGTTCATAGACATTTAGAGTTGTGCTTGGAGGTATATACAAAATTAAAATGAAAAGATTTCCAGTTGACATCTTTAGTTTAATCAATAAAATATCTACTAGAGTAAAACTAGAGAAAACTGTAGGAAGCTTAATCTGAGACGCTAAGATCTCATGATAAACAGCCAAGAGCACACCTCCTCCGCGTGACAATTCAGTTTTCGAAAATTTTCTATCAGCTCTGAAAACATTATAATCTTCCGAGAAAAGTTCTCTACCCGAAAAGGACGAATCCAGCCAAGTTTCCGTTAGAGCTACTACGTCAAATTGATGCTGTACTATATTATTATGAAACTGTACTGTTTTTGTTCGAAGTCCACGCGTATTCTGATAATAGATATTAAGACAAGTTTCACTCTTACCCATATTTGATTTGGAGTTTTCACTACACTGGAGAGGATTCTGCAAATCGCCACAACAACTGGTTAATCCAACAAACACGTTTCCTGACTGCAGAGCCCGTTCGTAGTCAGATTCATTCACTTGAACTATTGACTGCCAAATGTTGGGATTTTTTTTCGTTGGAAAGATTTTCACCACCTTGAATTCAGAACCATTTTGAAATATTTTTGAATTCGTCGATAAGATATTGCTACGAAGATTGTTTTCAGACAAATTTTCGGCCATACCAACAACCCTCAAACGAGGATGGATACCACTGACCTCTTTGATCTCATAGGTGTCTGCCAATTCGCCTTCAATAATTTGTTTCACTTTTGAATTATCATTACATGCTATCAATAATCCTCCATCTTTGACAGTTTTAACTTTTGTCAACTGTAGGTTTTCACTAGTAGGATTTAAGTGCCGCAATATGTCAGATTTGGTTTGCACTAATGGTTGATCGTTTTTTCTTGGTCTTATAATGACAGCAGGTTTGGATTTGTCTTTGAGGACATCTGAATATTTTTTAACTTTGGGCTGTATGGGAAGGGAACCGCCAGAATTGTTTGCCATGTCCGATATCATAGTCACAATTTGACTCTCCAATGATGCGACTGCATTTTTAATTCTGTTATCCAGCAGATTAATAAGTTCTTCAGAATTGAGTGTAATGCAACTTTTGATGCAGCTCATACACTTCCATGATAACCCCGGTATATTTCGTAAAAGCTCTAATAGGTTCTCCGTTTCAGTAACGCAGATAATGTGATAGGGCTTTTTACATGCATCGCACGAAACAGATGGTTTTTTTTTGTTAATGGCCGATGAACAGGCAGTACAATTCACCATTATGACAGAATTATTCTTTCACTCATAAACTTTTAAAGTTACAAGTAGAACGAATAGATCACGAAGCACAGATCGTAGGTTTCCTTTTTAAAGAATTATGGCAATACTCTGAGAAGGATTCTTAGAATCAAGGGTATTTTCGGTCGCACTAGTCACCAGATGTTTACCAGATGTTAAAAGGGCCGCAATTATTGAACTTCGGTAACTTGAAAACGATGATTCCAACACAATTTTTATGAAGAACTCGATTAATAATTAGAATTTGAAACAGTTTCAATTATTTACGTAATATCTATAACATAATCTGTGATATGGTATTAAATTTCACTCAAAACTTTCAATTTATCTCTCTGAAATAGACAAATTTCGAAGAGCGCTCCACAACACAACCACCACTTAGCCGAACCCAAACCGAATCCTCAAACCGAATTTTATCGATTAGCCAATACAGACCAGGATGGCGAAAATCTCTCCACCCTTTTTCCGATAATTTTCTCTGCACATAAACAAATACTTCGCTAAAAAATTTTCATTTCGAAAATCCGGTACTTTCGATGAAAGGATCAGAAGGTGTTTATGTTACACACCAATCACGATCTACATTGAAGTCACTTATTTATACTTTTTATATGAGAAATGGTATAAAAACAAAAAACACTCGTATAAAATATTTTGGTCGAATATAACAGATTTTTTCATTGATAAGTGAGAATTAGATTAGATGAAAATTATCTACTTATAGATATAATTAATTGAAATATTAAAATTAAATGAAATTATCCGTACAATAAATCAAAAATGAAGTTTTAGTTGAATTAAATAAAATAATAACTTTCATCCTCATATTTGAAATGTTCTATAATCATTTAGTCAGCAAATAAATCGAAAGAACGTGGTTATATTACTCAGGAAAATCATGTACAGCTCTTGAATCTCTTTCATGGAGTAGGTATAATTAACCTCTACTTTAAAGAAGCTTTATTCAACAATAATATTTTTGACGTCAATTTGTATTGTGTGAAATGGTTTTACTCACGGACCCATTTAGATATTTCCAAGTTCTAAGAACAATAAAAATTTTTTTCTATATATATCCGTTTTTTCTAATGAAAATGTTAGTTACAGTTTACAGCAATTATTACTCAGTTATTTTGATGGATAAATAATTGAGTGTTACAATAATATGATATAATGAGTGTTATAATTTCCCATGTTCAACATTTCCTAGAATTTACTTGCAAGTGGTGTTAACAGAACAAGAACAGATAGTTTGAGTCCAAATTTCGTATTTGAAAATACAATCTTTTTCCATTGAAAAATATCTGACAATTTCAGCTGATATTTGAAATATAATTTCGCAAATGTGAATAAAATAAGTATCTTCAGCAGGAACCATTAACAGTACAAACGTACTAAATTTTAATGCACGAAAATTATCAGTAGATTCTTTGTAATAAAGACATTACATTGATACGAGTATGATGAAGTAATAATAACAATTCTTTATTTTCAAGGTATAATATCCAATTACAGAAAATAATAATATGAAGCTGAATAACAACTAAATACCTTTATGAATGAAATGAAACACAATATAACAAAGAACTCAATCAAATCTAAAAAAACTGAAAAAGTATCTAATAAATAAATAAAAAAATTAAATGAAATATGACCAAGAACTCAATCTAATCTAAAAAAACTGAAAAAGTATCTAATAAATAAATGAAAAATTAAATGAAATAAGACAAAGAACTCAATCTAATTCAATTCATTTAAGTGAATTTTCCTTCTTCAAAAACACCAAAATAATAACTGCAATAGATTCGAAAGGGAAAAGCACATTCATTAGCAACTGTATCAAATGTAGACATCATAAAGCAAATGGGAGTACTAGCTTTGAAGGAACAAAACCGTTTTTTCATTTTTCAGTCCGATACTGAACGACATGGGTGAATGATGTGAGAATGTAATATTAATGTAATAAAGAAGAATGTAAGAGAATGTAATTCGAAATCATGTTTAGGAGATCTTACGAGTTGATTCGGACAGACTAGAACCAACAGCTGTCCGATACAAGCAGAAAATATTGCAACTGCTCATTTTATTAATCCGTTATCGAAATTTGCGCGAAACCTACGAGGGACTTGTCATCGGGCTGCTCATTGGAACCCAAAGGTGATAGTAGAGGAAACGTAACAACTCGAAGAGTATCCCTTCCATCGACCAGCTTCTGTAAATTTTCAGATATCGCAAAAATATCCTTGCTATCTACCAGTCCAGCACAGGCCAGCTCTGTTGCAATACCCTCCACTGAATCTTTACCAACTGCAAACTCGAATCGAATGTCGTTCAGCTCTCTTTAGGCATTTCTCATCCGGAAAACCAAATTGACTGGAGGAGGATCCGCTTCACCGCTCTCATGATCCGATCTTGAAGAACCAATCGACGCTGAGGTGTTCATCGGTTTGGAATCAGTGCCGCTGTCACTGGAACCGCCATCGTCACCTTCGTCTTCACTCGACCAGACCCACTCACCAGTCTCTTTTGTATGAAGACGATCTGATGCGCAAGGTTGTCTCTTTGAAGCCTTTTGTACTCTTGTTTCAAGGCTGGGTCCTATAGCAACCAAAGTTTGTTGCAAGTATTTCTTGTCCTTAGCCTTCTTGATATTAGGTACTTCTTGGAGTCTCTAGGTGGAATACTTCTGTGGTACTAGAATTTGGTCTAGGAACACAAAATTTCAGAGTTTTTCATAAAGTTTTTCTCCTAACCTTCAATGAGATAAAACCAAATCGATTCAGTGGTAAGTCATGATTGACTCCTCTCTGTGGATAAACTCCATCCTCCCTCCAAACTGAGAATTTCAAGAACCTTCTCTGAATGGCCTCAAGATGGCATTGATAGCAAGTATGAATAGGATGTCAGATCATGCTACGATACTAGAACTTGCTACGGATTAAGGCATTAAATAGTGTTTAACGCCTTATCTATAAACGAATCTATATATTTTCCAGGCAGATGAAATCAGTAGGATGATGTGTGGAATGATTTTTCCAAAAAATTCATGCTATTTCAGAAATATAATTCGGATTTACGGCAAACAATTGCACTATGAGTAATTATTTGGGACGTTGGATATCCATGGCATATGTTTGATATATTATGAAGCTAGTCAAGATGTAGATTTCAATTCTGATGTAAAATTATTTCTTATTATCTTGTCCTTGTTTGAAACTAACAGAACATATACTTTGATGAATTATTCTCTGAAATGCTATACTTCTAATGACCAATATTTTACTCAATTACTAGAAAATTCTATACAATCATATCATTATAAGTGATAATACAACTCTCACAACAATTGATTGGATTCAGTTGTACAAATGCAAATTCTAATCATTTTTGATTATTATTGACTACTTCATTTGAATAGCGTTATGTAAGAAAAAATTCAGTCAGTGGCGTAGTTAGACATCTTACATTTTGTTTCAATGAAGAGTTGAAGACTGTTTCGGGTTTTTCTCCATTTTCAGAAGCTGAAGTTTTCAATTAAGCTTTTGAAAAACGGGTAACACCCGAAAACATTACATCAATATAATTTCGTCAAACTAGGCCAAGAGCTTTTCATTCAATGGATATTCTAAGATTATCATTCGATTAAAATTCTGAAATAATTCCCATGAAACTCTCAGAGAGATGGGTACGCAAATGCTGTAACGCAAACACAAAGCATCAAGTCTAGATAGTGAACATTTTAGGCATCCAGAAGAACACCGATCTCGTTAGAATCATAATATTTTAAGAATAATCAGTGGAATGTATCCAAACAATCGATTCTCGATGATTTTTCCAAACGCACCAGAGCCCTTTATCTTCAGAATGGTTAAAAGTTTTCGAATTTAAAACTCATAATTAGAGACCGGATTATATGCAACATAAAAACTTGTTATATGCATGCAAATATGCATGAAAAGTGCTTGAAATATGCACGAAAATTGGCAAAATATGCGAAATTAATTGATGGATTTTAGGAACACCAAAATAAAAAAGAGAAACATAAGTTTTCATTTTTCTATTTCAAAATCAGCATACAATGAGTAAATTATTTTTTGATAGGTGATAATAAGTACAGTAACATTACATGACATTAAAATTATTTAAAATTTTTGTAAACGTAAACAATCAAGTATTGTTCCAAATTTTCAGTGGTAAGATTGTGTCGTCGATCATTTGGAATATAGTTTTTCATTTCAATTGATAAATAATTACAAATGGAAAAGTCTGTTCCATTCAGCTCCAAATGGAAAAGGTTCGCTCCAAATCGACTGAGGTAACTGGGCACAATTTGAACTTGGGTGCTATATTAGCACTTATAGTTTCTGGCGAAAGTTCTGTCGTCCCATTAATGAAACTATCAATATGACACAAACTTTCAAAACCTGGGTTATTGTTCAATATGTTTTCACACTTTTCTTTAAGTTTATGCGGCAATGCCATTGGCAACGTGGAGTTCATTTGACGCATTTTATTCATTGTTCGAATAGATTCAGTCAATGCCCAACCTCGAGTTTCATGAATGTAGGAAAAATTAATGCAAATCGCAACTATGTTTTTTTTTTCTTGTACAATTGTTAAAACTTCTTTATACTTATAAACTGCTATTGACTCTGCACTGTCAAAGTCATTTACAACACCTTTAAAAGCCTCAAAATGTTCATTGTAAAGCAGCACTGCTTCGATCCACATCCCCCATCGCGTTATAACTGGTTCGGGATAGAGTGGAAAATTCGGTTATTTTCCTTTGTACACTTTAAAACGAGCAGGTGCCTATAAAAAACTTTTTTAGTTGATAAAATCAGCTTGTGTACATTCCCAAACGTGGACCGTACTTCTTCAGCGAGTTGATGTACTTCGTGAGCAAAGCACGTAATATGAATCAAATTGGAATAAAATACTTGAAGGGCCTTGGCTGCCATTGATCATACAGGGAGCAGCATCTGACAGAAATATTAATACACTTTCTTTTACAGCTGAGTCAGGAAATATTTTTTAATACCCTCATTTACAAATCTGGATATCGTAGAATGATTTGCCTTTTCCAATTCTATGCAGGCCACCAAATAGGAAAAAGAAGGCTCGAGTTTTAATGTACCAACCGTCAAATACGCTAAATAACGTCCACAACTGTCTGTAGTTTCGTCAGCTGAAATCCAAATGAAGTTATCTTTGAGTTCATTTCGTATTTCTTTCATTACATGTTGATAAATTGTCGGTATATAATTTTTACGCAATGTTGATTCGTCCGGTACACTTTGATTTAAGCAGTACTTTTTTAGAGATTGTTTGAGAGTAGGATTGTTAATTTTATACAGAGGAATATTACTTGCGAGCAATGCTTCACATAAATCCATACTAAATTGGTTGTGTAGTTTGAATTTAGAGCTAGCTGTAGATGTGGTTATAAGTTGCTGTCGTGGAGCTTTCTTTTGCAATCCTGCGATGTGAAGACTTGTTTTGATATATTGGCCTATTCGAAATTTTTTTGTGCACGAAATATTTTTCTCGCAAACTCGACAATATAAAACATTTCCGTCGTATGTAAATGTTCCAGGAAAATCAGTTATCCACGAAGACACACTTTTTTTTCAGGAGGCATAGTACGCTTCAGATTTCACAGAAATAAATAAAAAAAAATAATAAATGATAAAACAATAAACGAATGATAAAGATCAATGAACACGCACGTCAAATAATGGGTGATTTTCTAAGCGTAGTTTTTTTATATCGAATAAAACACTCAATTTGCATCATATATTCAAAATTTTTATAAATTGATAACTTGGACCTTTGCTATTTACATTTTAAAGATAACTTTAAATGTTGTTCGCGGCTCCGTATCAAATCGAATTTTGGGTCACTTTTTCAAGCATTTCGGCCTGTATCCCACGAATTACGCGTGTTATGTTATCCTGTAAGGCTTCAATCGTGTTCGGCTTGTCCACATACACTAACATTTTAACAAGAAATAATCCAGAGGCGTCAAATCGCATGATCTTGGCGTCCAATTCAAAGGGCCAATTCGAGAGATAAGCTGCTCAATAAATTCATCGTTCAACATGTCCATTGTTTTACGAGCTGTGTGGCATGTGGCACCGTCTTGATGAAACCACATGTCAACAAAGTTCAACTCGGCCAACTGGGTTTTCTTCCACGATCGTCTCTGAAGAAAAATGGACCGATGAAGTCACTAGCCTATAAACCATTCCAAACTGTCGTTTTTTCGGGATGCATCGGTAATTCTTGTATGGCATGTGGCTGCTCATCACTCCAGATGCGACAATTTTGTTTATTTACATATCCGTTAAAGCCAGAAATGAAATAAAACAGCGGATTTTCATTAAGTTGTTCTAAGGCCCATTCACCAAAAACTAGACGTTGTGGTAAATCATTCGGTTTCAATTCTTGCAGAAGTTGAATTTTATAGGCTTTCAAACCCAAATCAACACGTGAAATTTTCCATGTGGTTGAGTAACACATGCCCAATTGCTGAGAACAGCGACGAATTGACATTTCACGATCCTCATTAACACTGTACGCTACGGCTGCAATATTCTCTTCAGTACGCACTGTACGCATGCGAGACAATGGTTTAATGTCCAACAAAGTGAACTTGGTGCGAAATTTGTTGATAACAGCACGAATTGTTGATTCAATAGGTCGATTATGACGACCATAATATGGTCGTAACAAACGATACACATTTTTCACAGCACGAATTGTGATAGTTACTTTCAACAATTTGCAATCGTTGCTCGTTTGTAAGTCTTTCCATGACGAAATGGCAGAGTATACTGAAAACTTTCCACTTTGACAGATGACGTTTGGATGCCATTACCAACCAGTGCCGCCAACCTGAAAAACTTAACTCTAAAAAATCACTCGTTATAAAGAAGTAATTATTTATATGGGTAATAATTGGAAGAACTTGGTACTATGCGAGCGCGACGCTCTTCTGTCTCTTTTTTTTTAATTATCGTAACTGTCAAAAAAAAAGACACGCGTGGCTACTGACTCTGCGTTTCAGGTCGAATTCGCATTGTACTGCACTCGGAAAAATATTGTAAATGTACCGATAATATGCAACATAACTGGATCTTAGGTAAAATATACTATAACCGCTGAGAATGACTTAAATAAGCAAATGTATATGCAAATATGCAAATGCATATAATCCGGTCTCTACCCATAATATGAATTATGAATAATTAAATGAATTACGCATCAATAATATTGAACTTGTAGAATCATAAGACAAATGACCAAAATTTGTGGGGTTTATTATACCTTCAATTTGAATTCTAGTATATATTGCATTAAATAGAATCCATTGCGTTCTGTTCGATAAATTATGATGAAATAGTTGTAATTTTGTCTGGTTTGATACGGTGGCAATATGCATTCAAGTAGACACCATCAGCATAAACGGAATTAGGAAATTTATGCAGATATTCCGAGAACTTTCTAATTCATTTAGACATAAAATATTGCATATCACGACAAATGCATTCTTACAGGACGTAACGGTATGCAGAAGGATTATCTTATTTGACATGATCACGCTTGAGTTAGTTATTATTATCCATAAGCTGTGCGTTAGTAGTATTGAGAAAATTTCTTGTGTTTGATGACCAGTAGCGCGAGTTTCAAATACAATTCGTTATACTCGCTTGGTGGTCAAAATTTGAGAATTAGTCAAAGTAATTTCTGAATTTAAATTAATCATTTTGTGCTGAGCTCCTATCTTACTACCGAATATGTTGTAAATTTCATTGGATTTTTAGGAAATATAAACAAATTGATAGTACTTGTTTGAATGGTTTAATGAAATAATAGAGCATTATTTATTGAAGACATTATTGAAGAATATTCCTCAACTTCTTTTATTACAAGTATTCTATTAGTAAAGTGAAGAATGGACATAAAAAGACTAAATTCAGTTCTAAGTCTGATTTTCCATTCAGTACTTAAACAAAAATATTGCTTCGATTTTGTGACAAATTCACAATAGTATAGGACAGTGTGTCCCAACAAGTCCCCGGACCCCCAGGTTTCCACGAGCTATACCAAAGGGTCCGTAACATGTTATTGGAATTGATGAAATATTTCATATGATAAGAGATTTTTCGTTTTGGGCGCTGCCTGCATGAGCAGATTTTTAGAGAACGCTTACTTTTGCGTCTAGCGCAAAACTGACGATAGCACACTCTAGCATAAAACTAGAATAAGATAGACTTTTTTATGGAGTTTGTTATACTAAAATCTAGACTTCAAGACAAGGATTCTGAGTAATAATCAAAAATTTAACAATAACAGTGATGTCGAAATTGAAGAAGTTTTAGGGCCAATATTTTTTTAATAATGAACATGTCAATGTTTTTTCTGAGTACCAAAAATGAGAAACGTTTAAAATGACTCTTAATTTGGTTTTTTATGTACTTGATACAAATACACTTGATATGACAAGGTATTATTTGTTTTACATTAGTAGCCATGTATAGGGTAATTTTTCAAGCGTAGTTTTTTCTAAATTGAATTAAACACTCAATTTGAATCATAAATTCAAAATTTTTATTGAAATTGATAACTTGGCCTTTGCCATTTATATTTTGAAGATAACTTCATGTAAATAATGTCTGCGGCTCCGGATCAAATGGTCCATTCGGAAGGTTCAATTTGGTCACTTTTTCGAGCATTTCGACCCGTATCCCATGAACTACGCGTGTTATGTTATCTTGTAAGGCTTTAATCGTGTTCGGCTTGTCCACATACACTAACGACTTCACATAAACCCATAAGAAATAATCCAGAGGCTTCAAATCGCATGATCTTGGCGGCCAATTCACAGGGCCCTTTCGAGAGATAAGCTGCTCAGCAAAGTCATCCTTCAACGTGTCCATTGTTTCACGAGCTGTGTGGCATGTGCCACCGTCTTGATGGAATCACATGTCAACCAAGTTCAACTATTTGTATTCGATATGCTTTGTTTTTGTTTCGGTTAATAATACAATATAGATTATATCTTACTTGATAATTGTAGTTATGTATCCTGCTATATAGTATTCTTTTATATTGAAATCATTCTGTCAACATGTTTTGGGCGTGAGGTCATTTTCAAGACTCATGTCTACAGAACTGACAGAACTGAGTCAACAAGACTACAAGAATTAGAAGAACTATAAGAAGACCGAACTGAGTCTTGAAAATGAGCTCACTCTCGAAACATGTTGATAAATTCATGTTGTTAAATATAATCGTGAAACATTAAGCCAAGAGTTTAATTTAATTTAATATTCAATTTTGTTTCATCAAGAGTTAAGCGAGAATTCAATCTCATGCAATGAATCCATTCTCTTAATTTTATTGCTATGTATTTTATAAATCCTCTTCTTTATTTTCATGGTGTAATGATGTTTTAATTTTCTCATATATTCACACAAATACACATGACTCGCGTTTCGAAGTATTTCTTCTTCAGATGCACACTAACAGTTAATTGAATATACAAAAAAAATACTTTCAGATAATCTATTTTCCAAGAATAAACAAACCATTATTTCATCGAATTTAACTCGCTAATTATTTTATTTTCAGTTCGGTGTATTTTATTCCTATGAAGCATAGATACACAAGTAGTTCGCACTCTATATATTTCTAATAGTAATAAATTATTGATTCCTGCTATACCAACAATGAACCAAGTCAGCAAAATGCATAGGTACCACATCCATTTCACTAAATGATACTTAAATATTTGGAGTGTTTCATTGCGGTATGACTTCTACAAAAGTGAGTCGTTTACTTTCCCTGCATTTTCAAACGGAGATTGGTGCTTTGTTTGTAAACAAAAGAGACAGGTGAGAAGCAGTTTGAAATCAACTGTGACGCAGGTCACATTCTAACAAATGTGATACATTGGTAACAATTTCATCGTTTTTTTTTCTGCAAGGATTCAACGTGAGTCATTATTCGAGCACAATACGAAAGAAAGTAATCAATTGAAATACAATGAATTTTAGTGGTTTCTGTTTTTGGTGAAATAGTGCAAATAGGATTATGAAGACTATCTCGAAGAAATATGGTGAGTGAATAATTTTCGTTTAATAGTAATTCGAATCGAAACATCGAATAATTGTAGATATTGACTGAAAATCTATGATGGCTTGTTTGTCAGACAACTGAAACACTTTGTTTCCTGGACCTCTAATGAGCTTGATCAGCATCAGATTAGCTATAAAATAATTGGCTGGTAAAGTAATTGGATTTCGATTGAATACTATCGAAAACTTTGAAAATTAATCTTGAATTTCTCCACTATTCTCTATCTTAATATTCTAAATCTAACGAAGAAGTGAATGACATCGAAAGCTTGATGTAAAATGAAAAAGTAAATAAAATTTAGCTATTGTTTACTGTTGCTGCATATCCCAATAAAGAAAGTCAGTTATTAGAACTCATTTGTACACCAGCAAATATTTGTTTTATATTTCAAATGGTTTCTTTTGATTACTTCGATTAATTTATTTGCTTTTGTCACTTTAATTCGTTTCACATTTGTGATCTTTCATATATTTTAAGATTCTTCTAATTTGTCCATCTTGTTTTAGTCGTCAGAATGTCAATAAAATTTAACGAAATGTTGGCAAATAAAAAGTTTTATGCTGTCCTCCTCAATTAAGAATACATATTTACTTATAGAACAAAATAGAACACATATATATATATATATATATATATATATATATATATATATATATATATATATATATATATATATATATATATATATATATATATATATACTTTTTTTCATTCGGTTTTATATATAGTTTTATTTCTTTTTCATTTATTGCTCTCTTGGGACTGGTGGTTCTTGCCTGTTTATATTTTGAAGAAATATTTAAATTCTTAGCAATAACAGATCTAGAAATTGGAAAATGTTTTATTTCTAGTTAGTTTCGCTACCTTTTGTAGGTTACTCTGGAAAATGGAGATCCATTGAAAGAATGGAAAGCGCCAATAAACCTATCTTCAAAAACAGTTTTGATGATTTTTGAAACGATAATTAGGTAATTAGGTTTCGAAACGGTTCATATCGATGTAGGTTCAAAATATTCATATTGTTTAAGTATTTGTATTATCTATTTACGCATACTGCAGTTAGTCAGTTTAGTATATTTTAATCAATCGAATTTCAGTAACCGTTTATTTCATTAATCGATTGGGCCGATACTTGATGAAAATCTAAATACATAATTTAAATAAAACTAAGTAGGTTTTAGATTTTCACTATAATTAATTCAAAACATGACAATATCGTTTCTCCAACACAGTGGCTCCATCAGAATTTGATTTAATTATAGTGAGAATCGAAAAACTACTTAGTTTTATTTAAATTATAACCGTTTATTTATTAACGTAGATGATTCATTTCAAAGTCAATTCGATTTTTTTGTCCGAATACATATAAAAGTTCCACAGTAAGTTCCTGAATGGGAAAAGAGACAATTCATATTCATTGTAATATTTAACAATATATAATTGAGCGAGATTTCAACAATAAATGCAAAACTGATCTGTAAAATCGATTTGATTTCACATTGAATCAACAAGAAATTGTATAGCAGTGAATGTAAAACATGTTCCAATATTATTGAAAATAAACTGAAATTCAAACATTTGAACTTTTGATTTACACGTTATTGACAACATAGCATGACGCGTTTCGTCGTTACAAACGACTTCTTCAGATGCTAAAGGAATACTAACAACAAATCTTCTTTAAAGTTAGCAAAGTGAAGAAGTCGTTTGTAACGACGAAACGCGTCATGCTATATTGTCAATAAAGTGTTAATCAAAACTTCAAGTGTTTGAATTTTAGTTCATATTGAATTATAATGGATTTGAATCAAGTAAACGCCAACATTTTTAAATGTTTCAATATTATTAAAATTCAAACCATGGATGGTCTTAGATGTTCAAAAGAACATTATAGCAGAGCTGGCTATGTGAAACATGGACAATGCAATGTCTCCATTATCCTTCTAGGAATAAATTTTAGAGAATATTGAAATCGATGCCTACATTTATTGGAAGCGCAAGACAGCTAACTGTTTCGTACTACAAGGTACTCACCAGTTACGCCACATCCAGCAAACGAAAGGCAACGACTTCTATCCTATCAATTATAAGACAGAAATATACTGTTAAGTTGTATGCATATATAATGCATAGATTGAAGTACTTATATCTGAAATCTTAGAAATCAATGAATAGCACATGGATACATCTAACATTCAAAGTTTCACACATCCTTCTCAATTGAGAAACTTCAGATGTATTCATGTGATTTCAATGATTCCTAAAATTTGAGATGCACATTGATTTATGCATTATATATGCATAAGACTTAACAGTATATTTATGTCTTATAATCGATAGGAGGGTATTTGAGCATTGAAGTCGTTGCTTTTCATTTATTGTACGTGGCCTGACTGATGAGTACCTTGTAGTACGAAACAGTTAACTGTCTTACGCTTCCAATAAAAGTGGGCATAGATTTCAAAATCAAACAATATCAGACATCATATTGTTCATATTTCCACATAGCCAGCTCTGCTATAATGTTCTTAGGATAATTTGTCAGAAAATTATCTAAAGAAAGTTATAGTATACTTTTATATTGAATACTTACAAGTGCGATAATATAGCACGAGAACTTAGAATTATTCTCTTGTAGTATATATATATATATATATATATATATATATATATATATATATATATATATATATATATATATATATATATATATATATATATATATATATATATATACTACTGAATAGAAAATGAATGTGGTACGGAACTATTTCATATCACAGTATCATCTTTATAAGACTACTTTTCGCAAAATGGACGCAGAAAAGGCGGGATCCTCTAACACTGTCGATCTAGAATTAGAGCCGGTTTTAATTTTTAACCGTTATTATATTCTCATTATCACATCGTTAGAAAATGGCAGCATCATTCTATGTATTTCTAATACAAATGTTCTGCCAGTCATTTTTACAATATAATTTCAGAAATTTTTTTTCCGCCATTAGTATGCTCGCTTATAAAATTCGAAGTTCGATTAATGAATTTGCAGTGGTCGTCCCAACCATAATAATTGGCAATCAACTTCCATGAACCCGCTTTGTTATTATAATAACAATCGTACTTCCAAAACAACTTATTATAAACATGAAATAATTTCCACCATGAAATAACGGAGATGTGACATTTTTGAAGTTGCCAATCTTCTGTAACTTCGTAATTGATAATATTCAAAACATGGTCTTACTAATGATTTCCATGAAATATCGTTACCATTTTCATTGAAATATCAGAATAAATTTCCTTTATGATCGTTACTGAGCAAGGAGACTCTGATGTAAGAAAGCAGAAATGAAATAACATTCGATGAGAAAACTCTCGGGGAGCTGTTTCCATAAATGTTGTCAAATAAAACACAACCTATCACTTTCTAGCGTGAGTATTTAGTGCGTTTCGAACCACGTCGAACTTTTTGAAAATACCTTTCTGTGCTGTTCCATCCTATTATGGAAATCATCAGTGGTATGCATCCGAACAAAGAGTTTCGATCTTCTTTTCAAACACGTCAAGGTCTATCTCATCAAAATACGGAAAATATGTGGTGAAATACTCAAGTGAGCTCTATTTATCAAAAAAACGAAATAAACTCTTTCCAATAGGTATGGTATAGTATGTTCGTGACAAGATCAGTGCGTACCTATATAATGTAGCATATATAATAAATATGTAGCATAAAATATCCTCTGTTCAACCGACATTTATTCTGAGCAATTTAACATGCTTTCGATTGGAGTATATCTATAACATTTCAAAATTGTTCGCATAGCTCTATTCTGTAATTCTTGTAGCTGCTGTGTTTTTACTTTGCTCAATTCGAATAACAGAGTGGAATAATATTCAAAGTATGGCATTATTATTGACTTAAAGAGCCATAACTTCACATATGTCGACGGATTTCTTCCAATATTTTTGAGATAGTTGATTATCTTGAAAATTGAAGTTGATGTGATCATTGTAACTCAATTTCTCATCTAATCTAACGTCTGAATATTCAACAATTCTACCCTTTCAATGTTCTGGTTTTCAATTTTAATAGCTATATTTTCGTTACTATTAACTCTCAGAATTCCACTTGTACCCAAAACTATAAATTTAGACTTCTTCACATTCAGCGATAAATTATTGTTTCACTCAGCCATTCATTTATTGCTGCCAAGTTTTTATTGATCCATAATAAAACAATATTTGAAATTTTCTCATAATTTAATATAAAATACGCATGACGACATTTCGAAGTACTACTTCTTTATCGAATGCTGAATTAATACTGTGATAAAGAAGTAGTACTTCGAAACGTCGTCATGTATTCTATATTAAATTATGAGAAAATTTTAAATATTGTTTTATTATAGATATTAATTTTCTCCAAGTATCGGCCTCATCAATTATCAATTTTATTGATCCATTCTGTCAGTCTGGATATTTTTACCACTAACACAAATCATTGTATCATCTGCGAATAATCGTATAGAGCACTTTTTTACATGAAAAAAGTTCTATACTCGCTGTATAAAGATGGCAGTCTTAGCAGACATTTCAAGCACACACCTCTGTAGTAATCAAGAATGGCCCCATATCTTATCGAAACATGCTAAATATAAAAAAAATGAGATAGATTCAGGGAAGTTTGAAGAATATTGAAGATAAACTCCAGAACAGTCCCACAAAACTCTTGATAGTTGAGAATGTAAACGTAAATGTCCAATAATCTTTCCATAATGATTGTTTTACACAAAGTGAAATATGTGTCTAACATCTTCCATTGTTCAACAAAAAGGCTGAATCATTTCATAAACAGATATCTAAGGAAAAGTGAGTGGGACATGTACCATAAAATTACAGGGGTGCTATCTTCGATGATACGAACACATTATGTATCTAACCACATTTTAAGAAGCTTACTGTACACGTTTAGGTATTTACGAAATAAAGGGTGTTTTTTTTAGAGGTATAGAACTTTGAATTGCAATAAAACAACGATGGATCATTCGATTGACAAGAGTTTTTTTTTATTCGAAAGATAATCTTGTGGCATTACGTTTTAAATATGATTTCTGGCATATGACCGCTACGACTGGCACGGATGTAGTCCAATCTGGACGTCCAATTTTCAATGACTTTTTCCAACATTTGTAGCCGTATATCGACAATAACACGGCGAATATTGTCTTCCAAATGGATCAATGGTCAAGCGTTTGTGGCTTATCCGCATAGACCAATGACTTTACATAGCCCCACAGAAAGTAGTCTAGCGGTGTTAAATCACAAAATCTTGGAGGCCAATTCACAGGTCCAAAACGTGAAATTAGGCGGTCACCAAACGTGTCTTTCAATAAATCGATTGCGGCACGAGCTGTGTGACATATTGCGCCGTCTTGTTGAAGCCACAGCTCCTGAACATCATGTTTGTTCAATTTAGAAATGAAAAAGCTAGTTATCATGGCTTTATACCCATCACCATTGACTGTAACGTTCTGGTCGTGATCGTTTTTGAAGAAGTACGGACCAATGATTCCAGCAGCCCATAAAGCGCACCAAACAGTTAGTTTTTCTGGATGTAACGGTGTTTTGACATACACTTGAGGAATATCTTCACTCCAAATGCGGCAGTTTTGTTTGTTGACGTAGCCATTCAACCAGAAGTGCGCTTCATCGCTAAACATAATTAACTTATGAAAATCGGGAACAACGTCAATCTCGTTTTGAGCCCATTCGACGAATATACGCCTTGCTTGATGATCGTTTGGCTTCAATTCTTGCACGAGTTGGATTTTGTGAGCACGCAAACCAAGATCCTTCCGCAAAATCTTCCATAAAGTGGATGGACACAGATCCAATTCCTGTGCTCGATGGCGGATGGACTCATTCGGTCTTCCTCAATGCTACGCTCTACAGTAGCAATAGCTTCTTCTGTACGCACCGCACCGTACGGCGTCTATGGGGGTGCGAGTTATCAATGAGAGTAAACGTGCTGCGAAAACATTCCATGGTTAATCGAATTAACTGCTCTGATGGACGATTTTGTCGACGATAAAATGGACGTAATGCGCGATACGTATTCCGCACAGAACCATTATTTTCAAAATAAAATAACACTATTTACAAGCGTTGTTCAGGCGTGAGTCTATTCATATGAATTGCCAACCAAACTGAGAATAAATCACTTCTCAGCTGTTGAATCGGTCGCCATCTTCAACAGTAATGCCAACTTAAACTTCTATACCTCTAAAAAAACACCCGTTATATTGGATTCGGATCAACTGAAAATAATCTACTACGCTCTTGTTGAATGCAGACTGAACTATGGGATTTCTTTTGGGGTGCAGCGGCCAGTTGCTACAAAGATACCAGAGGTATTGCAAAGATACTCGTAGTTCTTGAAAATAATTTATAGCAAGCCTAGGCTAGTTTCATCTGACACGCTATTTATGGACGGAAAAATATTGGATTTAGGGCAGTTATACTTCTATCGAGGTGTCTTGGAGACATTCAAGAACAGAGAAGACTCAGAGATGATTGATCATCATCATAACACGAGATCCAAAGCAAAAGCAAACAAAAAGATCAAAACTTCACTTTCTCTTAGGACGGAGAGACAATTCTTGCTTCTATCAAACGGAATGATTAATTCTCTTCCAGCAGAAATGAGAGAAATCCCATCATTAATCGTTTTAAAAAAAGGATAAGGAATTATCTACTAAACCAACCAAGAGAGAATATGTCGGACTTCTTTTGGGATCACCTTGGATTTTGTCTAGGGTTAGAGTTGTGTGCTGGGATTCTTGATTTGTAATGTTTTTTATTTTGTATTTTATGACGTGGAATTTTTTTCTATAGAAAATTAATACAGCGATTTAATACAGTATAATTTAATTACGGTTAAAAAGATTTTGTTTTGGTTTATATATATTATTGTAGCCCACAAAGTGGCATCGCCAAAGTGGACAATAATTTACTTTATTAGGTTTGTGTTATACACGTAACAATTATTTCACAAATATATATTACTATTATTATTATTACGTTACCGGAAAAATGCAGAAATATCGCAATTGAACCCTAAGAACGAGGAAGACTCCGTTTCACCTGGATGTCGGTAGTAGATAAGAACTCAAAGAGGTTCAAACCAACAAAGAAATGACGAGCTATCTAGCTATGAATGACAGAAAGAGTCGATACCAAAAAAAAATGCCAAATAACCAAGAAAAAAGAAGAATATTTCTAGTGTTCTTGAAATGTAATATGAAGTTGAAAACTTTAGACATCATGATTCTACAGATTAAATTGAGCAAATTATAGGTATATTTCTAACAATCCAACGAGTTTGTACTAATATACCTTACCTACTGCCATTGTTTCCATTCGCTTGTTCAATTCATGCTGATTAGGATATAATGAATAATGCAGCAAATTGCTATTTGTAATATGTTACACGACATTATTCAGAAATAATTATGTGGCGTATTTACTACCTAACGATTGAATAACCACCTTAATTGTTCTTCTCATTCAGAAGTTTCAAGGCAAAATAATTTATAGGGCACCGGGAAAACATTTATCAAGTCAGTTTTCATTCATCAAAAATGGCGAATAAATACAATACATATCAAAATTCATATTATGCGGCCTATGAGGAGATTGTTCACACGTTTATAGAAAAGTGCACAATTATTTTACTTCAATCATGTTCATTCATCTCTAGTACAGAACTTGATGTATAAAATAATGATATTATAATTTGAAACATTTGATTCAATTACACATTCCGGGTTTCTGGGCTATTGTCATATTACATTAACTCTTGACAATAGGATAGCAGCCCGAAAACCGAAAATGTTCGAAGTGAAATGAATATTTTACTCAGAATTTAGACGAGTATTTTAAATTATACTATATATACTATATATAGTTTATACAATATACCATTATATGCTATTATATGATAAAATTGGGATATAAATGTATACAGTAAAAGCTCTTTATTCGCGCTTCCTTTATTCGCGTTTTCACTATTCGCGGATTGAAAAAATGCAATCCAATTTCTATATTCGCGGCAATAAATTTCTTTATTCGAGGATCTAATAGCTATCTTTTCTTAGTGGTTCCGGAATTTTTTTGTTTCGGAAGTTGAAACTTATTCAGAAAAGAAGAATATAGACTTCGAGCAGATCAAGTTTCGGATAATGCACCAGGTCAACCTTGGGAACTTGGTATTATGCATCCAAATATAAAGTGACATTTTTTCCTCCCAACATGAAGGCTTGTTTCCAACTATGGAGCAAGAAATAATCCAGGCCTTGAAGCTCTATTACATCAGACGAACCTTCAAAATCATATTGGATGATGTGGAATGTGATCTTGATATGAATGTTATGGAATACTGGAAGGATTTTGACATAGCAAAATGCATAGTAAACATAACGGAATCATAGGAAGAACTGAAGCCATACACATAGAATTCGTGCTGGAAAAACTGTGGCCTACTCTGACTCCAGAAAATGGCGAAGAATCTGTGCACATTCAAACTTTGACTGCAAACATAGCTGAAATTGCGAATGCAATAGGACGAGATAGGTTTGAACGAATAGAATCAAGTGATATTCAGATTTCGCATCAATCGCGAGATGAAGATTTGACTGAAAGGAAAACTTGAAGGAAATGTTGAATTCACAGCCTATTGAGTAAGAAGCTTCAGTGACTACGGGAAACGTGACATTTAATTTGAAACTTCTTAGTGAAGATTTATGAATGTCTTATGATCATTCTGATTTTATTTATGAAAATTGATCCATCTATGGATCGAAATCTTATTTTAAAGGCAAATTGCTAAATTCATTGCTTATTATCAGTCTGAATTGAAGGAACCTTTAAAACTGCCAAGCAAGAAAAAATTACAGAATTCTTGAAATCATCGCCTAAGGCTGAACATAATAATTAAGCATATGATCAAAAACTTCATTTAAATTAATTTTTTATATACTTTTTTCATTTTGTCACCCAGGAACGTATCCGCTATAAACTCATATAAATTATCATTCCATATTCACGGTTTCTGTATTCGCGGCATATTTTCGAAACGTTTACCCCGCGAATAAAGAGCTTTTACTGTATTGCATTTAAATATATCCTCTCTTTCACGGTGACTCAAGAAGATGTGTGAAAATGCATGCAGACCATTGAAAATTTGGAATAATAGAAACTCAATTAATTTTTTCAATCACCTTGTGATCTGGAATTTTTTGCTCAGCGAATGATTGAATAACGCTGTTTATAACGGAAGTATTACTTGTTCAGACATAACATTGACCTTGGATCCGAGTTTGGAGTTTTGCTTTAACAATGACTATCAACCTACCTCTTTGATTTTACAATCAGTAATGGAATAGTCTACTATGAAGTTCACACAAAGTGATTTATATTTTCAACGAATACCAAACCGATCTGAATTATAGGCAAAAAATTTCACATCGTTTTCAAAACGAGCACCACAAAATCATTTTTGAACTTTAAAATATGTCCCACAATCCTTGATCTAATCTCACTGGAATTGAAAATTTGATCATGAAAATATTAGTGAGATGATATAGATGTGTATGAGACAGTGCATATATTATGATAAAAAAATTGACTAACAGGTTGTGTTAATAACAATTGTCTTTTGCAAACAAAAAATTGTACCTACCATCTCCAAGGATATAGTTGAAATTCCTGGATACTTTGCAAAAATGCAGAATCCCTAGAGAATCTTTAGGAAAATTTCGGAAATTTCTTTATCACAGAAGAAAATATAAGTGATTCATTATTTCAAGTGAATCTGCAGCCTAACGCCTCTTTAGAACTGTCACTGGGTAATTATGATCAGTAATATATATATATATATATATATATATATATATATATATATATATATATATATATATATATATATAGGGTGAATATTTAAGCGTAGTGTTCTTCAAATCGATAAAACACTCAATTTGCTTCCTATATTCAAAATTTTTATTGAAATTGATAACTTGGCCTTTGCCATTTACCTACATTTTAAAGATAACTTCATGTAAATGTTGTCCGCGGCTCCGTATCAAATGGTCCATTCGGAATGTCCAATTTTTCGTCACTTTTCGAGCATTTCGGCCTGTATCCCACGTAATTACGCGTGTTATGTTATCCTGTAAGGCTTCAATCGTGTTCGGCTTGTGCACATACACTAACGACTTTACATAACCCCAGAAGAGATAATCAAATCAAATCGAATGATCAGGGCCATTTCGAAAGATAAGCTGCTCACCAAATTCATCCTTCAACATCTCCATTGTTTCACGAGCTGTTTGGCATGTGGCACGGAATTCTGATAGTGACGTTTGGATGCCATTACCAAACAGTGCCGCCAACCTGAAAAAAACTTAACTCTTAAAAAATCACCCTTTATATATATATATATATATATATATATATATATATATATATATATATTATATTATATTTCAGAATTAATTTATTGTCTGTTTGAGATAGTTATATTTTTGATATTTTTAGCAATAACAGGCTATTTTCAATGTTAAAAGCTCTATTTTTGTTGAAGTTTCGTTGTAATGAATAATTGATTTTTATGAATTACCATACATATCGAACCGTCAATTTTATGTTTTTGATAACATCAAATTGGCTTTTTTGTCTCTTTAGTATTCCGAAGCGAATGCTAAGCCCTACTGCACTACAGTCGGCGGAAATTTTTCAAGAATTAACCTCTTTAGAAATACAAGAAGATGAGTTGAGCGACGATCGAAGTGACCCCAGGGACAAAGACTATAAAGTTGACGATAATTCTGTTCATAAAGGTTTTAATCAGCATGAGTTAAATGACTTGGTAAGAAATTTGGATCCGTCTAAAAAAGCGTAAAAGTTTTTAGCATCAAGACTGCACGAAAAAAACTTGTTAGAAGAAGGAGCTAAAGTCACCTACTTTCGAGGAGAGAAAGTGCATTTCTGTAGTTCAGTGCTGTTGGATTTGTGTATTGTCACAGCATAGCTGGTAATTATAAGGCAACTAAATGGCGATTGTTTCTAGATAGCTCAAAACGTAGCTTGAAGTGTGTTCTCCTCCATCATGGAAATGGTTCAGTCCCAAAAGATCATTCAGTTTCTTTGCATGAAGAATACGAAGACATAAAGATGGTCATTGAATTGTTGCAATATAACTTACACCAATGGATCATCTGTGTTGACTTTAAAATTGTTTGTTTCCTTCTTGGCCAGCAACGAGGGTATACCAAGTATCCCTGTTTTTTATGTATGTGTGACAGCAAAGCTCGTTAGAAGATTTGGGCACAGTCAGAGTGGCCACCAAGATCTGACCTGAAACCTGATGATCCAAACAATTGTCGACAGAAAAAACATTATATTTACGCCACTGCATATAAAACCAGGTCTCATGAGGCAATCTGTTAAAGCTTGGTCAACTGAAGGGCACTGTTTCAAGTATATAATTTTGGCATTTCCTAGCTTGTCATTACACGAATATAAAGGCTGGTGTCTTTGATGGGCCGAAGATTCGGCAACTTATTAAAAATGAATGTTTCATTGAAACTATGACCGAACTTGAAAAGAATGCTTGGTTGCCATTCGAAAGTATTGTCAAGGAATTTCATGGAAACACACGAGCTCAGAATTACGTCGAAATTGTTCAACAACTTATAGAAACATTTGAAAAGCTAGGGTGTAACATGAGTATTAAACTGAATTTCTTACATAGCCATCTTGCGAATTTTTCATAAAATATTGGCGCTGTTAGTAATGAACATGGTGAGCTATTCCACCAAGACTTGAAGGTCATGGAGGCAAGGTAACAAGGTATATGGGACATCAGTATGATGGCTGACTACTGCTGAAGCATCAAGCCAGAATGTCCCCAGATTGAACATTCTAGGAAATGTTATAAGCGAAAATTTTTACCCTAATATATTTTTTGATTTTTTGTATGAACACAATTTAACTTTCAATATTATAATGACCTTTGTACAAATGAAATATTCTAATATGTTTGGTTAGTACCCACTTTATTTTCCTCTGTATGCTCATTTTGTATTATCTTTAGAGACCAAAATTAGTCAAAAACAAGTCACAGATCTAAGACAACAAAATTGCTGTTCCCCAGTGATAGTTTTTCTTTATGCATGAATTCCTTCCTTCGACCTTACTTCCTTATATATACGATTATAAGAAAATTTTTGCTGAAAATTTGAAAAATAATATATTGATATATATAATATAATAATATTTATATGAATATATATATAGTGCACTGAAACATTCAGTACTCATTCAATGAAGAATATCGGTAAAGCTGCAACACTCACTTACTTTTTTTTAACGTTATTCTATGAGGAAAAAAACATGATCCTAAATCTAGAAGTTCTTTCACCTACGTAAAATTGCTTCGTTATAAATCATCCGTTTTTCATCATCGTTCGTGATGGACATCATGCGTTCCAGTCGTTTTTGAATTGATTTTATTGTTGTTCCAGAACATTCGATTGTTTCACAGTACAATGAACACATAGATAATCGGAAAGGAAGTGAGTAGTGAAACGTTCATTTCAAATTATCCAATAACATTTTCTCTCGATTGGGAATTATTCCAATATAAACAATCGAAATATATCACAGGTGTTATGTGATTACATCAAAATATGATCAAAGATGACATACACGAATTTGACTCTCAGGAAAAATTACCTCAATTTATGTTAGTACCTATCTTATGTATATTAATAATAATAATAATATAATTTTATTGAGAAACATTTCTTACATAGCGAAATTACATTCATTTCAATTGATAAATAGTTACAACTAAGAGAAATGCTCTCAAAAGGACCGAATTCAGTTTGGAGTCTGATCTTCCATTCAGCCCTCGAGCAAAAATATTGGTTCAAACAAAAATCTTGGTTAAATTCATATTTACAATAATATACAATTTTGATTGAAAAGAAAAGAAAATAAAAATTTCCTCAGAGATATTAAACATTTAAGACAATTTCACATGGTGAAGAACATTAGTGTTAAAAAAATATACAAATATATGATACAAAAAATTGATTCAAACATTATTGCCTACATCCGAATCATCGAAGTACTCTGACACACTATAGTATGCCTTTGTTGAGAGCAGAGATTTAACTCTCCTCTTAAACAAATGAGCTTTCAGTACTTTCAAATTCGATGGTAAATGGTTGAAAATTTTAATGCTCTGACAATAGAGAGAGTGCTCAAATTTAGCTGTTTTATGCATAGGAATAAGTAGCACATCCCTGTTTCTTGTTGAATATTCATGATTACTATTCAATTTAATAAACATCTTCATTTTCTTTAACATAAAACAAACATCTATAAATATATAAACACGGTAAGGTAAGTATGTAAGTATTAATGAAGATAGGTTTACAAGATGTTCGCTGATGAATATCGAATATTAATCGAAGTATTCGCTTCTGTGTAATAAACACTATATTTATTTCTGTAGAGCAGCCCCTCAGCAGAATATTATAATTTAGATGACTATATATAAGACTGTAATACACATTCATAACACAGTTTCTAGGTACGATGTTCTTGATTCTAGAGATTGCAAAAAAATGAGTTACTCAATTTTTTACATAAGACCTCAATGTGTGATGTCCATCTCAAATTTCTGTCTACATATATTCCAAGAAACTTCGTTGATTGGGATGATGATATAGTGTTGTCCCCATATTTAACAACCAAGGTACTAATTCCATTGCCCTTCAGACAAAACTGAACACATACAGTTTTGTCAACGTTCACCATCAGATTGTTCATTTGACACCAACTTACAAACTCCCTCACAATGCATTCACATGCCTCCAGAAGTTCTTCAGGAGTCCTGTCAGAAACAACCACCGATGAATCATCGGAATCATCGGATTATTATGTGGTGCAATTCCTCGCACAAGACTTTGTGGAAAATTTTGTAATGTAACTTATAATTGAAGGCCACAAAATGCTTTGATAGATTCACCCAAATATCAGTCGGTTGAACTACAGTCTACATTCTACTGAGTCTATCAGATAATCAGATATCAGAATACTTCGAGAAAATTTTGTCTGTTAGAATCCAAAACTTTTTCAAGAAGTATAATGTTATCAAGACTATCCAACATGATTATATTGGCCATACAAATACTGAAACGGGCATCTATGAACGTACACATGCTATCCTTTTTTGGAGGAAGGTCAAGTTCCAACTGCTTTTTTCCTGGATCAATCGACTTACAGGCTTTCGACTTCGTTGGCCATAAAATATTGCTTACAGAAATGGAATTATCTTGAATAAGAAATTGAATTAAAATTGATAGAAATCAACCTTTCCAATCGAAAACAAAAATTCATATCACTGTTAATGCGATCACATACACTTCGAACGAACTGACGGCACTTGTGGGATTACCTCAGGGTAGTAGTTTGGGATCGCTACTTTTTTTTTTCTATATAAAGGACATAACCGAATAATTACCAGCGGATAATTATCAAAAATATTTTCATGCGGATGATACCAACAATTTAGTCTGATCTGCAAACATTTCATCCTCAACTGTAACATTGAAATCAGTTTTTAGCTATTTTGAGGAATGTTGTATCGAGAATAAACTGATAATGAATGTGTAGAAAACTAAGTGTCTTCATTTTAGTTCTGACAAAGTTGGATTCGATCAAATATATAACATTGAAAAGGCCATACAATTCATTTGGCCAACAAGCCTTGTTCCTAGGAGTAAAAATAGACCAAACACTAAAGTGTTATTCACATATTGACGAAGAAATTATTTTTTCAATTCAAAACCTGATGAAAGAAATTACTTTTTTTTAGAACAGGTGCATTAGACCATGCTCTCAACTAGTTTTCTTTTTTTTATTTGAATTAACGTGTCTCAACTACTTTGAATAACATCCAACCCAGTCAGATGCGAGCTCAATGCTCCTCCCCACGCAACAATACCATAGCTCAAGTGTGACTGCACCAAAGCACAGTAAACAATTCATATCACTCAAGTTCATGAATTTTTAAAGGTGTCTGAATTTTGCAACAAGGTCCTTATTTTTTTTATAATACTATTTACATGAAGATCCCAGCGGATATGCTGATCAATGACAACTCCCAAATAACACACTCACTTTACTAATGTAACTACTAAATTTTCCCCGATTTCAAGGTTCTCAAAGGGAGGACGATTTACATCATAACATGTGAAGGCAATACATTTCGTCTTATCAAAGTTCATAGTTAACAAATTGAATTCGAACCAATCTTTTACATGTTGTAAATATATATATATATATATATATATATATATATATATATATATATATATATATATATAATGAATACTTGTTTTGTAATTGTGCCCCGCAAAGAAAACACATTGTTCACAATATAAATTAAATCATAGTTTCATCTCCCATTATTTTATTTGTATTTTTTCAATTAATTAATGTATTATACCTACTATTTTTCAATGCTTTTTATTCAATTCGTGGATGACATTTTTCGTTATTGTTTTCAGTGGCAACTTTGTCGTTCTACACCGATCAGTAGGTTCAGAAACCATTCAAATGTGTGCATATTGCATGAAAACTTTCTAGAAGAGAGATCTTGTTTTTATACCCCTCAGCCATCGCCCCTTTTAGGCATAGGGACTTAGAAGGTTTCCTAATTATTCAAACCTTCAGTACCGCTAAAAGTCTTCCTCTTCATTATAACTCTGGCAATTTCGGCAGTTTAAGGAAATCGATCTTGAAAAAAGGGAGTTAAGTCTAACTATTTTCTATATGCACGAAATACATCAACCAAAATATCATGCGGATTCTATCAGTAAGTTTTTGATGATATTTTTGAAATGTCTGATCATAGTGACATTAAAATATGAATATACGAGTATTTTCATAAGTGATACAAGAACAGATTTTGTATGTTGTCTTTGTATTGAGATATACCGCTATTAGTTGAAATTATAATTATAGCAAATCATTTTTTATAGGCGCTTCCATCGTATTTTTATTCATCTACCGCAGTTTGGTTGAAATATCACCCAATTGATGGTCAAATAGAAGAATTTCAAGGAACGAAGACGTTTTAAATTATGTTATGATGCTTCAACTCCATAATGAAATGGCCTCTTAGGTCATGGTTAATTAATACCATCCAATACACTCACCTTCCAAGCCTTTACATGATTAAGGTGATAGCAGGTATATTTTTTACCTATTCCATTTTTGGTCGATTCATTTTAGCTTTTTTCATACAAATTTCGAGGTTAATGAAGAACATAGGTATTTTAGTTGAATGTTATAAGCCTAACAAAATTACCGTTCTTTCATGATGAAGTGTAATGAATAAAAATTTAATTAGTGGAGACTAACAACATATTAATATTAGCAAACACTATTTTATTTCACTTAGGTAGATTCCTTACTAGTATCTATTGGGCACAAAAGATAGCGCTACCTACCATAAGTCATTGTTGCAATTGTCATAGAAGACCCATATGAGCTATAACCACTGACAAAAGTCATCGTAAGAAAATGGTTGTTCCATCATAAACATCGAATATGTTGATATGTCAGATACGTATTTCTGTGTTTAAGGATTAAGAAATAAAAACAGAAAATATTATCAAAAAAGTAACTGGATAAGATTTTGTCTTCTCTCAAATGTGTAAAATACGATTTTCAAACAACTCTGAACTTCTGAGAGATAGAATTATGAATATTTCCACAACCGTATTCGTCTATATAAGAAACACGGATCGTCTAGAGAGCCACAGATTTGTGAAAGACCTGTAGAGCAATAATAGGAGAGCGAAAAGAAGGTCGTTGAAGAAAAATCTAAGGGAAGTAACCGAAGAGTAATCGACGGAAGTTTTATCTATAGTGAAGTGAACATAAAAGTGACGTATTTCAGTTCCTTGAATCGGAAAATTGTGAATAAAGTGTTGTTATAATGTTAAAACTGACTGAGTTTTAAAACTCTGAACAAGTAATGACTTATATCCTGAATTCTAATACCTTATGATATTCATAATCGTAAAATCATAATAATAATTGATAAATTACGTTTTTTGGATTGACGAGACGTTTTCGAATTGAAGTGTAGTAAGCTATATAGAAAAACTGTACTATGTGCTCTACAAAGATGGCGGTACATACGTTGAAGTAGATGGAATATTTACTGGTGTGAAATTGGTTTTATCAGACTCTGTATAAAAACGAGATTGTATTTGTATGCAATGTAATGTTAAATTTCAAGGCAATCGACACACTGTTTTTAAACTTTTAGAACACATTTGTGGAATGACATTTTCAAATATATAAGTCATCTTTTGAAAATGTATTCATATTAGCTTGAGTGAGGAAGGAGTGTATAAAGAACTCTGTTTACAATGTCTACTATGTCGAAAAAATAATCCTGTAAAATATTCAATGATTAGGGAGTTTTACTAATGTTATCGATTGATTGATTTGCATGTAACCCCTTCTCTGAGCATAAATTTGAAAACTGTAACGGTTAACTGTTGCAAGATGAGGATATTTGTATACAAAAATAATTTTCCTTCATTTTCCTCCGCGACTCATGTTAAATATTTGATTTATGAGTTGGAATTGACTGAGGTGATTCACCGAGAGAAAACATCATTAAATGTTCAAATATTCTCAGATTTGACGTTTCATTTTCATAAGATTTCATCATAAATACTAGAAACAAATTCATCCTTTTATGACCATTAAGCCTTCTGTCATTGAAAAAGATACAGTTATATTAAGTTCAGTCTATTCTTCCCAGTATTCCAATTTTTATTTTTTACGACTCGCTGTCGCATATTTCTGAGAAACTTCAATTCTTTTGTCGCACAAATAGAAAAATATTTCAAGTTACTAACAATAATTATTATTTAATTAAGTCTACCACAAAACTGTCAATTTGTCAATGCTATTAAATAGCAATCATGAGAGGAGTGATGAATTATTTATGTTGTGTTTGTATTCACGTTATTTAATTTAAGTGAGAGGTGCGAGCAATTACAGCAACATAAATAAGTTAATAAGCTGAAAACAATGCACAATTAGAAATTATGAAATAGCTAGATTCTTTGTAATTGAAAGACGGAAGGAAATTCCAATGGAATCCTAATTCCTACTTACTCATGTCACTGAATAATACGAGAAGATGAAACAAATATGAACATTCTCAGATAGATTTCTTGAAACAAATCAATATAAAAAGCTATATACAAGAGCCCCACATGAACCTAACCTAAAAGAGGTGAATCTGGGAAATTACCATTCTTCTTCAGCAGAAAAGATCAGTATTTATCTTCATTTTCCCAAAATTTATACAAGAAGACAAAATGCCTCGAGGTGATGTAGAAGATCCCCAAAAAAAACAAGAAAATATTTTCACAAAACTTTCGTGTACATATTCCCTCAGAAAAGTGAAATATATTCCTAATGGAAGGTTGAGAGCGAAGTATTTTCTGTTCGAATTGGCTATGCTCTGTAAGGGTCGCTCTCGTAAGGGGCTGTCCATTAATCATGCTAGGCTTGAAAGAGGGAGGGGCCCATAAAGAATCATATTTATTTTTTCGCCAAACAAGTGAAATTCGAAAAGGCTTGCAGTGTGACCTTGTTTCACCGTTCTGACTTGATGAAACCGACGTTGATCTTCAACAAAGCATAGTGCTTAGAACTAACTTGTAAGATGCTTATCCAGTTATTGGTGTTGAAAAAAGTCTTGCGAATCCGTGGTCTGAGGACATTGTAAATTAAATTATATTCATGTATTACTACAAAAAAGGTATTCGCATTTCTTTCATTGTTTTTATATCAGTCCAAAACAACTTGCAACCTTTCTGTCCACCTCTTAAGGTTATTGTTGTAGTTTGTTCAAATTTTCTATAATAAAATTTGATGATAACCTAAATTTTATAATAAATATTCTCAAAAAATTAAGATTCTTTGTAGGTACTAACAAAATACACGTGATATAGGGAGGGAGGTAGTCTTGAACCTCTCCATGTATCACCAAGGGGGTGAGGTGGAGGGTTGTTGGTTTAAAATGCCAAAGAAACATTACATGATTAATGGAATAATATCTAGAGTAAGATCCCAGAGCGATCTGGCATAACCTATTTTCACATGGATGAAACCTTGGGTTCTCAGTAGCATCTCATGTACAAGAAAGTACATAAGGGAATATATAAAACGAAAATCTAAGTCAAAGTATAAAAGGTATGCAAAGCACATGAGACGCTACTAAGAACCTAAGCTTTCATTCATGTGAAGGTAAGTTATTTCAGCTCGTTCTGGAATCTTCGAGTATAACGCTAAAAATTTCGGCCAGTTCAACTTGGTTCTCACATTTTTATAGCCACAGAAGCTCCACGACTGAAGCAAGTAGACATTGCATTGGATAGCACTGCAAAGTAGATTACAATATCCAAAGAGTACGACTCTACAGGTTTTCCATCAATTTGAAAATATGCACTCACCGGCATAAATATGCCAATAAATGCTAAAGTAATTTACACAATATTCATTCTTGAAGAATTGAACAAAAATTCCAAAAAATGAAAATTGAACCCAATGATCGACTGACTAAGCGATATGTGTCCCTTCCTCGATCATGGTTATAGCCCTACCCACAGAAGTTGCTAGTAAATCACCCATTTTGTATCACTCATTTGGTAAATCACTCATAAACAGTTGAATGACCCACAGTTCCCATTCGCAGCATCCACTAAAGTTCTTATCAGAATGAGTAAAACACGTTAAATGAGCAAATTTTTAATCAGCAATCATAACTGTGCCGGTAAGTGTAGTTTGAAATTTTCGAAAATGTCAGTTAGAATTTAAAAATTGACTGAATGCAAACACCTGAACGAGGAGAAATAGCGGAACATATATAGGATATGGAGATAGAAATTCATGCAAATAAGGAAAGACTTTTTGAAACCGTGATAGATGAACTAGAAAGGGAATTTTTGCGAAAAAACAGTAACGCAAGTCTTGAAGCGAAGCTGTCCCATGTGCAGTTCGATATTTGAGGTCAGACTACAGAAAAAGACCGAAGAAAAACACAACTAATGATCAATAATGAAAAGTAGAAATTTAATATTCGATATGCAGACGACGTCGTTATATTATCGAACATCAACGAAGAGTTTCAAAAGCTGATCGATATAATAACGAAGGAGGGAGATGAATTTGGTCTGAAGCTTAACAAGGATAAAACAAACACCATGGGTTTGACCAAAGGCATAAATAATTTAGGTACCACCATAACTAAAACCACGAAAGAATAGAAGGAGTGGCAATGTTTAGACATCTAGCTTGCTTTATAACAGAAGATTTTGATCAGGAAATGGAAATGAGATGTCCAATTGTAAACTCAAGAAGCGCATTCCTTACAATGGAAAATTTCTTAACCATTATAAAACTGTCCTTAAACACAAGATACAGATTTCTGAGAAAATCTTCTTGTTTAAATTCTTCCATATAAAATGGACTGCCGTAACGTCAAAGAAGGTGGTATAATAAGTTACTCTAAACAAACAAGCTTATAACCTTAAAAGCCCATAAAAATATTTTATTCGATGTTTTCACATTTTTCGCGATACAATGAGGCTTCTCCTCAATGATTTCTGTTTTGGAATCTGTGTTTTGAAGGAAAAGTTTTCAAGCCAAATCATTCAATTGATAAAACACAAATTTGATGAAAATGGATATGATTTATTCTATTTTATTTAACATATACTGTTTTACAGGATGGGCCCTAATTACAAAACAGGAAAGACAACAGATACTGAAAACAACATTGGTAATACAAGTTCAAAACTTTCAATCTTGTACTTTCAAATTTTAAAGTTCAATTTTAAAAGAAAAAGTTTGTGGTGTGAACAGATGATAAAATTAAATATAATTATAGGAATAAAAAAAAACTTTAATGCTGGCCAAACTTATATATACATATAAAGATAAACACACACGTACATATACATTCACATATTAACACTTATACATACATACAAGTAGGCATATCTGTGAATATGAATCATCTACGTGAACACACATAAATGATTGTTATAGCAGAGATTATGCATATCAAGGAAACTTGCCTCAATATCAGTAACATATAACAGTCGAACTGTAACAGTAAGAAATAATAGTCGAAAATATCCACCTTAGCTCCCAAAATATTACATTGTTCACACACAGTATGCAATGGAGAAATTTTTAGAACATCAGTTCTAGCTGCTGGAAGGTAGAACATGAATTCGCTTCTGGAAGAAACTCTTGGAACAATAAAGATAAGCTTATGTAATAATTCCTGACATTTTACATGTGTAGAATGTTTGTATGCTTATAGGTGGATATAATCTATGAATTCTTGAGCTCAAAAATTTCAGGAACTTTCGTTGAATAGTCTGCAGTTGATCAAAGTTGATTGAAACTTTTAAGCTTGAGTTGATTTGCTTAAAAGACAGGATATTCAAACAAAATTCACAAATTCAAGTTCTTGTTGCATCACCAGAAGAGAGCCTCTCATTTTATGAGATTTTACACTAATAAACTCATTTGTTTGGAGTGAGTATGACCTCAGACCTAGGAAGTTAATTGTGTCCTGGACTTCACTAGTCCACTAGATTAGACGTCTGGAAGCCATAGAGACGTGGGTAATACGCCGAATGGTTGAAATTTTATGGACGAAACATGTATTCAATGAGACTTTGTTGAGAAAAAGCAATCTGAGCGCGAAGTGCTGGTGAATGTCAGAAGGCAAAAACGAACTATTGGAGGCATAAATATGAACACAGAAAAGAGAGTTTCTAATTGAAATTGAAGGCACAAAATCGAGGGTAGAAAACGCATTGCAGAAGACAGTGTTTATGGGTGATGAGATTGGACAAGTTTAAGTTTCTAAGACTTGTTAAGGATGACAAAAAATCGAAAACAAAATTTGTAAAGATGACACCTAAAGAAGAAGAAAACGATAGTTCAACTTTTTCCATTAGTTACAAGACCAACTCAAATTCTGATTGAAATTTTGAGTAAATAAATAAGTAACCAATTCAGCTACTTCAAAATTCTATGAGTTAACGCTATACCTATAATTTTTGTTTGTTTCTTTATTTTCCTAAATTTTGTCATATATAATAATTCTGATGACAATATTTTATTATGACATATTAACTATATACCCTTACTCTACCCCTACCCTTATCCTTAGTCTACTAATATAACGTTGTCAACCTATCGATTATTTGAACAAAACTAATTGTTGAAGCTTTACCTAGATCTAGAAAATCAATATACAAAAATTTCTTGTTTAATGGACAACAATGAAACTAAAATGCAATAAAATTTCAAAAATAATGAAAAGAATAAATTGATGAAAAACTTGGAGGAGTGAAGTTGTTATTCGCACGTGTAAAATCAACGTTCGAGATTAAAACTATATTTTAAATTGCTCAATGCATCGATAATAACAATGATTATGTAGTTGGAAAATAATTTCGAAGAATTTTATGTTCCGTTATTCTTATGTAGGTATATATACATGTATTTATATTGCGAATGAGAATGATCATTTTCGAAGAATAATAATCGTTAGAATGCAATCGAATTAAAATGCTATCGATTTCCTTTATGCATTACGACGGTAAAATAGAATTACTGAGATTACTTCGAAGTTTGTACTTTTGGATGTCTTTAGTTCTCTTTCAATCAGTTCAGAGTCTGAAAGACTTGAATAAATATTAATACATTTACATAAATATTAATACAATAAATATAATAAACATTAATAAATCGAATGAATGAGCTGTAGAACTAATAATATTTTCAATAATAAGTATTTTCCTACAGGTAAAAATACCCAGTTACAGGAAATATTGAAAAATATATATATACAGTATTATCACCTAATGACACATAATATGAACGTTTGAAACATGAAAAAAATAATTATAATAAATAAAGCTCGGAAAATATGCAACTGAAAAAGCCAAAAATATGAGCATTTAAATGCATCACAAATTGACAAAAAATGCAAAGATTTAAAAAAAATGCAAGAAATGATGTATATTAACATGTTGAAAAATACTATTATTTCATTATTTTACTATGGTAGGGAGTGGGGCGGGATTTAATAATTAGGTATTCAACGAAAATTTATATTAAGTATCAGATTTTATTAATAATAAAATAATAATAATACATAGGTACTATTAATATTATTATGGTAACAATAAAACCAAATAACAATATTTAAACAGACATAAGTCAAGTCTTATTTTTTAACGGCATGGATCTATAATTGGAACGGAAAAGTACTGATGATTTTCACAAGACAAATATACGCAAAGAAAACAAATATCTATCTGCAAAATAATTCGACACCCTGTATGTTTTTAAAAGGACAATTTTTTTACTTGGTAGGCACAAAGAACGTGTCAATCACGTCCGACCATATCATTCACCCTTTTGTTTTATAATTATCTCTCAAAATAGGTTTAACAGTTTTATGATTTTATGATCTTGTGAAGTATCATTAAACGCCTTTATTATAAACGAGAAGTTTACAAAATCGATGAAAACCCTCAAAACTCATTAATGAACAACAAAATAGTAACATTCAGTTACAATTTGTTGAAAAATAAGTTGCGAATAAGTGAAAAAAAAAATAAAAATAATAATATGTTACCTATATCTTGAATACATGAATACTTATACTTTTAGATAAAACATACTTCAAAACCAAAGCCAATAGTAATATGTAACATATACTTACAATTTTTCCTGATTTTTATAATAATAGGTGAATATTTAATGGAAAAAAATGAATATTATTAAAAACCAAATGTTGTCTTTCATCATTTCAAATCCAGCAATTACAAAGTCTTTGAGACTAATTCGGAACAGTTATTTTCCAACTACCTCTAAGGATATTGCATACGACACTTATACAAACAAACTGAAACCATTTCTAGAGGTAATTTCATCTCAATTGATGAGGTTAAAACTAATTTTGTTATGGTTTTCAAAACATGAATTACATGTATTTCACCATAACAAACACAATGTCTATAAAAATACCAATTTAACATCATTAAACTATTTCTGTTTTCCTGTGTTTTCTCTCGATATAAAAAGGATTTTACCTTTAGCATACCATGTCGAGTTTCACAATGTTCTTCACTTCGCTGTTCAATTATAAGTTGCAGTTCTTATTTTCCCTTGTTCATGGCAGTCAATGAAAATGTTTTTTCACATACTGGGAAATACAGGTCAAGTAGTTTTCATCAGAGTAGTTTCATTGCGAATGCTTCCTGCTCTGATTGTCAACTGCTTTGTTTCAGTTATGTGCCAGTAGATCATATTTCAGCGATTGTGATATATTTTTGAGAAATTTATGCAAACTATACCTGTTTCATAAACTTTGACTCACTTGTATTTCGGTCTTTTCTATCTTATCTAAAGAGTTTCACTGTATAAACATTTCTGTATTTCTCTTCAAACGTCAAATTTGGAGAAAAATCTAAAAGACTTTTCAATGAGTATGAAGAAATTAACAATATTTTATTAAGGATGAAATAATAATTGAAATTATTTCACAACAGACGTTTTCCTTCTCTACTTCTAGAACCTCTAGAAGTAGAGCTCATTTTACCACACTAGTGAAATGTTCACGATGTGTGACAAAATCTACATTCGAACATTTTTATTCCAGTAAGAACAGAGGGAAATAATAAATTCAACCTTGGAGACTACCGAATTGGAGAATAATTATTTCACACAACGATGAACATATAATGAATTACTTTTCAGCAAATGATATCTACTCACGTAACTCTCAATCATAATAAGAAGGATCATAACAAGTGTGTAGATTCGATGATTCGAAGAAACGCGAAATGAACAAAAATTGCCCAAATAATAAACTTTGAATTTCGCTAATCTATGAATTTTACAAACATTGGACGGTTAGTTTTTCGACAAATCGTGTAGGTAAGTACCATATGACCAATACAAAACACATGCCAAGTGAAAAACTATGGCCATAGTTTCATTCACCTTGTGGTAAATGTTGTGGTAAAAATAATTGGTAAATAGCCAATAGTGGAGAGAGTGAAGGTCCCCCACTAGGGAGATCTAGATTTGTCCTGGGTGAGACATCGACGTTTGGATATATAAATTAGTTTAGTGGTTACGATTGAATTTATAATGTCATGATATAGAAAGTTGAATGAACTGTATAAAAAACGGATTTGCAGACACAGGTCTGTACGTAATTGCCTATGATGTTTGGTATATAAACAAATGCACTTAACACGAAGGATATTTAATAATAATAATAATACATTTATTCCCAACAGATATACAATCAATTACAGAGAAAAAATAACAGATTGTACACAAATAATAATAAATAAGAAAAAATTAAGGGAAAAAAAAAACAAAAAAGAGAGTGAAGCGAATATATACAACGAAAATATTAAATTAAAATAAATTGAATTTGTATTGAACAATAACCAGATGGAACAAACTGAAAATAAAACATTGTCTATCACAAAGTTACATATGGTCAGCGGAAGTTGACCATATAGTAACGAAATGTATTTAATAGTGTTGGCGTTTACTTGATGTAAATCCATTATAATTGAATATAAACTTAAATTCAAACACTTGAACTCATGATTTACACTTCATTGAAAATATTTATTGACTACATAGCATGACGACGAAACGCGTCATGCTATGTAGTCAATAAAGTGTAAATCATAAGTTCAAGTGTTTGAATTTAAGTTTATATTCAATCGAAATATATTTGATGAATAAAAATAGATTTAAAATCGATGGCAATAGTAATACATAGTAAACAAATGAAACAAAATAAAATTGAAATATCATTTATAACTAAGTCATATGTAGACAACAGAAGTTCATGAAACTATCACTACGTCCCATTACGCTGTTCTGAGTGGCATGCCAAGATCACTGATAGCCGATGAAAATAGATATATCACTTCGATCACAACATCCATCATAAAAATTACACATACAGTTGATAGGAGAACGTGACATAACATTTGATCTGTTGTAAGTGACATAAAATGTATTACTCCGCCTCAGACCAGGCCATTGGTACGCGAATATTTTTTTGCTGAGAAGAAATGGTGGGTCAATCGAATTGTGCAAAATTTTAAAGAGAAACGTTATGCCGAACGGTTCACGGCTCAACTTCAATTATTCAATTCCCAGACTATCGGTTAGAATAGAATGGTCGAAGCTTCTCGAAGGATATTGCCCATAACATCTGAAGTACATATACTTCAAACATTTCCTCTGAACTGCCTCCAAGTCGACAATAAAATTAATGTACTGCTGTGTACATTAAAGTGTTCGACTAAGAACTGTAACCAAACTATATTAACGCACATTCCAGTTTACTGCGAATAAAGGAGTAGTACAGCGTTTTTTTGACCAATTTCTGACCAAATAACCCAGCATCCTAGAAGTCAGAATCAGCAGCCGTGATGAAGTTATATGTTCAGAGAAGGACAGCTTATAGTCGAAAAGTACCTACAGATCCTTAAACTGAACACATAATCTAGAATTTGACCTTCGACCAATGTATAAATATGGTGGATTGTAGTCAATATTCGAGAAAATGATGAAACTTCAAAATTAAAAGCGTCAAGGGAAGACTGTAATCTGACGCAATCATGGCGATCGTTAATAGCAGCAAATATTTTTAAATCATCTGCAACATATATAATATAAAAAATATATATATGAACAACAATTTAAACAGTGCCGAAAGAGCGCTTTGGTTGTTGCAAAAATTATAGAGTCTGCTACCTTCTTTTTCTTGATTCTAGAGTCATTTAATGCGTTTCTTTACCTTATTTAAACGTTCATTAAATATTACATATATTCAATGAACGTGTCGAAATCATTATAAGACATCTATGAAAAATTAACATATTTCAATATAAATAGAAAAAAAAGATTTTCAGATGAATTTCAATGGTTTGAGTTTTCAATGATATCATCATTGTTTCACGATAAATTCTGGTTTTGAAAATTTACTTTTTTTAAAATTGAGATTGAGTTGTGAAAATATGCGATTTCCATAAACCACAAAATACGACAATGTGGCATTAATAATGATATAATAGCTAGGTTACGACAACAGAAACTAATGAAACTGTTGATGTTTATTACAAAGAGTGATTAATGACAATGCTTTCAATTATTCTCGAGGAAGATTGTTGAGTCGATGACAATATAATATACAACAGTTGGTAATTTTGAAGGTATGAAAAATAGAATCTACTATACCATCAAATTTAGATAGAGTTGAAAAATATATTGCAGTTTGTACAATATTATCAGAAAACCGATGAAAAACTACTAAGTTTTCTACTACTTGAAGTTTTTTCAAATCAGAAATGTTCAATAGAAAATTATGATTTCTATTTTTTTTTATAATGGATGAAAGTCTGAAATAAGATACATGATATGTATGGTGTGAGGAAAAGTGGAATGCTTTTTCAAAATACCTTCATCAAATTTGAAACGAAAATAGAAATTGGAATTTCCCATTGAAATGAGGTATTTCTGGTCATTGCAATACCATACCACAACCACACTCTATAAACCTGAGTACTTAGTCCCTTAGTCCGAAAATATGAAATTCGTTTACGAACAACACGAAACAACCACTTGCTAGGAGTTAGATCGTCTTATAATTGCTTTATTTAATACTAAATCATTGAATAAATAAATTGAGTAGATACCTCCGATATAGAAGACGTGTGAGCTTTCGGTGCTTGGTGTGTCTATGATCTAAGAGATATTTCCTATAGACGATTCCTATAGATGAAATTGTGAAGTATTCAATACTCGACGGTTCTTCACTTGGAGTTATAAGAAGATGCTTGGAGATTGAAATCGTTACTTCACTTTGATGGACGTGGTGCAACTGACGAGTTCCCTATAGAACAAAATAGCTCTCTGGCACTTCCATCAGAAGTGTAATCGATTCCAATTTTTCTCTTACACCTAATCCCTTGAAGGATAATGCATTCCAATAATTCAGGTCTTATGTTTATTTGTCACTGTGCGTAGTATCCTAAGAATATAAGTTTGAACTTCATAGAGTAGTTTTCATCCCCCCTTTGCATTCAATCCAAAATTTGATGAAAGTATTTATGTACTCATTTGTTCGCTGAATATAAACAAAAGTTATCATTATAGGAATACAAATACGAAATTCTGGATGAAAAGTATTCACCATTTCTGATATCTGTATGATCAATGCATCGATTACGATAAGTTATTTCGAGTAAGGAAGTTACTTCTAAATGGGTGATTTATTTCAAAACATATATCGAAAATTGCTGGTATCGTGTCATTATATATCATAATATTTCTTCAGAATGTAGATGTTCTCGTAAAGTTTTTTGTTCGAAGAAGACGAATTTTCTCAGTTAACCTGAAATGGTGAAGGATTAATGAACTCTAACCTTCGTTCAAAATCACTGGTCACGATCTTGAACTGAGTGAACTTCAGTCAAGTAAGAATTTTCAATATTACCAATTCTGTGACGTAGGATGTAACTTCTCTGCGATCCTCATAGTAATAATTAAAAACATGAAACCTGAGTATGCAAGACTGGATGCCAACATAAAATAGACTCTTTTTTTCATGAGTAGTTCTTCATTTTGGACATTTCAATTGCCAAAATCAAAGAACTAAATTTCCGAGTATATGACATCAAAAACTAAACCTGTGAAAAACCAAGTCTCACAACTCCGTTCTTCTACCGTAAAAAGTTGTGAGATCCATGTAATACCAAGTCTGTTAAATTATTCAGTCCCTACTTAAGAAACCTTCTATCTTTTTAGTTATTACCTACTTAGCTAAACTAACATTTTATAGTGACCAATAATAAAAAATCCTTTATGTTTTAAATGAAATAGATTGATTTGGACATCGCATTACAGAATCGTATTCAATATAATATGTATTACTTGTGAGATATATTCTGTTTTCATGGGTTGGCCTAGTCAATCTATTTTATTTAAATATTTTTTAATATTGATATGGTCACTATCAGAGGTTTTTTAGGTTAGCTAATCACATAATAACTTAAGATAGAAATACTCTTAAAGAAAGTAGGGACTGGATAAATTAACGAGGTGGTGTTATATGGATCTCATAACTTTTCAAGATAGAAGAACTGAGTTGTAAGAATGGTTCTTTGAACAAGTTTCGTTCTTGATGGCATCTCATTTCTTCTTGTATTTTACAGGTGTATCATCGTACAGGTGCACTGATGATTTCATTAATTGAAGATGTTTCGTTTTAATCCTATATATGGGATTATATGGGATTGTCGAGTTATTTATCCAGTTGGTGTATCTTGAAAATTGTACCGAAATTACGAAATATTTTAGGTTTTTTTTGATTCATACAATGAACGCTGATTGTATTTTAAATTTGAAGCTTTTATGTTTACTAGAAGTGGTTTTAGAGTTTTGATGATTGGTCGTCAGTGAGTAACAAAATTACGGAACTTTTACTAGTTATTCTTCTTAAAATATTGGTTCAAATTTAATAAAATTTCGAAATAATTCGTGTTTATGCAATATCTGCGCGGTAACTATAACATCAGGCTCCTAGTTTAATCCACAACTAAATTATGGGGGGTCGAAATTTGCCTGAACTGCTTTGAGAAAAGGATGCTACGGCCGTACCGCTTTTTTTTGCTGGACTTGGAGGGACACTGCCGCGACTACAGATACTGAATACACATTACACATCTAATCCAATGAATGAGATACTAATCTGTCACATTCATATAAAAATATCGAATATTCCGATCTGTAAATAGCTCATTCAAAACTACGGACAAATCACATTGACACCACCAAATATTTTTTGTAGTGTTAATATTTGCTCTGTTTTGGCATCTTTGATTAATTTCTCATATTTTCTGTTGTTTGCTTATATACTTTATTTTCTTAAATGCTCAGTATTTCTTCACTAGTTCGAGACTTCCTCAGAAGAATGTTTAAAATTATATGAGCTTCATTGATAGTTATCATATTATAAAACAATTAAATCTCTAACCTACATATTTATTAGCAATAAAACACTGACACAATAGATTTGAATAAAAAAATTATAATCGGTGTTCTATAATTGGATAACCACTAATGAAGTTCTTAATCTTTTTATTATGCTCCTGAGGAAGTCACGAACTGGTGTCGAAATTTAGCGTGTAAAAAAATTTGATTATGTACAACAACACTCCTGATATTTCTTACATTTGAATTCATTAAGTGTATGGTCGAAAAAGATGACAGAAAATGAAGGCAACAGAATTCTCCTATTTCTTCCGAAATTTTCGACCGTAATTCTGAAGAAAGTGCAATTTGTGCGAAACATTGAAATTTTTTCTCAATTTGCCAAAGATACCATCAAGAATACATATATAACAAACTAGCTGACCCAGCCAACGTTGTTTTGCCATATAAATTATTTCTAGGGAATTTCTATTGTAAAAAAATTATTATTTCATCGTTAGTGTGTAGTTAAAGATGTGGTGAAAGCATCATGGGGCGCTGTGAACGATGGGGGAATACAAAGTCAACAAAACACAAAAAAATTTATTATAATTTATTCTTTAAAATTGTGTATATATATATATATATATATATATATATATATATATATATATATATATATATATATATATATATATATATATATATATATATATATATATATATATATATATATATATAGTTTCAAGATTCACAAATCATTCTATACTAGTAAATACTGACTCTAAATCGAAATATCGAAATATTTCAAATAAAACTCTCAGGGAGCTCTCTACACAAATGGTGTCAACCCATCACTTTCGAGAGTGAATATTAAGAGCGTTTCGAAAAATTCATCGATCTTGTTGAATGATAATAGGATACAATTGTTTCATGATTATTATGAATCATCAGTCCATATTCAATCTATCAATCAAGAATCGAAAACTTTCAAAACGAACATAGGTCTCATACCAAATTGAGGGGAATTTTTTCTAGTGAAATATTCACGTGGGCTCCCTCTATCGGTGAAAATACGTATAAACTCTCCATAGCGATCAAAATTCCTACTCATGACACCAGTAGCGCGAGTGAAAGGCTTTGTAGATATTTCATTCGAACACTACAGAAAATTGTCCGCAATGTGTACGAATAGTACCAATCGCTCCAGATTGCTCGAAACGCTCTTAATATTCACTCTCGAAAGTGATGGTTTCGTTCTCGTTGACAACATTTGTGTAGACAGCTCGACAGCTCCCGATAGTTTTATTTGAAATATTTAGATTAAGAGTCTCAGTATTTACTAGTATTGAATGATTTGTGAATCTTGAATCTAGCTATACTTTTGCCCGCCGGGGAGTGATCTGGAGCGATTAGGCATGGGACTATTCGTACACATTGTGGACAATTTTCTGTAGTGTTCGAATGAAATATCTACAAATCCTTTCACTCGTGCTACTGTTGTCATGAATAGGAATCTTGGAACGCTAGGGAGAGTTTATACATCTCTTCACCGATAGAGGGAGCCTACGTGAATATTTCACTAGGAAAAATTCCCCTCAATTTGGTATATGACCTATGTTCGTTTTGAAAGTCTTCGATTCTTGATCGATTGATTGAATATGGACTGATGATTCATAATAATGATGAAACAATTGTATCCTATTATCATTCAACAATATCGATGAATTTTTCGAAACGCTCTTAATATTAACTCTCGAAAGTGATGGGTTCGTTCTTGTTGACAACATTTGTGTAGACAGCTCCCTGAGTGTTTCATTTGAAATATTTCGATTGAGAGTCTCAGTATTTACTATATATATATATATATATATATATATATATATATATATATATATATATATATATATATATATATATATATATATTTTCTGTATATATATATATATATATATATATATATATATATATATATATATTTTTTTTTCTGAACCTTTCAAGGCTGTACAATACTTCACAATGTACAGTACATTATTTTGATAAATCTCGTAGGGTTCAGCCTGCGTTTGCAATGTAAGCGAAAAATGTAAGTAATTATTTACGACTTCACATTAGAACCCTCAAAAATAACAGTATTTCTCCACTATTTAGTGGATGTTCATATACATATAAACCTTCATCTTCAATTATTTTACCTCCTATCTATTAAAAATAACCGCATCAAAATCCGTTTCGTAGTTTTAAAGACTCAAGCTCACATAGGGATATAGGGACAGAGAAAGCGACTTTGTTTTATACTATGTAGTGATATTTCAAATAATGCCAGGCAATTGAATTCAAAATTCAGCTGGATATGGAATTGAAGAAATCAAAGATCGAATTAAAATTTATTGCTCATGTCAACAATAGTCAGTTGACATATCACTGAAAAACTGTCACATGAAATAAAGCAAATATCACAAAATTAATCCATCTTTTGTGACAAAAATAGTGTAAGGGAAATTAACGTGATCATTGATGAAGTTGACGCTATTTTCAAAGAATATTGTTTTTCAATAGTTTAATTTGAAAGAACCAAAAAGTGTAGAAAACTTCAATCGATACCTATGTTACTTCAATAAAAGTTAATTAGCTTTTGAATAGCACTTGATTATTCACCTGGTTTCAGTATAAATTATAGTATACCTTAATAAATAAATATTGAGAATATCTACGTATGTATTACCTATACTTTGAACTATGTGCTGAATAAACAAAATGAATTACATATAATGAATGCTTGAGGAAGGACGCACATTTCTAAACGAATAACATGAATTTTAAGTAATTTATTTTTATTATAAAATACTCTTGTCACTGTATATATGAATATAATTTCAAAGTGACAGATGGTCATCGATTGATCAGTCTAGCATCGTTGTTGAAGACAGTTTTTTAAGTATTTTTACCGATGTGTAAGTTACACGTAATGAAATTTAAAGGAAAAATTTTACTTCGTCAATAATTGCGAATGTGTTGGCAAAGTTTTTACGCACTTCATGTTTGGTTGTCGTTTCCCCTAAAAACTATTTACATATCAAGGTTTATATGGTACCCATAAAGACGAATTGTCAAGAAAGGAGCAAGATTTATAAGGTGTTATAAAATGTTATATAATCAAGGAAAGTTATATCGACGCAAACATCGCGGTGCCGATCTATTAGCACGTGAACCATTTCTGTAAAAAGTACCAACGGGCAAGAAGATTGCTGCAGTCGCTGCGAGTATCAGTGCCAACATTTCGTATATCTGTGTTCCAACCGCCTACCACTAGCACAGACTAGAACTGCACCAGAGACAAGTCCTTCGGTTTACCAGCGAGGCTCAGATTGTTCGATCATCGTACGCAAACAGTGCTTGAACTTCATCGCGGCTGGTTCTCGAGTCCGATAGTAGTCGGCCACCGTCCATCGATTATTATTTTATCAAACAAGGTCCTAACACCTTTTCTGTGTGCGCCGCCTAGCAGCAAGTTTTGCCCTGTGACTTCGTCTTCTCTGTGATTTGTGTCGTTTCTTCTCTCGAATTCAAAACGGGATACTGTTCTCGATTTTGCAGCATTCTACATCTCTTGGTCCAGTTTGTCCGCTAGGAATTAGTTTGACGCCGTCGACGGCGGAACAATTTCTTTGTCTGTTCGTAAGTATTTTTGAAAATATTTTCTATATTATGAAAAATAAAAACAAGAAATTTCCATTAATCGAGATGGCAAGAAAGTTATAAATAATTCACTTAATCGACAGAATTTTCTCGTCATTCAAAATGTACCACTGAATTTTTGTATCTTTTCATGAAAAATATTGATAACATATATTGACAGTTCTGCTGATCATTGGGAAGAATTTACACGTAAAAGTGTTACAATTTGTTTAATTATTGTTTATGATTTTTTATAAGCCCTCATAACTTGAGCGATAACTTCGGTCCACTGACTTATATTCAATCACATAAATATAACCAAATTATTCCTTATTTGCGGTTTTAACACGCGAACTGTGCCATGATAGTTTCAAATCCAAACTGGAATTAATTAATACTTTCCTTATTGTCCGTTATCTGTGAACTTCGATAATCTTAAATAATTAATGATGCGTGCACAAAACACGACTGTAGTGGTTAACTGAATACAAATTTTATACATAAATACATATCTTATGAATAAAGCGAAGGAAGTAGATGGATGATCACATTTTAATTATGTTAAATACGGCAATATAAGTAATTTAAGCATCCTTGGTAATCATTTTTATTTAGCGATTCCAATTCACTTCATTTTGGAATTTTATCATTTCGAAAATGTTCTTGAAAAATAAATGAAATAAATCAACATTTCAAAGTACAAGCTTCCGAAACATCGAATTAGAGCGCAGCTCAGACAAAATTTTATAGTTTTGTGGAATTTCTAGGCAATGAGAAATCGTATTCTTACGAAATAAACACCTAAAGGCATTTAGTTTCTATCTTATACCCGCACTTGTGTTCTAGTAAAAGATAATGATAAATTTCTACTTTAGGTGTTCAAATGCCAGTAGATGTTATATTTGATGAAATTTTTACTCGCAAATGCAAGAATATGCTGGTACCTCAATTAAAAATATCGAAATGAAAGACATATAAAAAATTAAAGGAAAGCTGATACAAAAATTGAATCACTTCAATTTGAAAATTGAGATCATAAAAAATAATTGAATTTTCATGTACAATTAGAAACACTTCAATAGATAATATATTTAAAAAATGAATTTTCGATAACTACACATATGTTTCGGTCTACTTACTCATTATCAAGAGTTCAATAAAACTCAAAATTTTAATCAGTTTGTAGTAGAGCAAAATATATCTGAAAGTTTTGAAGAATTTTGTGCAATGAAGCTAAGTGCTTACAAATATAGGAAATATCTCAATCCATCATGTCCTAGCCAAGCAAAAGAAATTACATAAAAAAGACACTAAAAATGTAAAGCGATACAGAAATGCTAATGGCAAAATGGTTGAGTTGTTTCACTTCAGTCCAGAGAATTCATTTGATATCAATCCAAAAATTAATTGAGAATTGAGTCAAATCATCTAATTCTGAGAATAAATTTCGAAACTGAAAGTAAACAATTAATTACTAGTATTTAAAATTTCGTTTTTTCGCCATTTTCTGAACAATGTTACTTTGTGCTGAAGTTTTATGCAAGGTTTTTACTTATTGTTCTAATTGGGGTTCCTGGTTCAATCATAATTTCATAAATTATCAATATAATAAGAGACCTTAATTTGATTTAATTACTCTATTATAGTTCGATGATAATAGTTAATTATAAAGCATTGTTTCAATAATTCCCCAATAAATATATATTTATTTTGGATTTAAATTTTATTCAAAGGTATTGTTCAAATAAGTACTTAAAGCCTATATGTGATCGGATTTTATTCTCGAATACAAACACTGTATCGATTCGGTGTATAATTTATCATTTCATACAATCTTGTAACCTCATTATAAGCGATTTTATATCAAATCGAAAATTGAATAAAGGGACGAAATCAAGAAAATTTGGCTCATATCAGAATCAAAATCGAATTGAGGCATATCAGAAAAAGATTTAGGTTGCATTAAAACAAATTCGAAATTAGTGAATTTCATTTCTATAAAATGAAAAATATCATTCATTTTACATTAAAGAAATCTTATCAATATTTATTTATGAGTTACTTCTTGTGCGTTTGCAAAGTACACTCATCAGTTTTCTGCTAAACTCGAATAGCTAACTTATGAATTCATTAATTTGTGACTCAAACCGCTCCATTTGTATGGTGTATATCACTTGTTCAATTATGCTTATCTATATTAAATTCATGTTCGAGATTATGACAATTGTTTTAGACCGCTTTTATAAAATGATTGAACTCTACGGTGCATTTATTTTAACATTTCTCAGTCTCCAATCACCGATTGTGTCCTCCGAAATGATATATTCAAATATTTGTGTTTGATAAAATTCTACATGCTCTCAGATTATATCAAGAAGAAGTGTCTAGCAGGAATTGAAGGAGAAATTAGAATTATTTAACTAGTTTCGTCCCTTTTATTGAATAAATACTACTGAAGAAGTACTAGCCTTCAGAAATACTACCCTTATTTCTTCTCCTGAATGGAGTCGATAATTCAAAGAAATTTATCAGTAATCGAATGGAAATTCTCAATAAAGTTCAATTGAACTTGATTTCAAGAAAGATTCTTAAAGTATCTTAAGTTTGAGAAAGTTCATAAAACTGTTACAAAATTAATTAATTACCTTGTTGGTTTTTTGGAAAAGCTGAAATGTTTTGCGAAACATCGAATAGAATGAGAGTTTTTTCTGACACCACAACATTGACTGCAGAAGAAAGAAATATATAACAATTTTCACGATTAGTAAACATTTCACTAATAATCGTAGTATAGTAAAAAACTATTAATTAGAACTTTATAATTGCATTTTATATAGTGTTTCTAATTCGGCTAATAAAATAATATGCCCTTTCAATGAAGTAGCAACATAAACTAAGAAGAATGAATTGAATATTTGTTGATCTCTCGGTGGAAGATTGTTTAATATATTGAATAGAAAACACTTGTTATTTGTTTTCCAAAAATTATATTATAATTATCAAGCAATCAATTAAATTTTTCTGGAACCAAGCCAAGTGTTCTCTTATTCAATATAATAAACTTACAAATGAACAATTTTTCTCTGAATAAGAAAGTTATAGGTGTATTATGCTGTGTTGTAAATAAAAGCGCAAGAAATGAATAATTCAATTAATCTACATCTGAATGAGATCATATTTAAATCAGGTTGGAAGTTTATCAATGTTCTTAATGATAAAATTCGACTTTCTAGAACTATTTTACAAGATTATATCAATTGTGCACCATGATGATCTGAATGGCTTTCTAAAGGGCTCCAGTATTTAGATATTTGAATTTTTGGAGAAATTTTGTATATGCAACTCTTCACTGAAAATTGTTCAGACACAAAGAAGAGCCTGGACAAAAATTGCCGCGATTTCCCTCAATTTCATTCACAATTCACAAAAATTGATGGTGAATTTGGCTTTTCCATTCTATCGCATAGCCAACGGATTCTTCACTAAGAAGTGGAGGATTTTTTATTACAACCCTTAATATACATTAAAAAAAAATTTAATTCATAGAGAAATTGACAACAATCGAATTTCCGTGTTATCGAATTTAATAGCAGGATTTTCACAAAGTGAAATTATCATGATTTGATAATAATTTATGGACAATTTTTTATAGCTTTCGAAAAGTCTGTGGCTCGCTTCAGTAATATAATGTTTCAAATAAAATATACTGAAATTCATAGCAGATTTTGAAAATGTATAAGAAGATAAGAATATGTATAATAATAATAATAAGAAAGAAATGTTCCAAGTATATGTAATATAAGAATTAATAAGAAAGAAATGTTCCAAAAGAAAGTTCACGAACTTTAAGATCGGTAGTTATAAGCACTGAAAATATTTGAACTACGACGATCCACTCAAAAATCTTCCTCAATAAACTCTCACAAAAATGAAAACAGCGATTCTCCATCAACATATCACCTCTTGCTTCTTAAACTGTCAGTCGCGGCAAATATATTTGCGTTTCAATTTATTCGTAAATTTTATGTGTTCTTAAAAACTGCATTTTGAATAATTATCAAATCGATTAATCTAAGTTCTTTTAATGTTTGTTTCTATTAATGTTTTAATATACTAGGCTAGAACATCACATTGGTAGGTATATTTGAACAAGAGAGGGCGGGACGTTGTAAAGAAAAGACAAATAACTTCCTAAACTCGTTTTTATTTCGACAGGGGTGTCACAGCCTAAATGATTACAAGAAATCCCGTCTGAATTCATTGTTACCACTCACCAAATGAGTTATGAAGACAAATGTATATTAAATGAGCACGCATCTTCAACTTTATTGCCAAAATATTACCTAATAAATGACACGGAGGTTTCGATTATCTCTTGGTGAAACATTATGTTAACAACAATAAATTCAACATTAACACAATGGACTTAAGTTTCACCGAATATATTAAAAACTCTACATATGTTTTGGGTGGTTAACCCATTATCCAGTAATATGGTACACTCTTGATAATGGGTTAACTTAAGTCAAGTGTATTTAATTTTCAATTTTATAGTTTTTAAACATAATTTTTCACCAAGAGATAAGCGAAACCTTGGTGTCATTCATTTATAAATATAACTATCTCAAAAAGGCAATAAATCAATTTTCAAATATGTTTATATATATATATTATATATATATATATATATATATATATATATATATACGAATTCAATAGTGTTTATTCTTTTTTTTTGAATACTAGTAATAATAGAACAACATCCGTTTTCGCAGTGTGGGAAATTTTCATCAGCATTCTAAACACACTTTCACTTTATATTGTGATAATTACGCTAGACTCTCTTGGTTAATTAAAATTAGTATATATATATATATATATATATATATATATATATATATATATATATATATATATATATATATATATATTTTGTAAATAAATCTATGAAAAATAAGTATAGCTATCGCTTACGATATCAGAGAAATATTTTGCCGGTTAGCTTTTGAATGTAAGATACAGAGTTTCGTGCTTATTGAATTGAATCCGATATCAAGGTTGAAATGAATGCCTGAAGAGAATGCGGAGAATGATATTCAACTCTGATAAATATACGGTTACGTACATACACTCCTCTATTCGGAGATGTATTCAAGATATGTTATATATTTCACTATAGTGAAATTTTATAAAAAGGAATTCCCTGAAGACTAGTTTCTAAATATGTTTTAAATGAATATAAGGTCAGTCACACAGACACACTCACACACGCACACATATATATATATATATATATATATATATATATATATATGTTTGAACGTAGAGATTCACGGATGGAAAAATATAATGGTATATTGTTCCGGGAATACATCCGTTGGTTTGTTGAGTGCCTGTTGGGAACAGGCAGACGTTTCGTCAAGGTCTCACTTGACATTATCAATGCTTCAAATGATGGTGCGGTAGCGGAGGCTCCGCCTCCTCAACTGACTGGTCTTGGATATCTCCTCTTGTCTGTTTTGATCTTTCCGTAGGTTGGTGAATTTCGGTGTGTCGTCTCATTATTGTTTTCCAGGTACTCGACAACTTCAGGGTATCGTCTTTCTTGTTCAAAAGACCAATCTTCTCTATTTCGATGGCTTCTCTAATTAATCGGGTTTTGTAATTTTCGACGTTTGCAATTTGTTTACCACTGTCGAAGTTAATTTTGTGGCCGGTTAGGTGTTCGTGTTGAAATAGAGCCGATGATAGTTGTTTGTTTCTTATGGAAAGTTTGTGTTCTTCTAACCTAGAGGAGATTCTACGGTTCGTTTGGCCGACATAGCTTTTGTTACATGTTCCGCATGTTACGCTGTACACACCCTGGTTTTCTAGTGGGATCTTCTGTTTAGGATTTCTCAATTTTGTTCTGATAGTTTCAAGTGGTTTGAATGTCGTTGATATATTACATTTACGAAGAATCCGTCCAATCCTGTCAGTTGTTCCCTTGATGTACGGTAGGACGGTTTTAAATTTGCCTTCGGAATCTTCTCTTGGTTTATTTCCCAGATTTTGTTGCAGATCAATCGCTTTTTTAATTGTTTTCTGTTTGTATCCATTTTGTTCAAGGGCTGCGGTAATTTTGTCAAGTTCTTGGGCTTTGTGGTTGTTGTTCGTAAGACGCAGTGACCTGGAAATCAGTGTGTTTGCAACAGCTTGTATCTGCGATGGATGGTGGTGGGATTCGGCGTTTAGGTATCTATTAGTGTGAGTTGGTTTCCTATATACGGTGTGTCCCAATTTGCCATGTTCACCTCTCATAACAAGTACATCGAGGAAGGGTAATTGGTTGTTATACTCAAGCTCTATAGTGAAGTTTATTCGTGGGTGGATTGAATTCAGATGATCCAGGAATTCTAGAAGTTTGTCTTTACCGAACGACCATACGACGAACACATCGTCGACGTATCTTTTCCATATTTTTGGTTTTAGATTTGTCGATTGTATAGCTTTCTTTTCAAAATAATTCATGAATAGATTGGCTACTGCGGGTGACAGTGACGATCCCATTGCTGCTCCGTCAACTTGTCGGTACATTTGGCCATCGTGCATGAAGTAGGCGTTATTCAAACAATGTTTGGACAGCTCTATGATATGCGTTGGAAGTGATTCGTTTTCTGCTATTTGTTGTAGGGCTTCCTCTACCGGTATGCTCGGATATAGAGATTCGACGTCGAAACTTGCGATGATGTCATGTTGATCTATGGTGAGAGAGTCTAACAAGTGAGTGAAGTGCTCTGAGTTTTTGATATAAGAATCTGCTCCTTCCACTATGGGTTGTAGTATACTAGCCAGATATTTTTCTAAATTATATACTGGAGAGTTGAAAGCGCTGACGATAGGTCGAAGAGGGACTCCGTCTTTGTGGATTTTTGGGAGGCCGTAGAATTTTGGGCATCTGCTTGATTTTTCCCTAGGTATGAGTTTCTTCTTGGTTTGTTCGTCTATTGGCGATTCAACGATTTTGGACTTAGTTGTCTTTTCCAAGTATGTAGTGGGGTCTCTGGAGACAGCTTTATATCTTGGGTCGTCTAAAAGTTTCATTATTTTGGTGGTATAGTCTTCCGAATTCATGACGACTGTGGCATTACCTTTATCAGCTGGTAGAATCGTGATGGTCTTTTCTTTGTTGAGTTTTTTCAGTGCTTGTTTCTCTTGATAGGTAAGGTTAGGTTTGGGTGGTTTAGCAGATCTCAAGATCCTTGTGACATCTTGTCGTACTTGCTCTGCTGTTTGTTCGTCCAATGCTGAGATACTTGTTTCGACGTTTGAGATGATCTCTTCAACTGGTATTCTGCTCGGGGCAATCGCATAGTTGAACCCTTTTCCTAAAACGCTTATTTCATTTTCAGAAAGGTGATAATCTGATATATTGTGTACTGTAGGGCTGTTGTCAAATGTTGGTCTCAGAGGTTGTTTCTTATGCTTTGCTTGGAGGTTTTTAAGTTTTTTCTGTAGTTTGTTTGATGTCATTTCTCTTTCTACTTCGGTGCGCCAATGTGTTAAGACCTCAAGGCGGTCCCATAGAATGTTGTGAATTTGGTCGCTTATTTTCAAGTGGAGTCTGTAAAGTTGCGTTTCTAATTCACTAATGTCCCGGCGAGTCCGTTTTATTTGTTCTTTCAGGAGGGCGGAGCTAGCTTTGTCGAGTATGGCTTGCGTTCTCTTAGTCTTTGTATGGTAAGAGAGTTGGGTGAAAGTTGGGCGAATGTTTTCATTGCGACAGCTTATTAGAAAACTAAGGTTGCACAGCAGACTACTTCTTTTTACTCTCAGCTTCTCATAAAATTTGGTGTCTTTGAAAGTCTCCTCCCCGTAGAGGTGTATAATGTTTGAACGTAGAGATTCACGGATGGAAAAATATAATGGTATATTGTTCCGGGAATACATCCGTTGGTTTGTTGAGTGCCTGTTGGGAACAGGCAGACGTTTCGTCAAGGTCTCACTTGACATTATCAATGCTTCAAATGATGGTTATCGATTACTCGGAGTCTGGTGACTGAAAGAGAGATCGGTTTGCTGGCTACCTGTATTTATACGTTTTCGTCGCTGTCGGAGATTATATCTGTCCTGATTGGTTAGCGGTAGCGGAGGCTCCGCCTCCTCAACTGACTGGTCTTGGATATCTCCTCTTGTCTGTTTTGATCTTTCCGTAGGTTGGTGAATTTCGGTGTGTCGTCTCATTATTGTTTTCCAGGTACTCGACAACTTCAGGGTATCGTCTTTCTTGTTCAAAAGACCAATCTTCTCTATTTCGATGGCTTCTCTAATTAATCGGGTTTTGTAATTTTCTAATCTTCTAATCCTAACCGGCCACAAAATTAACTTCGACAGTGGTAAACAAATTGCAAACGTCGAAAATTACAAAACCCGATTAATTAGAGAAGCCATCGAAATAGAGAAGATTGGTCTTTTGAACAAGAAAGACGATACCCTGAAGTTGTCGAGTACCTGGAAAACAATAATGAGACGACACACCGAAATTCACCAACCTACGGAAAGATCAAAACAGACAAGAGGAGATATCCAAGACCAGTCAGTTGAGGAGGCGGAGCCTCCGCTACCGCTAACCAATCAGGACAGATATAATCTCCGACAGCGACGAAAACGTATAAATACAGGTAGCCAGCAAACCGATCTCTCTTTCAGTCACCAGACTCCGAGTAATCGATAACCATCATTTGAAGCATTGATAATGTCAAGTGAGACCTTGACGAAACGTCTGCCTGTTCCCAACAGGCACTCAACAAACCAACGGATGTATTCCCGGAACAATATACCATTATATTTTTCCATCCGTGAATCTCTACGTTCAAACATTATACACCTCTACGGGGAGGAGACTTTCAAAGACACCAAATTTTATGAGAAGCTGAGAGTAAAAAGAAGTAGTCTGCTGTGCAACCTTAGTTTTCTAATAAGCTGTCGCAATGAAAACATTCGCCCAACTTTCACCCAACTCTCTTACCATACAAAGACTAAGAGAACGCAAGCCATACTCGACAAAGCTAGCTCCGCCCTCCTGAAAGAACAAATAAAACGGACTCGCCGGGACATTAGTGAATTAGAAACGCAACTTTACAGACTCCACTTGAAAATAAGCGACCAAATTCACAACATTCTATGGGACCGCCTTGAGGTCTTAACACATTGGCGCACCGAAGTAGAAAGAGAAATGACATCAAACAAACTACAGAAAAAACTTAAAAACCTCCAAGCAAAGCATAAGAAACAACCTCTGAGACCAACATTTGACAACAGCCCTACAGTACACAATATATCAGATTATCACCTTTCTGAAAATGAAATAAGCGTTTTAGGAAAAGGGTTCAACTATGCGATTGCCCCGAGCAGAATACCAGTTGAAGAGATCATCTCAAACGTCGAAACAAGTATCTCAGCATTGGACGAACAAACAGCAGAGAAGTACGACAAGATGTCACAAGGATCTTGAGATCTGCTAAACCACCCAAACCTAACCTTACCTATCAAGAGAAACAAGCACTGAAAAAACTCAACAAAGAAAAGACCATCACGATTCTACCAGCTGATAAAGGTAATGCCACAGTCGTCATGAATTCGGAAGACTATACCACCAAAATAATGAAACTTTTAGACGACCCAAGATATAAAGCTGTCTCCAGAGACCCCACTACATACTTGGAAAAGACAACTAAGTCCAAAATCGTTGAATCGCCAATAGACGAACAAACCAAGAAGAAACTCATACCTAGGGAAAAATCAAGCAGATGCCCAAAATTCTACGGCCTCCCAAAAATCCACAAAGACGGAGTCCCTCTTCGACCTATCGTCAGCGCTTTCAACTCTCCAGTATATAATTTAGAAAATATCTGGCTAGTATACTACAACCCATAGTGGAAGGAGCAGATTCTTATATCAAAAACTCAGAGCACTTCACTCACTTGTTAGACTCTCTCACCATAGATCAACATGACATCATCGCAAGTTTCGACGTCGAATCTCTATATCCGAGCATACCGGTAGAGGAAGCCCTACAACAAATAGCAGAAAACGAATCACTTCCAACGCATATCATAGAGCTGTCCAAACATTGTTTGAATAACGCCTACTTCATGCACGATGGCCAAATGTACCGACAAGTTGACGGAGCAGCAATGGGATCGTCACTGTCACCCGCAGTAGCCAATCTATTCATGAATTATTTTGAAAAGAAAGCTATACAATCGACAAATCTAAAACCAAAAATATGGAAAAGATACGTCGACGATGTGTTCGTCGTATGGTCGTTCGGTAAAGACAAACTTCTAGAATTCCTGGATCATCTGAATTCAATCCACCCACGAATAAACTTCACTATAGAGCTTGAGTATAACAACCAATTACCCTTCCTCGATGTACTTGTTATGAGAGGTGAACATGGCAAATTGGGACACACCGTATATAGGAAACCAACTCACACTAATAGATACCTAAACGCCGAATCCCACCACCATCCATCGCAGATACAAGCTGTTGCAAACACACTGATTTCAGGTCACTGCGTCTTACGAACAACAACCACAAAGCCCAAGAACTTGACAAAATTACCGCAGCCCTTGAACAAAATGGATACAAACAGAAAACAATTAAAAAAGCGATTGATCTGCAACAAAATCTGGGAAATAAACCAAGAGAAGATTCCGAAGGCAAATTTAAAACCGTCCTACCGTACATCAAGGGAACAACTGACAGGATTGGACGGATTCTTCGTAAATGTAATATATCAACGACATTCAAACCACTTGAAACTATCAGAACAAAATTGAGAAATCCTAAACAGAAGATCCCACTAGAAAACCAGGGTGTGTACAGCGTAACATGCGGAACATGTAACAAAAGCTATGTCGGCCAAACGAACCGTAGAATCTCCTCTAGGTTAGAAGAACACAAACTTTCCATAAGAAACAAACAACTATCATCGGCTCTATTTCAACACGAACACCTAACCGGCCACAAAATTAACTTCGACAGTGGTAAACAAATTGCAAACGTCGAAAATTACAAAACCCGATTAATTAGAGAAGCCATCGAAATAGAGAAGATTGGTCTTTTGAACAAGAAAGACGATACCCTGAAGTTGTCGAGTACCTGGAAAACAATAATGAGACGACACACCGAAATTCACCAACCTACGGAAAGATCAAAACAGACAAGAGGAGATATCCAAGACCAGTCAGTTGAGGAGGCGGAGCCTCCGCTACCGCTAACCAATCAGGACAGATATAATCTCCGACAGCGACGAAAACGTATAAATACAGGTAGCCAGCAAACCGATCTCTCTTTCAGTCACCAGACTCCGAGTAATCGATAACCATCATTTGAAGCATTGATAATGTCAAGTGAGACCTTGACGAAACGTCTGCCTGTTCCCAACAGGCACTCAACAAACCAACGGATGTATTCCCGGAACAATATACCATTATATATATATATATATATATATATATATAATATATATATATATATATATATATATATATATATATATATATATATATATAAATCTGAGATTAATCGTTTTCGTTCAACCGTACAATTTATGAATATTAAATGTTTGAATATCAGGATTGCTGTTTGTGTGGAATACTTTTTTTCCTATACACTCAATATTTCGTGACTAGTTCGGGACTTCTTCAGGAGTATACTCAAAATTGTTTGTAATTTTTTAGCTTTTAGATCTGTGAGTTTCATTAATTTTATTTTCACAGAATATGATGACTTATGTACCTCCATTTGTTTCTAGTATATTCCTGAAGAAGTCACGATCTAGTGACGAAATATTGAGTGTATAGGAAAATAAAGTATTTTACACGAACCGCAATCCTGATATTCAAATATTTATCAAATTAAATTAAGCTCTTGGCTCAATGTTTCACGATTATATTAAACAACTTGAACTTGTCAACATGACAATTTTGAGGGGGGTTGTTCGGACCAGCCCGACCCCATGTTCAGATGAGATGGAAATCCAATAATCTGATAATCAGATTATTGATGATTTGATTGAATCCAGGCAATGTATTGTTAAATACAGAAGTCGATTGATTTATGATATACTAGCTGACCCGGCCAACGTTATTACTACATAGTATAAAACAAAGTTGCTTTTTCTGTAAATCTGTAATATCTTCGAAAATATTCACTTAAATCATACGGTGTAAAGGGCCATATATATCTATATTAAATGAACAATGTATTCAAGGTATTTAATTGGTTAAGGATTAATGCTGTATGGGTTAAAATCGCTTCGAAAATTAGCCATTATTTGTCGCGAAAAGTAAATGACAAAAAAAAGTTATTGTGGGTTATCCATAAGAGATAGACATATACCATCACGGACTTTTCTGTAGACCTTTTCAATGTGTACAATACTTAGTACATTATTTTGATAAAACTCGTAGGGTTCAGCCTGCGTTTGCAATGTGAGCGGAAAGAATGTAATTATTTACGACATCACATTAGAAACCTCAAAAATAACAGTACTTCTCCACTATTTAGTGGATGTTATTATACATATAAACCTTCCTCTTGAATCACTCTATCTATCAAAAAAACCGCATCAAAATCCGTTGCGTAGTTTCAAAGATTAAAGCGTACAAAGGGACAAAGGGACAGAAAACGCGACTTTGCTTTATACTATGTAGTGATTTTTTCATACAATTTTTTTTATTTATTCATTTGAAAATGAATATATAGCTAAAATGCACAATAAATAGGAATTTCTATGAATGACGCAACAAAAATATGCCCAAGTCAAGGTAGGTGCATTTAAACTGAACAATCAATGATCTAAAGCATTGCTGCTGACATTTAGTTGAAATCGTAACGGAAGTGGTGGTCTGACGATTGTAGATTAACATGATATATCAACAGCACTATAACCGAATAGTGTATTTCAAGGAATACAATAACCATTGAACCAGTATTGTAGATTATTTTGTGTAAATAATGGAATGTGTGTGGCTATGTTTCTTGTTTTACTCATATTGATATCACTGGTATCATAGCTGTATTGTTACTGATTCGATGTTATGCCACTCAATCATTTATGCATTTTATGAAAGATATGATTGTTCTTTTATCGGCGCGAAAAACCACTATTGGCGAACCTGTATATTGAAATAGAATGAAATAGAATACAAAATAACCAATTTTTAATGTAAATACAACCAAATGGATTAATTTTTAGCGTAATTTGACGATCTCTTATTGGTCTTATGATTAGATCAACGACAATTGAGTTCAACTTCAGCTCGCTCTGGACCATGTTGCCAGTTGGTGTGAGGAATCATTTACGTTTGAAGTGTAGTGTTGTCTCTTTCACAATGAAAAAAGATCGAATTAAGTGTGATCATAGCGTCGGTGGTCAGGTTCTTTCTCGTTCTGATAGGGCGAGAGATCTTGTGAGAGAATCGCTAGAAACTTTCATTCATTCCACACATCACCCACCTTATTTCATCAGCATCGAAAATAAATAGATTCTTTGTACGCTATGGCATATATTTCAATAACTCCTTAACATTGATGAGACTATTTAATGCCCTATTCCGTAGCAAGTTGGAGTATGGCAGTATGATCTGGCATCCCATTCACACTTGTCATCAACGCCATCTTGAGGCCATTCCGAGAAGGTTCTTGAATTTCTTAGATTGGAGGGAGGATAAAGTTTATCCAGAGATGAGTCAGTGATGACGACTTATTAAGTCGATTTAGTTGTATATCATTGCACGACTGAAGAGAAACTTTATCACTCAAATTTTGTACAAATTACTGCACAACATTATTGATTGTCTTCCTCTCTTGTCCGCTTTGAGATTTCGTTTTCCTAGGTAAAATTGCCGTATCACAGAATGATTCCACATAGAGACTCCTAAGACCAACTCCTAATACAATTCGCCATTTGGTTTATGGAGTCGACATTCAATAGAATTGCTAATAATTGTGACATTCACTTTGACTTCATAGTAGTTATTATTAGGAGTTATGTGAACAAGGAAATTCACTTAAATAAATTGAATTGAGGTCTGTGTCATATTTCATTTCGTTTTAATATCCAGTTTTCATTTTTTTTTTAGTTTTGCAGATTGGATGGATTGTGTTATTTATTATATTACATTTCATTTTATTTATTTACTTATTCACTCATTATCCAGCTTATTATTATTATTATTTGTAATTGGGTATTTTATCTGTTGAGAATGAAGAACTTAATTATCATTATCATTATCTCTCAATTTTTCGGTTAATTGTGTGACGGCTTAGTTATTGAAACGTTTGAACTTCATTTCAAAAATATTTCATTGTTTTAGGACAACCAACTTTCAAAACTAGATCATTCAGTCAATTTCGGAAATTATAGAAGAAATACTTATCTGTCATTCAGTGATGGTAACAGTGATCAGATGTCGTTATTTCAGCTGTTTTATTATTTGATTGAATTTCATTTTCGGATATTTGAAAACATGTTCTTCTGTATACTGTTATACTGTTCTTTTATTGCTAGGACATGTTTAGTTGTCAGGATATTTTCTGCAATAAGAAGAAAAATGAAAATAACTGGCTTTTCTTTCAATCATAAAAGCATATTATTCCTAAACGTACCTAAAAAACAACAAACTTCAACAAGGTTAGTACTATTATGAAACTTTAAGCCGAATAATCTGAAGACAAACGTATTGTACTTCTTCATAGCGATAGTGAAAATTTTTGGAGATATTTCAATTTGAATATCGCACTGCAAAATATTCTGATTCCAGTTAGCTATTAATTATGTAAGTCTTTGAGGTCATTACGTTAAATTTTCAAAATTCTCGAATAAAACTCATGTAAATATATCATACGTCATTATTATGACGTTTTTTCAAAAATTGCTGCTTCATCAAAAATTGTTTTCATCGAAAGAATAGAACAACTAGAAATGAAATTTTCCACCTCAAAGTTTTCATTGCTTATATATTAATATTCAGTTATTTGTAAACCTTCATATGTGTTGAATGATTGACAACCAAGTTGTTTGAAATTATCATTGTGTTTCTTCAATTTTCTGCTCTAACAGGATGAAAAGAAATACCTGTAATAACTTCCTTTTCTCTACTTATATTGAAATATTTGACTATTGTAATTATTAGAAATTTAATTGATCAGGTATATTAAAAGTATTGTAAGCCTTACTATTGTCTGAAATTTTATTTGTATTATTTAGCACACTTGACTTTCACCACAGCTATTGTACTTTATGCGTTTCAATGCAACTTGAACCTACTTTTTCGAGGATATAATATTCGGATTTCGATAAGTCAGTAATCGAATATGGATATTAATCAAATACTTTAAAGGGTACATCCTTTCAAGCATCATCATTACGTCTTAAATCGTTCATTTCACTGAAAAATTATTTTGCATACTCTTCTAAGAATGATGATATAATGCAAGTAGTTGTCCTAGCATTCCCATATAATCTGAAAATAATCATTTCATTATATGCAATGTATCTAGTAACGTTATCACATCAATATGAACATTAAAAAATTAATTGGATGTTTTTTATTATTATTGATTTTGCCGTAAGCATTTTCAAAATATCTACTTATTTCATATTCAAATTAAAAACAGAGAAGGTTATTTACAATATTATGCACATCTATTTTTAACTCAGTATTTAGTAGGAATTCGACTTGAGAAACATTTACAATTTAAAATATTGTTTTTGTGTACCTAAAAATCAATCCGGTTTCGAGCACCCATATGACCTACTTGAAAACAAAATTCCGAAAGAATGTATAAATGCTTCTATGTTCTTAAATTTCAATACATAAAACAATTTTAAAGGTGCAGAGTTCGAATCCGGGGTTATATATGAATGTATGTAGATAATTATGGATTAATAATTCAGTGTTAATCCTACTGAATTTCAGTATTCGTCTTTCAGTTCTGGTTCTACGAAAAGGTATTGAAATATTAGCCTTTAATGCAAATCATTTCTGAGAATCGAAATATTAAGAACAACACGCTTTGGAATTTTTTCATGATAGAAGATCAACGATTGATTATGTTAGTAGGGAATCTACAATAATTGAATTTTTTTTCACAGTTACAACACAGCTTGAACATGTAATCTACATTTTACGAAGGTATTAATTGAATCATTCACATTAATATGTTAATGAAGACGAGAATAATTTCTAACAGCGCACACTGGATTAAATGAATATCAAATAATTGATACTTCAGATTAATATAAAAAAGAAATTTCTTATTTGAATATATCATTTATTGAAGATCATAACTTTTTCTTTGGATAATTTCTTGATTGATTTGATTCATGAGTTGGCTCTGTTGGCTGTCATGAGAAGTACATGGAAAAGCACATCATGCGTATTATTTCAATATATGTGGAGAATTTAAACAGTGTTCTACTCAATAAAACAATTTTTGCGAATATGAATTTTGGTAGAACTTTCTGCTGAATTTCCACGCTTATATTTATCAGGAATATAATAAAATTTCAATTTGTGAGAATTCAATATTATAATCGTATAATTTTATCACGTGATTTCATTACAAAATTATATTTTTTTCACTCATATATTGCAAGCAATTAACTGATTATCAAACGTTCTTCAAAAATTTCAAAGTAGCTCTCAAACATCCAAAACTTCTGCTTCTATAAATTCGGTCACTTTGTGATTATTGAGTTATTTAATACACATTACACGATATTTTTTCTATACAATCGACTTGTTCTATTATGTGACTATTATTAATATATATCAATTCCCACCTTTCGTGGTTACTAAGTTTCAGAAAATAACCTTACTTTTTTATTTAATGTTTAAACCACAAACACTCCTTTCAAACTCTATACACAGAGATATATTATTGGGGACGACATTCCCAGTTTGACATCTGATATATAAACGTAACTATATCCTAGGCACAAATATGTGTATAAAATAAATTTATTCGTCTGTAAGCCATTTCACAAAAACAAGGAAAATAATTCAATGTAGAAGATGAAGGTAAAACAGATACAAGAGTAGAAGTTCCTATCTAGCTTTCCCATTATTTATCACTAGGAATAAGTTTGGGCTGAGTATATTCTGAGGTGCCGAAAATCCATAATAATATATATATATATATATATATATATATATATATATATATATATATATATATATATATATATATATATATATATATATATATATATATATATATATATATATATATATATATATATATATATATATATACATAAAATAATGCCACATATATATTTTCATTCTTCAAAATTTTCATCAATATTCTAAGCAATAACAGACGTTAAAAAGGAAATACTTTATCTAAAGATCTGACCAAAAATTAATCAAAATGAGTTATAAGGTGTTGGGGAATTTATTATTCTTCAGTATTTGGTCGGACACCAATTGCTTATACATTCAGTTCTGAAACAAGGGCTATGAGATCGAGAAAAGTTTTCACTTGAGAATGGTTAGAGTTACTAACCGAAACGTCGTGTGAATTCGATTTCTGATTCAAACTCCTATTCATCAGCAAAATAAACAAATTAATTAATTTTGTTTTATTTTGTTTCTTAATTTATTTGAAGTTTTCTTCTGTTTTCATATTATATTAATTAATAACTCATAATTCATTCAATTTCATCCCATTTGAAATTCACTTTATGGTCATAAAGTCTTTTTTCACTTATTCAAATTATTTTCAGCTTCAACTAAGAATTTTTGGTTAAGTTTTCTACGATACTTATCATTGATCTTTTTCAGAAAACTATCGAAATTCCATAATCATAGGCCTCTTTTTTAGAATTTGTACTCAAATTTATAGGCAAAGAAGTCCGACAAAAGGTGAAGAACGTCAAATGACGTTCCGCTGCAAATTGTAGCTTTATAGAATTTTATATGCATATTCATTAAATGACAGAAAAAAATTGAACCTTAATAATATGGAAATCTAGTTTTGTTTGGGAAAAATTGTCTCAGCAATCGCTCCAGAAGTGTAGTATCTTCTTCTCTATAAGTGTATTTTTGCCGTAGTCTCCGTAGCTTAATCGGTAGAACACCCCACTATGGTGCGATAGAACTCGGGTTCGAGCCCAGCTGACGGTATGGGTGTTTGAGTTTGTCTATGACTTGAGTAGTTTAATGAATGATATATGCTGGGTAATGCACATTCATTACAAGCCAAATGGCCGTTCGGAACCGGTGTTAAACTGTAGATCCACTGAATTAAAAAAGTGTATTTCTAAAAAACTGTGGCCAACTATGAGTTTTTGAATAGTTTTTTCTCAAATTTCGAATATTAAGTATCTTTTCAAAGGTGCCAGCAAATCAAATAGTAACAATTGTAATATGATAGTGAATTCTAATATTTATTATCTGAACTTTGATTTTCTCGTAATTATCTATTACCTTTTGTTTGGGTTATCAAAAGTGACGTAGACGAGTTTATAGAAATGTTATATAAATAATTCCACTACAACTTGTCCTCCCGTAAACGAAGCTATTGACGCCTACCTAACGAGAGAATTCTAGAAAGTGAATATCTATTTTAAGGTTTCTCAATATATCTTGAAAGTATTTTCAGGTAAAAGTGGATTAATTATGCGCGATTCTACGAACTCAGTTATCGAAAAATATGTATCTAGTCTTTTTGTGCAAATCGAACGAATAGAAATTTATTTTTCTCGACAATAATTAGTGACAATTCCGTTTTGGACTATTAGGATATTAAACGACATTCATTATGAATTCCTAGTTATTTTTACTATGTTTACATTGAAAAATCGAAATAAATTTTCATTCATGTTCGGAATTGTTGTTTCTGAAAATCTTCCTCTCTAGTTACATACAATTTTAAGTATTATTTCGAAATAAAGTAGTAAATCATAAATTCAGAGTATAAAAGTTCAAGCATGCATTAAACTGAATACAATATTTCATTAATCGATCCAGCAGATACTTGATGAAAATCTAAATACATAATTTAAATAAAACTAAGTTGAATAAACTACATTTTTAATATAAACTTAAATTCAAACACTTGAACTTATGATTTACACTTTATTGACTACATAGCATGACGCGTTTCGTCGTTACAAACGACTTCTTCAGATGCTTACAGAATAAGTTAGCATATTTAATTATTCTGTAAGCATCTGAAGAAGTCGTTTGTAACGACGAAACGCGTCATGCTATGTAGTCACTAAAGTGTATGTAGTCAATGAAGTGTAAATTCAATATGTAAAAAATTTATTGAATATAAACTTAAATTCAAACACTTGAACCTATGATTTACACTTTATTGACTACATAGCATGACGCGTTTCGTCGTTACAAACGACTTCTTCAGATGCTTACAGAATAAGTTAGCATATTTAATTATTCTGTAAGCATCTGAAGAAGTCGTTTGTAACGACGAAACGCGTCATGCTATGTAGTCAATAAAGTGTAAATCATAAGTTCTAGTGTTTGAATTCAAGTTTATATTCAATTATAATGGATTTACATCAAGTAAACGCCAACACTATTAAATAAAAAAAAACTACATTTTATCATCTACATGTGATGGAGCAATGCAACATGAACAATCTATTTATAACAAGCCAAATGATTTTGGGAACGCATTTGCGGATTACTTCAGTTCTGTGTATTCGGATGCTTCTGCTAATTGTGATATTGTTGGTGAGAATTCTGGAAACACTCTTGTTTTCATAGAGTGTATTACAGAAGACATGATAAAAGTAGCCGCCAGAAAACTTAATAACAAATTGACGGCTGGTCCTGATTTGATTCCAAGTTTCATTGTGATTTCCAATTTCCGCAAATTGGAGAAAAAGAATTCATTAAATATAGTTTGTATCTATGAAACTAGAGGTAATGGATTCTTTTAATGGTCGTTTTTGCATTCAGTAAACGAGAAGACATAGCAAAGGACTAATTTTGAGACCGAAACAATTTCATTTTTGGGCAGTGTTTTTCTAGATTGCGTTACAAATTGAAATAAGTGAAAATCAATTGATGTCCTTGTTCGAATTTAAATGGAAATATCCATACATATTTTCAAATAAACAAATAGTTGTCTACATTTTAAGATAAATAATGTTTAACTGTGAAATGCTTCATCGGTAGTGTACTTTTTGTGTTTTTATGGTTGTTGTTTTTAATTTGAATACAATAGGTAAAGATTTCAAATCTACTGCATACGAAATTCAGTTGCACCCAAGAAATAAATTAGTGGTGACACAATAACACCATCGATTAAAGTGGATTGATATATTCAACATGGAATGACAATGGTATTGTTTTGTGTTGTTTGTGATTTTCTACTATTTTATATAGCTCTAACTTTTAATTGCAGTTAATTATATTTGATAACTTCGTTAATTGATTTCACAAATAGTCGCTCAGTGATCAGAAATCGATGATAATTCTTTTACTTCTTAACTTTGAACTTCATTTTTGTTATATCGTCACAGACTATGAATATATTCTCTTGCTTTATTCGGTTTTCTTTACCGCATCCAAAGCTTATTTATCTTATTAATATAAAGTTCTATGTTCATTTACATAGCTTTTTTTACATTTCATGTTAGCTTTTGCAAACAAAATAATTTTCACGTTCAAAATTCTTTTAGTGGCACAATTCACCTTCTGCAAATAATGTAATTTACTAATATTTACAATGCTAAGACAATATGATCAAAAGGTGTGAAAGTCTGGATTTTAATCACAATTATATTGTATTACGTGTTAAAACAACTGTAGAACAGTGATTTTCTCTGCCTTTTCTATGCTAATCTCTGTTGAGATTTTCATGCTCTATCTGCCTAGTAAAACGATATATTCATTATCTAAAAAATAAATAAATCATTATAGTATTGTGTATTCGAAGAATTTACTCAACCGTCGATAGTTGGAAATAATTAATGTATAGTCGTCGTTGAAAAGCATGTTGAGTTGAAATGTATTTGATTATGATTATATGTTGTTGAATATCAACAAATATCATGAATTATTTCCAATTTTAGATTTCAACAAATGAGGGAAATACTTCATTATGAAAGGAAGTGATTATGGACATTTAAAGCACGACTGTAATGAAAACGCTGTTTTTTGTGGATAATATTAATATTAATTTCGAAGAACACGCTATTTCTATATGAATATGAACTCAAAATGAAATAAAGTATATGTATATATCGTATGATTAAAAAATGAAATCCACAGAATACTTCATCACACAGAATATAGATTTCTGGCTTCTTACACATTATCAGGATTGTTCAACAACCCTAACCTGTATAGCTACATAACCTAACCTTATGAAAAATCCGGTTATTGATCGATTGGGCCGATATTTGAACAAAATCGAAATACATAATTTAAATAAAACTAGGTAGTTTTTTGATTTTCACTATATTTCAGTTAAATATAATATTATTGTTTCGCCAACACAGTGGCTTCATCAGATGCCACTCAGATCCCAGTGGGATTGGCTTCATCAGATGCTCGATGGTGGCTTCATCATGGGATGCTCGACAATCATCGAAGTTCGATCATCATCGATGATGAAAGCAAGAACATCAATGTTTTAACATCGATGTTTTTATTGGAAAAATCTTGTAACATCGATGTTAACGGAATCGATATCGATGTTGTCTCACGACCTCACGCAAGACCAATATGGATCCTCGATGATCATCGATGTTGAAAGCGTGAACATGGATGTTGCTCTAGGAAAAATGTGACGTGATAGAGACATCACATCGTACACATTCACATATCTAGCTCTACTATAACATTCTCTAGATTAATTTGAATTTTTCGAATGGATGTTCTAGTGTTCATTTTCTTAAATATTTCATTCAGTGCCATAAGCACAAAAAATTTCATTTCCTTATATATATATATATATATATATATATATATATATATATATATATATATATATATATATATATATATATATATAACTATATAGAAAAACACTTGCTGAAGACCTTCCAGAATTTCCTACAGTTGCAGTGATCTAATATAGATACACTGAGTTAATTTTATCGATAAAATATTCTAAAAGTAAAACTCCCGTATTATTTCTGAGAATGTACGTATCAAAGTTCACCAGGCCATTATTGTACAGAATCGCCTGAAATGAGTCAGTTAAATTTGCATCACGTTGTCAACAAAAGCTTACTATGATTCCTGACTAATTAAATACGCTATAAAATATATTGATTGGCATTAATCGAAAGATTTAAATTTCAATTTATAGTTCAACATATTGAATAGTGAGCACGAGTTGGACGTCCGTTTAGTTTCAATGTATTGTACAAGGTCGCGTTTTATTTCTTCTTCTATTAGTTCAGAGTTGAAGGGAAACGTTGAAATTCACTATATTTTATATGAGAATTGGTAGAATAAAAATAGTCCTCCTCGTAATAAAAATTATGACATGAGACAAGCATCGTTAATTTATCAACGAATATATGGTATTTAATAATGTTGGCGTTTACTTGATGTAAATCCATCATAATTAAATATAAACTTAAATTAAAACACTTGAACTTATAATTTCCACTGTATTGACTACATACTATGTAGTCAAAAAAAATTATTTTTTTCAAAACTTTAGAGCTTATGCGCGAACGGAAGATAACATCCGATAATTTTTATATTTTTTCCCCTATTTAGTCATACCATTTAGCAACTTTTCCGCGGTATTACGATCCGAAAAAAAAATATCGATTTTTTTCGACCCACCCTACTACATAGGTAATATATTCTAAAGTGTAAATCATAAGTTCAAGTGTTTGAATTTAAGTTTATATTCAATCGAATGTGTGGTAATATATTCTGGAAAAAATATATTCAACATGATCACCATCATTTAAATTCGTAGAAATTATTGGCCCTATGGCCTAGTTGGATCTGTCATAGGGCAACCACAATTGGAGAGACCAATCGTGACAAAATCCACTGAGGATAACAAGAATTAAATCTAAATTTCTTGATACTCTTTACTCACTTGTAATGTCTCTTTCACAAGAAAAAAAAAGATCGAATTGAGTGTGGTTATAGCGTCGGTGGTCAGATTCTTTCTAATTCTGATGAAGTTGATGAGTTGGTGAAGTTGATGAAAGAGATCTTGGTGTATTCTTCGATCAGAAGCTTTCCTTCATTCCACACATCACCCAACTTATTTCATCGAAAATATATGGATTCGTTATACGCAATGGCAAATATTTCAATAATTCCTCAACATTCATAGGACTATTTAATACCCTAATCCATAGCAAGTTGGAGTATGGCAACATGATCTAGCATCCTATTTACACGACGCCATCTTGAGGCCATCCAGAGAAGGTACTCAGAGGGAGGATAAAGTTTATCCACAGAGAGGAGTCAATCATAACGAATTATAGGGGCGAATTAGTTTGATCTCCTTGCAGGGCAGGAGAGATACTTTATCACTCAAATTTTCGAGTACTCCTCTCTTGCCCGCTTTGAAATTTCGTGTTTCTAGGCAATTCTCGTACTACAGAATTATTCCAACTAGAAACTCCAAGGACCAACTCGCTAATACAATCCCCCATTTGGTTTATGGAGTTTATGGAGTATGGAGGATTCAATAGAGTTGCCAATAATTGTGACATTCACTTTGACTCCGTAGAAGTTATTCTTAGGAGTTATGTGAACAAACGAAATTAACTAAAATGAATTGATTCAGATTGAGGTCTTTGTAGTATTTCATTAAGTTCTATTAGTTATTAGTTACTATTTTGGTGTTTTTAGATTGAGCTCTTTGTTATATCTCTTTCATTTTATTCATTTAGTTATTATTCAACATTATGTTAATATTTATACCTATATTATACCTGATGAGAGTAAAGAACTTATTATCATTATCACTTGTGATAGCCGCATTGTACAGCAAAATGTGCATTTGCATCATAATATAAAATGTTACAATAATAGTACTCAACCACTTTATATATTTTACGTAAAAAATATAAACAGATATATTACATATGAGGAGTATAATGTATAATAAGATGAAATGCAATTTAATTATTCCGAAAATATAAAATGTATGCCCATTGATATAAATAAATTTTTTTATATGAATGAATGCTTTAGATTACAACGAATATATAAAATTTTTCGATTATATATATTCTAGGGAAATGCCCTATTGTGATGGTAGGTACGATATAAACAATGTCTTTAAGTTGAAATAAAGAAATTCATTCCTTTGGGACTATGTTTTCTGTTTAGTACATTTGCTTAATTTATTGGGTTAATCTGTAGATGAAAGCAACAAAAAAACTTGGTTGTTCATTTCTCTGCTAAAAAACTCTCATAAGGTCGCCTTCGCGCCGAAGGCATAAAAACGTCTGACTTTGAAAAGGTAAGATATTATGGGTTCGAGTCTCGATTTGTGCTTGTTGTTGTTTCAAGAGGTTAATGATGAATGTTTAAATTTCGGTTGATTCACATATATAACAAGTACATTGTCCAGTCTGAACAGGTGTTAAACTGCATGTCCACTTAATTGAAAAGGAGTTGTATAATTTCTTTGGAGTCGAATCAAGTCAGCAATGGGAAGTCCTTCAAGTAATCTCATCCTGAAAAGTCTATCAACAATTTATGCGAAACAACAAGCAATAAGTTTGGGAATGAAACCCAATATTCATAATCATTTTTTCTTCATCTAATATTTCGATTGTTTCATCCATTCCAAAAACAGATTACGAATAATAATAACATGTTGAGTGTTTAAATTTTATTTGCTTGAACGTTGTTACAATAATATATAAATATTCCCAGATCACATATCGCTTGGCGACCATAAAAAATTCATTTCATTCTAAAATTCTGACATTAACTTTCGATTTTGACGGTAGTAGACATTTAATTTTCAAGAACACCCATATCACATATGTGATATGGGTGTCACGTATGACAGAGGAAAAACAACATGTTAGACATTTTGGTTTTGTGACAGATTTAATTTTCGGAACTGGATTGAACTAGTTTTTTGTTGAAATCAGCGCTGAAATTAGGATCTATGAATAGGCAGAAAAACAACAAGATCTGACAAATAATATGAGATCTAAACAGGTTATAAGTTTCGTATTGATTCTATGTGATATATCTTCAATTCATTATAATTCTAAGATGTCTTATTGGTGGTTTCAATATTATTTCCAGGGTACATAATGAACAAGAGATGAATTTTTTTATCATTATTAGTTTTTCCAAAACGAGATTTCCAGTAGTATTATTGAAAGTAGAATATACCTTCAAAATCAAAACAATTATAAATATTGTAATACATATTTTATAACAAATATCTTCAAAAATAATATTTCTATACTCTAATAAATAGGTATTTTGAAATAAAGTGGCCTCTTCTACTGAAGAACTATAAACGTATTTAAAAAAACTATTTTGATGATAAGTATCAATTTGGTCCTGTTATATACCATAATGTTTTGTACACAAGTTCTTCAACATTTCATGAATTAATAACTGAGATTGAATTCTCGCTTAACTCTTGGTGAAACATAATTAAAAATTGAATTAAATTAAACACTTGGCCTAAAGTTTCACGATTATATTCAACGATAATATTAAAAAATAGTCAACATGTTTGGAGCGTGAGCTCATTTTCAGTTTTTTTTTGCTCCAAACATGTTTATTTAGTTTTATTGTTAAATATAATCGTTAAACATCAAGCCAAGTGTTTAATTCAAATTTTATGAATTGGCTGTTCATATCGTACTTTCGCTTTCGATTTTTTTTGTTTTATCTGCGATGTCAATACTGAAAGGGACCAACAAAGCACATTTCTAATTTTTTTTAGAGAAGTTTCTATTTGTGACAACAGAGTTTATACGTTCCTAGAGAGAATAGTTTAACATTGAAGAGAGTTTGAATAACCTTTGTAGATATCACTAAAAAATGGAGAAAGTTTTTTAAATGACTGCCTGTTATTGAATGAAACCGAATAGCTGACGAACCAAACGCCAAAGTTTTGGAAATTTTCATCAAACTACCGCTACATGCCTCTTCTTGAATATAATACATGTGGTATATTCTATCTATGAAAGAGAGAGTGGATATGCACACTTATTGTCGGATCACTGGAATGTAACAAGTCATTTTTTGCAAAATGCAGTAAGAGATCATCAAATATTGAGTAATATTTTCTGCTTCTCACAAAACTGGAGACAATTGAGAACTAGTAATTGTCTTGAAGAATTTTATGATTTGATCTATCAGTGTGGGACAGTGATAATTTCATACTGCCTAGAAGTAATGGGGTGTCCATTGGACATACTTGTAATTCCACGGTTTTATGTTTTTTGTAGTTGAGGATATCACTACAACTGGAAAATTGGTTTGGCGTCAAATAAAAGATGTAATTCTGTGATTGATTATTTCTTAAGTAAAAATTAGGTTTCCGTATTTGAAAGAAGCTCAGAATTTTCTGTTTTTATCGGGGACGGGTACTTCTCTGGCTTCAGCACCTGCCTCCTTTGACCCACAATTATATTTCAATTTCTGAATGTAGCACGAATGGAGTCAAGCAAGTGGCAATACTAATTTATATATAATATAAATATATATATATATATATATATATATATATATATATATATATATTTCAAATTCGTCGTTTTTTACCTGTCGGTCGTATTACATACAGATGTTTGTTTGTGGTATAGCAGGTGTACTAAACTAATTGAACGTTGAATAATTAAAGGTTTAATGAACGTTTCAATGGAGTTTCCATCTTCTTCAGCTAAAATTTGAGACAAAAAACCTGATTAAAATTGAGATTGGGACAATTAGACTTGAATGAAGTTGAAAGAAACATCACAGGATAAAATACAAAACTATAAAAGCAACAAAATAAAAAAATAATCAGGTTTTTTGTCTCAAATTTTAGCTGAAGAAGATGGAAACTCCATTGAAACGTTCATTAAACCTTTAATTATTCAACGTTTAATTAGTCTAGTACACCTGCTATACCACAAACAAACATCTGTATATATATATATATATATATATATATATATATATATATATATATATATATATATATATATATATATATATATATATATATATATATATATAAAGTGTGAGGGATTGTAAACGGATGGAAAAAGAGGCCACTTAGTGCACTACATTTATTTTCGTCAACGTTTCGGTTAAACAATCGCAACCATCATCAGGACTCTGCAATATGAGTGGATGTTACAAAAATAACTACTGAATCAAAAGACCAAGACTAACCAAATAGTTGAGATTATAAAATAAGGCACATGGCAAGGAACAAACGAACTGAATTATTGCTATGTTACTGATCATTAAAACTGTATACAACCATTACTGAATATACTCTAAAATAACTCTCAATTACATACAACACAAAGCATCAACAATCCAAACTTTATACTAAATTCTAAAACATCTGAATTGCCAAAAAATTATGTCTGTCAAAGGCCGAACAAGCAAGGTTAGCTCGGAAATTGTTTGCTTTCTGCGAGTGTCCAAGGACTAAAATGTCAATTCTTCTTTTTTTCTTAAAGAGACTTCTCATACTAATAATGACTACAATGCATGATTTATTTCATTGTTATTATGACTTATCAAATGAGAATAGATGTTACTAATATTATTGATGTCGGAAAGAGAATTCATTAAAGAGGGATTTTTCTTAATGTGGAACATTTGTGAAGAAGATATTTTTTTAAAATTCATCTCATTCTCCAGAATCGACGTATTTTCATAGTCCATGTCATGATTTGTACTTCTAACAAGTTCTGCCAAAGCACAAAGTTTCTTTGGATTTTTAACATCACTTTTGTGTTGTGACAACCTGTTTTTTAATCGTTGAGAGGTTTGTCCCACATAGCTTATCTCACAAGAAGATCAAGGAACCTTATAGACAACGTTAGTGCAACTCAGAGTAGGTGTTTTGTCCTTCACTGATGCGAACAGCGTAGCCAGGACAAACTCATAATTAACAGCAATTCTTTGTTCATTAGCGATTCAGTTTATACCTGAGGACTCTATAACTTCTCTGAGGTATTTAAAATGGCCGACTTGCAGAATTTCATAATGTTTCGTAATAAGGAAAGATTTATTCTTTGGTTTTGTTTCGATGCATTTGGTTTTATCATAGACTAATCAAGACTACCAACTAGAGATTTGTTCACTGTATTGTACTAAAAATAGCGAAGTAATTAATTATACGCTCACGCATATTTGATATTTATAACATGCATAAAATATAGCTCTGTTATTGTCTCCATATATAATTGATTAATTAGGCTGACCACACATTGTGAATTTTCTTAATTGAGATGGGAACTTTTCTATATGATAAAGTTACTTCTTTAGTCAGTAAAATATTTTTTAGAGCAGGATAGAAATGACTAAATCTTTCGTATAACAGAACTATGAGGTATCAGATCGGAAACTCATCAAGAGGAAGCACCATTGGTGGAAGTGTTAAATATATTACAAGCTAGATTGGATAATGGCAAAACGATACCGTTAAAAAGTCAAGGAATTTGATCTTTAAGATATAAAAAAATTGATCGGTTATAGAAACTTGAATATCAAGTTTTTTCCAATTACACGTTTCACAAATCAATATCAAGTAATTACTTCTACAGTGATGTTGAACCTTAATCGATACAAATATTCGTAAACTCCGCTCAGAATTAAGTAACGATACCGTTGTGGTTTGATTTCCTTTCAATGAATAATTGTATATCCTCATGTTTCTAATGATTTTGATAATATTTGCTGAAATATATTCTACATGATTAAGAAATCATTCTGAAAAATGAATATAACAAATATCTATTTTTCCGATTTATTGATATTTTTATGATAACGTTGCATCTTTTATGTTGCAGATGAATTATTATTATTCATCTGCACTTGCTGGAGATGAATAATAAGTTGGATTTGAATGAAAGTTTAGAATTTTTCACTAATGTTGCTATCATTTTCAAAATTATAGTACCAAAGTGAAGTTTGTTTCAATTATTTGTCATGATTGTTTATTGATTAATTTTGTTATTGAACGGTGTACTTGACCTCGACCATTCTCAATAATTTTCCATGAATATATGCTATGAGAAGGAAACTTGTCATTGTTCTATTTCAAAACTATAAAATCAAAAATTAACACACTTGACTTAAGTTTCACTGAATATATTGAAAACTCTACATATGTTTCGGGTTGTTACCCCATTATCAAGAGTATACAATACTGAATTACTGAATTTCAAAATGTACAGCTTTCACTTATATATCCGAAATCACAGAATTTAACACTGGTTTCACGGAAAAATCCACCTGATAATTACAAATATGTAAATTCTTCTTTTTGTTATCGAAATTTCCAAGACTTCAAGGGTATCTAATCTTTTGCCCTTACTACTTGAGTGTACTATTTCGGTCTTCCTGGGACCCAAGAAATGATAATGTTTAATCATTCTTGGCTTCCGTTGTCTGCTGATAATTTTAGAAAAGAAGTTTCTATAATAAAAACAATTGCTATTAACAATGGTTATAAACCCTTCTTTTTTGATAAACTAATCAAAATTAAACAGAGAAAGATACTATTACAAACAATTTTTCTATTCACTTAGAAAAACAACAAGAATATTTCATTCAATTAATTATATACCGAACTTGAGCAATAAAATTTGTAGAAGATTACATAAAAATAATGTGAATACAATATGCACCCACAAAAAGAATTTGGATTAATCGGTAGATCAGAAGGACAAACTTGATTTATTTCCGAGAAATGGCGTTTATAAAACATTTTGCAGTGAATGTGATAGTTTTTACATAGATTTTACATTTCTTGGGTCCCAGGAAGACCGAAATAGTACACTCAGGTAGTAAGGGTAAAAGATTAGATAGATACCCTTGAAGTCTTGGAAATTTTGATAGCCAACAAAAAGAATTGACCTATTTATAATGATCCGGTGTATTTTTCCGTGAAACCAACAAATTCTGTGGTTTAGAATATATAAGTGAATGCTGTACAGTTTAAAATTCAGTAATATTGTATACTCTTGATAATGGGTTAACCGCCCGAAACATATGTAGATTTCATAATATATTCAGTGAAACTTAAGTCGATTGTGTTCATATTTAATTTTATAGTTTTTAACATAATGTTCCAACAAGAGATAATCGAAACATCTGTGCCATTTATATTCTATTTCAATTTAATCTTTAAAATAACTCCTTAGGTAGTGACAGAATTTCGTGAAGGTATTGGAATTTTTTGACCACAATTTACTATTAGGCTGATAAATTTAAATTTTGAAGTCTAGTTGTATGAAAGATATTTCTTGTAATCACTCCACTCGAATATAACCACTTTTGAATGAAAACTATTAGTGAATTAAACACATTTTAAGAATTTCAAAATGGTAGTGTTAAATTAAATTAAACACTGCGGCACTAATTGTCTCAATTGTACCGCAAGGCTCTTTACTTGGACTTCTTCTATTCATATTGTTTATCAACGATTTGCCTGCGACGTTGTCCTGGTTTTCGGTGACACTATTTGCCGATGATTCATCGGTGGTTGTTTCCGGCAGGACTCCTGAAGGACTTCAGGAGGCATATGAATGCATTGTGAGGGAGTGTGTAAATTGGTGTCGAATAAACAATCTGATAGTGAACGTTGACAAAACTCTATGTGTTCATTTTTGTCTGAAGAGCAATAGAATTACTACCTTGGATGTTGAATATGGGGACAACACTATATCATCATCCCAATCAACGAAGTTTCTCGGAAAATATATAGACAGAAATTTGAGATGGACATCACACATTGATGTCTTAGGTAAAAAATTGAGTAACTCATTTTTTGCAATTTCTAGAATTAAGAATATCATACCTAGAAACTGTGTTATGAATGTGTATTACAGTCTTGTATATAGTCATCTAAATTATAATATTCTGCTGTGGGGCTGTTTACACAGAAGCGAATACTTCGATTGATATTCAATATTCATCAATGAACATCTTTTAAACCTATCTTCATTAATAATTACATACTCACCTTACCGTGTTCATATATTTATGAATGTTTGTTATATGTTGAAAAAAATTAAGATAGGTTTATTAAATTGGATAATAATCATGAGTATTCAATAAGGAACAGGGATGTGCTACTTATTCCTATGCATAAAACTACAAAATTTGAGCATTCTCTCTATTATCAGAGTATTGAAATTTTTAACCATCGAATTTGAAAATACTGAAAGCTCATTTGTTTAAGAGGAGAGTTAAATCTCTGCTCTTAGCAAAGGCATACCATAGTGTGGAAGAGTACATCAATGATTCGAATGTAGGCAATAATGTATGAAACAATTTTTTGTATCATATGTTTGTATATTTTTTTAACACAAATATTCTTCACCACGTGATATTGGCTCAAATGTTTTATATTTCTGAAGTAATTTTTTACTTTTTTTTCAAATTAAGTTGTATATCATTGTAAATATAAATTTAACCAATATTTTGCTCGAGGGCTGAATGGAAGATCAGACTCAAAACTGAATTCAGTCCTTTTGAGAGAATTCTTCTTAGTTGTAATTATTGTATCAATTGAAATGAATGTATTTTTACAATGTGAGGAATATTTCTCAATAAATTTATTTTATTATTATTAATATTATCATAATCTTTGACGATTATACGAGTATTTAACAATATCAAATAGTCAACATGTTTCGAGCGTGAGCTCATCTTCAAGGCTTCTTCTTCGAGTCTTGAAGATGAGCTTACTCTCAAAACATGTTGACTATTTGATATTGTTGAATATAATCGTGAAAAATTAATCCAAGTGTTTTAATTTAATTTAATATTTAATTATATTTCACCAAGAGTTAAGCGATAATTCCATCTGAGACATTAAAATTGTACTAAAATTTTATTTCGGTAAACATTACCTTCATCAAGTTCATTCAGTATTCATCCACATGGTTAAGGTATTGTATACCGAAACAATATTGTAGTAGACAATATATATTATACCTCCTATTTTCAAATTCTTAAAACGTGTTCAATTTATTGACCTCCAAACAAATGAGTTAGTTATAAAGTTTATGGAAATGAAGATTGCATGTTTGATTTACACATAATTGAAAATTGAAACATTCATTCCACAAAAAACTAATATCATTTGTAATATTCTTTGTAATTATTGTAGTAGAAGAGATAGATAGTGCATCGTTGAATCGAGAAAAACAAATGGAGCGCTCATTTTCGAGGTGTTTTCCCATGGCGAACAAGAAAATATACTTTCGAAACAAATGCAAAAATTTATCCTCAATTTTTCCAAATATATGAAAAGGCTTCAAGGCTTCTTCTTCGAGTCTTGAAAATGAGCTCACTCTCGAAACATGGTGACTATTTGATATTGTTAAATATAATCGGGAAACATTAAGCGAAGTGTTTCAATTTAATTTGATATTTAATTATGTTTCACCAAGAGTTAGGGGATAATTCAATCTCAGGCATTAAAATTGTACTACAATATTATGTCGGCAAACATTACCTTCATCAGGTTCATTCAGTATTCATCCACATGGTTAAGGTATTGTATACCGAAACAATATTGTAGTAGACAATATATATTATACCTCCTATTTTCAAATTCTTAAAACGTGTTCAATTTATTGACCTCCAAACAAATGAGTTAGTTATAAAGTTTATGGAAATGAAGATTGCATGTTTGATTTACACATAATTGAAAATTGAAACATTCATTCCACAAAAAACTAATATCATTTGTAATATTCTTTGTAATTATTGTAGTAGAAGAGATAGATAGTGCATCGTTGAATTGAGAAAAACAAATGGAGCGCTCATTTTCGAGGTGTTTTCCCATGGCGAACAAGAAAATATACTTTCGAAACAAATGCAAAAATTTATCCTCAATTTTTCCAAATATATGAAAAGGCTTCAAGGCTTCTTCTTCGAGTCTTGAAAATGAGCTCACTCTCGAAACATGGTGACTATTTGATATTGTTAAATATAATCGGGAAACATTAAGCGAAGTGTTTCAATTTAATTTGATATTTAATTATGTTTCACCAAGAGTTAGGGGATAATTCAATCTCAGGCATTAAAATTGTACTACAATATTATGTCGGCAAACATTACCTTCATCAGGTTCATTCAGTATTCATCCACCTGGTTAAGGTATTGTATACCGAAACAATATTGTAGTAGACAATATTGTATATTACACCTTATATTTTCAAATTCTTAAAGTGTGTTCAATTTATTGACCTTTTAACAAATGAAATAGTTTTAAATTATATTAAAATGATGATTACATGATTAATTTACACATAATTGAAAATTAAAACATTTACTCCACAAAAAAACCTATTCCGTTTATAATATTCCATGTAATAATTGTAGTAAAACCTCAGATAATGCATCGTTGAATTGAGAAAAACAAATGGAACGCTCATTTTTGAGGGGTTTTCCCATGGCGAACAAGAAAATATACTTTCGAAACAAATGCCAAAAATTTTTCCAAATATATGAAGAAATTGGAAGGCCAATTTCCAATGAGTTTTGTTTTATCATTAGAACTGTTTATTCAATAAAACTTTTCACTTCAAAGTTTCGACAAAGCAAAAAGTTCCACTAAACGTAAAAAACAAATGAAGATTTATGTTTCTGTCATTGGCTAATGAGATATAGGTTATTCCATTTTTAAGATTGAAACAGAGCGTTAAACAAACACAAAATGACAGATAAACAAAATTTTGACTATAAAAAAGAAATTATAATAAGAACAAACACTAACAAAAAACAGTCTTGACGCCTACGAACTAAAATGAATATGACAACTATATATCCTACGAAATAAAATTTGAGAATTGAAACATATTCATAACTTAGATAATGATATGAAATAACGTTGTACTCTATAACAACATTTTACTGATTCTCAACTCCGTTTTTCGTAACGTTGTATTACTGAAGAAGAAAATTCTGCTTCTGAAACGTTCAATGAACATTTTCTGTTTCTCTTCTGTGTGTGTACAGTATGAGTGATTGAGGAAGATTGGATGACATAATAGAAGAACCTCGAATAATTTTCATGTCGCCAAGCCTACTTTCAGTTGTATTATAACGGCATGCAAAATGTACAAAATACCTTCGATCAAAATTCAACGGCGTATTATTTCATAATATATCATGAATAATTTCGCAGTTTATATCCACGGTGTGAAGTATCAATTATTACATATCGAACGATTCAAATATATTTTCAATTGCTCAACCATTTCGTACGCTATCCAAGATCCACAAGAAACTATCGATACGTTTCGTGAAAAGTAAGTTGTAGTTCTTTTCATGGAACGTTAACTTCACAACCATAAATCGCCTATCATGAATTAATTCTAAAAAGATTTATTTATATATATATATATATATATATATATATATATATATATATATATATATATATATATAAATATATTTTGAATGTTTTTAGCAATAACAGGCTTCTTTCAATGTGAAAAACTTTATTCTCGTTGACGTTTCGTTGTATATCACAACTTTGTTAAAACTAATGAATAATTGAATTTTATGAATTAATAATAATAATAATAATAATGATATTTATTTCAAAGGATGCTCTAGTTAACAAACATAATGCAGCAAATGAAATAACGTCAGAAAAAACAAACAAAATTAGCATTTCAACACATATTTCAGTAATCATCCAAGGAGTATGGTTCCAATTCAATTAAGAGTTTTTTAACACTATTTTTAAATGAACTCAATGTTTCAAATCTCTTCACACTATCCGGAAGCTTATTGAAGAATCTCACAGAAGTGTAATACGGATGTTTCTCAGAAGCAGTCAGTCTATGCTTAGGAAAGCGGTAATTCAAGCTAAGTGTGCTGTAATTGTGCATTTCGTTGCATTTATCAAATTTCTCCCTATGTTTGTGCAAAAAAATTAGATTTTCCAGGATGTAATGAGCATATACCGTCAGAAAGTTATTCTTCCGGAAATGTCCCCTGCAAGATTCTCTCCATTTGAGTCCTAAAACTGTTCTGATGACTCGCTTCTGAACGCAAAAAATATCCTTTATTAGTGAACTGCTGCCAATGACAATGAGCCCAAATTTCATAAAACCTTCTAAGTTTGCATAGTAAAACACTTTCAAGGAACTCCCATTGAGATGTACTGTACGATACTGAGTTCAGTTTTTTTCCAAGTTCAATTATATGGTTATCCCAGTTCAGATGTTCATCGATGTATATTCCTAAAAACTTTATGGAATTTTCTAATTTATTTTCACAATCTAATAAACTGATAGAACTCGGTGTATCAATTGCTTGTTGTTTTGTCCGAAATAGTACAGTTTTTGTTTTTTCCGTATTGAGAACCAAACTATTTCTCAGAAACTATCCCCGAAACAGTCAAAAGTAGCTTCCGATGACCGGAGCAATTCTGGATAGCTCGAATCAGCAACCAATATGTTGGTGTCGTCCGCGTAGTTGGTAAGATGGCCTCTAACATTACTTATTTTAAGAACTTCTGCTATGTCATTCATAAAAATTATAAAGAGCACTGGTCCCAAAATACTGCCTTGTGGAATGCCAAATTCAATCTGTTTCATTTCAGATTTCGATGTTATTCCTTCTTTACAAAATTTAACTCTTTGTTGCCTATTGCTTAGATATGATTCGAACCATCTCAATGCACTGCCCCTTACCCCGTATTTTTCAAGTTTACGCAATGTAAGCTGATGCGACAGACTATCGAATGCCTTAGAGAGATCCAAAAACATTCCAAGAAGAATTTCGTTTTTTTCAAAAGATTCCATTATTTTGCTTGTGAATTGATTAATTGCGGTTATGACAGACCTGCCTCTGACATAGCCAAGCTGATTATCATTAGAATTTTGATATCTATAGAATTACTATAGATATCAAAATGTCAAACTTATTTTCTAAAAAAATCAAATTAGTTTTTTTTTGTATTTCCACATATTGATTTTTACTATCAGAGGAATATTTCTAGCTTAACATTCGCTTCGGAAGTTTTAGTCTTCTTCACAATGAGGACCTCTGAAAACCTCATGGTAAGCCAGGTGATTCTTATAAGTGTGATTTATATATACGTATATATAAAATTACATTTGGTCGAGTTTTTTACTTATCCAAAATATGTATATTAATTGGTCATGTGTGCATTGAAGGTAGATCTGGAAAGAATTCGTTTTAAGATGTGATGTTTGGTGATTGTTGTGTATTCATTATTCTATGAGTGTTATTCGTAAGGTTTATCAAATAGTTCTAAATAGAATTAAGATGTTTAATGTCTGTTCTTTCATTTATATAAATATATATATATATATAAATGTATTTTCCAAATTTTCACGAATGTGTAACATTTCTGAAATTTCTCTACATTTTTTTCTTTTTCAAACAGGAAATAATTCAATTTAAAATATATATATATATATATATATATATATATATATATATATATATATATATATACATTTTATTATTTTGAAAGAAACTAGTTGTATTTCCTACCATTCAATTTTGTGAAAAAATATTTGATTTTTTTTAGGTTAATCATCTTCTGTTATTTTATTTATAGAACAATAGAATTCCAATGGGATTTCCGATATATTCTGTCAATATATCACCATGTTGTTAGTATTCTGTTCTCAAGTTCTGATAAAAAGTTCTACTACTACTATTATTATCAAGGAAACGTTCTGAAAAAAAGTGTTCGTTATATTTTTTAATTCAGTGGACCTACAGTTAAACGCTGGTTCCGAACGACCATTGGCATTCGATGTTGTAGAGATGTTGAGATATATAATTGAAGAAATATTATTTCTGCAAGTGATTACTGGAATAACTGTATATATTATGATGGAAAGAAAACCTGTGAATTATTGCTAATCACGAACGCTTGTTCTGAAACAACACGTGTTTTCGCAACACATTCGTACTTCAAATTAGATTTCAACAAGCCCGTATGTTATTTGCATGTATAAAATTTAGATTATTTGCTAATGTTGAAACTGCTGAAAGTGAATGAACCTTAGAAACAGTGAACAGCAATAATTGTTGAGAACAGGTTGTTTCAGAATTCAATACGATAAAATTCTTATCCACTCAATATATTCTTTATGTTTTTTCAGTAATCATTGCACAATACACCTATGCAAGTGAAACCTACAGATAATCAATAACACAGAGTTTTCTCTTATCACTTGGTTAGAATTATATTAAATAATAGAAAATTATTGTTGAAACAATTGACTTCTGTTTCATTGAATATATTAACAACTATACATGTTTCGGTTGGTAATATGTTGAATACTCTTGATAATGGAATAACCACCCGAAATATATGTAGAGTTGTTAATTTTTTCAGTGAAACTTAAGCCAAGAGTTTTAATTTTAATTTACTATTACAACACAATATTTATCAAATGCAAGGAGATATATATATATATATATATATATATATATATATATATATATATATATATATATATATATATATATAAGTACTGAGACTCTTAATCGAAATATCGGAATATTTCGAATAAAACTCTGAGGGAACTGTCTACACAATTGTTGTCAACGAGAACGAAATATTCAACAGCGTTTCGAATCGATCATCGATCATCGATCTTGCTGAATGATAATAGGATACAATTGTTTCATCATTATTATGAATCATCAGTCTATATTTAATCTATCAATCAAGAATCGATGACTTTTAAAACGAACATTGTTCCTATAACAAATTGAGAGATATTTTACCTAGTGAAATATTCACGTAGGCTCCCTCTATTGGAGGGAGGACGTATAAACTGTCCCTAGCGTTCAACATTCCTAGTCATGACAACAAGAGTGCGAGTGGAAGGCTTCGTAGATATTTCATTCGAACATTACAGAAAGTTGTCCGCAATGTGTACGAATAGTCCTATGCCTAATCGCTCCAGATCACGCCCAGGCGGGCAAAAGTGTAGCTATTTTCGAGATTCACAGGTCATTCAATACTAGTAAATACTGAGACTCTTAATCGAAATTACGAAATATTTCGAATATTTGATTCCTTCACAGTAATACATGTGGTAATACCTTCCAATCCTGAGATTTCACGTAGAAGCCTAAAAGTGGTGACTTCCTTCACAGGAACATTCTTTTGTTGTTGTTGTTTTTTCCATCTCCATGTTTGTACATCAAACATGGAGCCACGCCGTTCTGAAGAGGGCTGGCAATTTCGAAACCCGCGTGAGCGCCTGCTTCCAATTGCGCACTGTACCGATAATTCTGCTTTTGTTTATGCTTTCTCCCGTTATGAAAATTATATCAGTATGAAGATATACATACAATTTGAATACATATTTATGTGGACAAACATGTGTTCATGCATACATATGTATACATATGTCTAAACATTTATTTACATATGTAGTTTTTTACGCTGATGACACCGAATTCTATCTTCAGGAATCAATAGAAAGCATCTTTTTGATTATACAAATTCGAAGCACCGAATGCCTACTCATTTATACATGTAGACATGTGTTTTAAAATGCAGATAGCTCTATTTTGACTATCATTATATGATCATTTGATTTCAAATATGATTTCTGTTTGTTGCGATAGATGGAAATCACTTCATCATTTTTATGTTGGTATCATAAGAAGGTGACTAGAGCTCGAAGACATTGCGTCGGTTGAAGATGGACGTGGCACAACTGGTGAGTTCTTTGTAGAACGAAACAGTCTGTCTGGTGCTTTCATCAAGTAAAGCATCGGTATCAATTTTCTCTAATAGATATCCTTGAAGTATCGTGGAGACATCACATGGTACATGTTCACATATCTAGCTCAACAATGACATTCTCATGAGCTAATTAATTTTTTTGAATTAATATCCTAGAAAATAGATTTGTCATACAAATACAAATATAAGTGATATATTGCCTCCTCATGAACGGAAAATGCACGAAAAGTGATATCAAATTTACATTCCAAATCAAAAATAATATTATGAATATGAAAGTAATATAAAAAAGAGTTAGAAATTAGAAAAATATCACCTTTAGGACCTGCTGCATCTCTTCTACACTACAGTTCAACATATAGTTTATATCATCAATTAAATGAACCAATAATTATATTATATTATAAATTATTCATTCCGTACCAATCCAGTAAATGATCAATTTATTTGAGATGAAGTCTATCGTAAAAATCCCAGTAGGCGCCAATCTGATATAAGACTGTTTTTTTATTGAATAATCTTGACATTTCAAAGAAAATTTCACTGCGTGGCGTTCAAATAAAAGCTTTATCTAGCAGCTTCATTAGTTTATTTGCCTGAAGGCAAGGAAATAAGAATTCAAGTGTTAAATTCACTTCGATGAAACAATTTGGTACGAAAATTAAATAAATGTTGCTTACAAATTAGTTAATTTAGAAGTCACTTCATTAACATATATCTCGGTGAATGAATTGAAAACATGTTTTTTGTCCTTGATGAATTTTTTAACACATTTTGCAGAATTCTGAGCAATATCAACTTTTCTTTCTGGATTCCGCAGTTTTTAGACTAAACTGCTAGAATTGCAGCTAATTGGATGTGCTTAGTCAGTATTGTCCGTAACATATAACTGTAAGTCTTACTAGGAATGTTTATACTCTAAAATATCTTAAATCTAGAGTTTTTCTTCAAATAATTTTTCGAAAGTCCCCAAGAAAACGAAACTTCGCTAAACCACTATCAGAATTAAGACAATTTTAGAATTGGATAAAACTTTTTCGCTAACTTTTTTGGAATGCTGATAATATATCCAAAAAAGAATGTTAATAAATTCTTGGAAAAACACCCTTGAAATTTATCCTATAATCAAAATCACTTATCTAAATTACACGATACTCTTTGACACAGTCGACATGTTTCGGACTCCACGGCTTTCATCAAAATTTTAATACAACTAACAACAATAATACAAGTTCTATAAAACTCTTGATAATAACTCAATAGCCCAAAACAAATATCGAGTGTATTGAAGAAATTGTTTTCAGTTATACCATACATTTCAGAAAACAAAATGAATTGTCTATAGTACATATTGAAAGACACATATCTGAAGGTAGTATCTGTGTGAAATGTGTTTCATTATGTATATAACGGGTGTTTTTTTTTTAGAGGTATAGAACTTTAAGTTGACATTACTGTTGAAGTGGCGACCGATTTAACAGCTGAGAAGTGATTTATTCTCAGTTTGGTTTGGCAAATTGCAAATTGAAGCCAAACGATCATCAAGCAAGGCGTAGACTCGTCGAATGGACCCAAAACGAGATTGCCGTTGTTCCCGATTTTCATAAGCGAATTTTGTTTAGCGATGAAGCGCACTTCTGGTTGAATGGCTACGTCAACAAATAAAACTACCGCATTTGGAGTGAAGATAATCTTCAAGTGTTTGTCAAAACACCGTTACATCCAGAAAAACTGACTGTTTGGTGCGCTTTATGGGCTCGTGGAATCATTGGTCCGTACTTCTTCAAAAACGATGATGGCCAGAACGTTACAGTCAATGGTGACCGGTATAGAGCCTTGATTACTAACTTTTTCATTCCTGAATTGAACAAACATGATGTTCAGGAGTTGTGGTTTCAACAAGACGGCGCAACGTGTCACACAGCTCGTGTCACAATCGATTTATTGAAAGACACGTTTCAATAGACAAAATTCGCCGTGCTATTACCGATATACGGCCACAAATGTTGGAAAAAGTCATCGAAAATTGGACGTCCAGATGGAACTACATCCGAGCCAGCCGTGGCAGTCATATGCCAGAAATCATATTTAAAATGTAATGCCACAAGATTATCTTTCGAATAAAAAAAATTCGTGTCAATCGAATGATCCATCGTTGTTTTATTGCAATTTAAAGTTCTTTACCTCTAAAAAAAACACCCTTTATAAGATATATTCAACAATCTGTTAGATTCTATCTAACAGTTTTCTTCTGTTAGAAAGTTTCAAACGTTTCTAAAGTTTTCGATCTGCTTTCGAATATGATGTTCCTTGTTCATTTGAGTTCTAATAGTTAAACAAAAAAAATCCCAGAAACAATTAATTCGACATGGAAACTTTTTTTTTTCAACGTCAGGATCTTGGTCTGATCAGGATCTCTTTATCCTTTATTTTACCTTGTTTAAATAAATGCAGATCATTCAAGGTGTGCCATTACCTTGAAAAATATTCCAATTTAAAGAATCTAATTGTTCTGTTTACTTCATAACATTTATGCATGATAATGAAAACCTTCTCAATACGGACCTTACGAATTTGAGTATGTATCACTCTACGCAGTACGCCAAAATATTCTGCCAGTTGCTGGTTGCGCCTTATCTAGAAAATTTCCTTCCATAATTTCCTAATGGCACTAATATCTAAACATGATGAAAATTCGAGAAATTGTTGCTAAAATCTTAGAATATATCTGCTACATATCTTGTTTATATCTTGTACCTCCTTGTACAACATTTCAATTGAAAATATATGTTTGTTATATTACTACAAAGTTGTATTTATAGTCAATCGATTCAATTCATTCAATGAATTCAATTAATTGAATGAAAGTTAGCACTTAAATGAATATTTCTGGCCACGGGGCGTGCAAAGAATCGCTGTAAAATTCGATATGATATATTTGAAAATTAATCCAGGAGTGATCGAAACTTCATCGTATTATTGTCAAGAATAACATGAAAACAAATTAGATGTGGTATATTATATAGTGCTGTGAATGCGGTAACAATTGTATTGTGTAACTGCTAAAAATTTTCATGGTTTCTTATAATATAACCTTGACAATAGTAATAATGCCTCTTTATTCAGCATAAATAAGCTACATCAGCTACAGATCTATACCTTCTACTAAAAAGTATTTCTCAATTCTCTATCACATCTATAAATAAAAGATTCATTCAATTTTCGTTTTATATCTATAAATTCAGACTTATTTATATATTCAGACTATTTTATACTCAAAGCTTATTCATTTAGTTTCTTCGTTATATTAAGTTTTCGTAAGTATATATTTCACGTATTTCTATTTTGCCTATTCTAAAACCTAACCGAGTGATGGTCTGCTATATATAAACTGAAGTTTCAGAATTTTTCAGCTCCTATTATCAATATCTGAAGCAAAAATTTGATATACCCTCATAAAAAAATTGTGTGAAGACCAAACGTGAAATTTGACAAAGCTAAAGTTGATATGAAGTTAAAGTGCACGAGGTTCTTTTTTCAAATACTACTTAACTTCAAAAAGAAATATTTCTTAAAATATCCAAAATTCAACACACAGCTCGAATGACACATAAGGTCTTCACATAAACACCAAGGTTCTGTAAGTTCCATCTATAGCTTGATTCCATCATTTTACGCCGAGTTTTACGCCGATTCCAAAAGGCCCAAGAGCACGGTGAAAATCGAAGTCACCAGCACCTGTAGTTGATAGCGTATAGCAGCGGTTCCCAACCTTTTTAATTGGTCGGACCACCTATTTTCAAAATTAAACTTTGAGGCTCACTTACAAAGTACACAAGAAAAATAAATAAGAATTGTAACCTAATATAATTGTAAATACCTATATATTATAACCAATATACCCTATCTATGGCCTATATATATATATGACTCTTAGTATATATATATATATATATATATATATATATATATATATATATATATATATATATATATATATATATATATATGTATACAAGGATTAAACAAACAACAATTTTAAGAATTTATGGATGAAAGAACTTTATTTGATTCAATTTTAATTTAATTGTTACCATCTTTGTTCTGATATTAACTGTTGAAACGCATGATAGTTTTTTCATTTTGTTTTTATTTTTTATTATTCCTTTGACCAGAAACCGCGGCCCAGTACCACACTGCCCGTGGCCTATAGGTTGGGAACCGCTGGCGTATAGGGTCAATATAGCGTTCGGCTATTGAACCATTATTTTTGTCTTTAGACTTTGATGATTATATTCTTTATGGTGTTATTGAATGTCACTGGGGGAAATAAATATACTTTGAGATTGTTTTCATTTGTATAACATTCGTATTAGTTATTATTTATAAAATACAACTTGCTCGAAAATATAAATAAAATGATAAAAAATGGATTAGTACTTCGAATTAATTTACTCTTGCGTATTTCACTGCGCAACATTGAAATAGTTCTGATCTCAAAATTAGGCCTAACCTATGTCTTCTCGTTTACTGTATGCAAAAACGACCATTAAAGGAAACCAGTATCTCTAGTTTTGAAGATACAAGCTACTCTTTATATTTTATAAATTCTTTTTTTCACTTTGCGGAAAATGTATTATTAAAAATTGGCAACATTGTAAATTGTCAAAATACACATAAATGTTATTTGTCAAAATATAATTTGACTGTCAGAAGATTACTAAGTGTGTAACTCGCGCGGTAAAGGTAAAATTTATAGTATTTTGTGCATATCATCCGATTCACTCGTAGATCCCAAAAATATTATTCTTCCACCCTTACATAGGAAGTTAGGCTTGATGAGGAATTTTGTCGAAGTCATGAACCGAGAAGGCCAGGCTTTGGAATACTTAAAAGACAAATTTCCTAAATTAAATGATGCAGAGGCCAACGAAAGCATCTTTGTTGGGCCACAAATACGTCAACTTGTAAAGAACATTGCGTTCGATTTAGTTTTGGAAGCAAGAGAAAAAGAAGCTTGGGAAGCTCTCAAGGAAGTTATACATGGATTTTTAGGGAACAAAGATGTGATAATTACCCTGAAGTGGTTACCGAACTTGTAAAAAATTCCACCAACTCGGCTACAATATGTCCCTTAAAATTTTCACCACTCCCATCTTGATTTTTTCCCACCTAATTGCGGGGATGTCAGTGATGAGTATAGAGAACGGTTCCATCAAGATATTTCTGAATGGAACGACGATATCAGGGCTGCTGGAAAGAAGCAATGCTTGCATATTTATGTTGGTTCAAATATAGAGATGCTCTAGAGGTCACTTGCAAGAGGAAAGCTAAAAGGACACGATCAAAGGAATCAGTTGATTCTTCGTAGATCTGAACTCCTGGCAAGTGTTTCTTGAAGAATTTCCAATTTGAACATCATTAATGAAAGTGCAATCACATTCTAAATATTGTTAGCATATGTAATTTATATTTACCAATTTCTAAAAAACAATAATTTTCATCATATACATTAAAAAAATGTAGAGCTTATGAATTTTTCGTCATATTCGTTTTTCTTTATCCAGCATCGGTAAGAATTTACTCATGAAGTCATAGAAACGTTCAACTTTTTTTTGTTACGCAGTGTTTTGGAGTTTATTAAATTTGAATTTATGTGAAATTATTTTCACAAAACGTAAGTACATTCTTCGCAAAGGTCTTATCAACCCTTTAAAACCTAGAAGGCGACCAAGAGTTTATTTTGAATGATAACTATTTGAATCAATTGCATAAATAATTCACTAATGTTAAGTGGGAAATATATAGGAAAATAAAATTAATTTAATGAAATACAGTCCCATATTAAACTGCCTGTTTATAACATATCTGTCAAAACTAATTTCCGAGTTTATTTTATTTATTACAATCATTTGATAGCATTGCGGAAGAGGATTCATATTTTGTGTTTTATAAGACCATGATCTTTTAAAGTAATCTCCCAGGATCTCACAAATTCCTCCACATGGATGAATTATTGTGCATGGTATTAACAAATAATTGATCTGTATTTTAATTGCGCAGATATCACACCCAAGAATAATAAAATAGTACTTAATACACATCATAACAATTCCTAGAATTGCCGCATATATCAATCACCTAGACATGTAGTGTTAAAACAAGCAAATGAACAAGAAAAACTGGGTTGATTGAATATCGTCCTTGAAAGTCACCGCTTAATTACAGCCGAATTCAAATCCCAACCCATTATCAGAATATCTAGACTGGTTAGTTATATCTAGCCTATGGTTTGGTATTGCAAAACGGATGATACAGTTACGAATTTTCGATTTGAAAATACTTTCATCGAGCTTCATGGAAGAGGTGAGATGAGATGACAAACATAACTGTATTTTAGTCTGTGGGTCCGTTACGTAGACTAAGTACCTCTCATAATACTACTCGTTTAGCGAATGAAAGTGGCTTCTTTTTCATTACATATACGGGTGAACTATTTCATACTCCATCTAAATAGTTTCGTATATATGGAACTGAATTGACAAATCTAATTCATATTTGATCATTGATATAATATTTTAATTTGCGTATTAGTGTTGTAATAATTTGTTTGAAATTAACTGTACTAATACATATTCGTATAAGGCCTTGGAATGGTGAACTGAAACTTATAAACGAATATCTAGTACGAATATAAACAAAAATCTATAAAAGTCATCAGTTCAGCCAAGTCTATCGCCAAAAGAGGCAACGATTTCAATTAACAATCTCCTTCTCTATATTTTTTATAAAATAAATTCTTTCTATTGTAGGATTGCAATTATAATTATTATATCTATATAATAATCTATATAATAATAATTGTTATATCTATATAGAATCTATATAATAATCTCATTATCTTACCTTATTATCTCATTTCTCTTTTAATGTTATAATAAAATTAGAATAAAAATAATTATAAAATTCAGAGAGTGATAATAAATTTCGAATATGGACTTCCAGAATGTATGGATCTTCGAGATAAATTGAATTAAATCAGAAAATGAAGTTGATTGAATATTTACCGATTTTTTAAATGAATATAATTGTTAAAAAACATTTTGCTTAGTTTTACAGAATTGTTTCCTTATTTGGGAATTGTTCGGGGTGTTATCTCATTTTCAAAACTAAAAACGAATACATTTTTAAAGGTATGCATAGTGTTTCCTATACTATAAATGGTAATGCGTATTATAATAATTTGAATCAAAAGAATAGTTTTGAGGTTAGCACGTCCTTAACCAACTCTCGCCCCAATTATTGTTTGTTAGAATTCTGAGACTTATTAACCTTCGTTTAAATTATTTTCTGGAACCGTACTCAATTTTATCTATTACTTATTATGTATCGTTATTATAAATTTCAATATAATCTCCCACTGCATGTTTTTTAATGAAACGAATTTACATTGCATATTTTCAACGGAATATCTTTATTTGAAACCTGTTTTCTTTTAAGAAACGTATTATTAGCGTTTTTCGAAGAAAATGCGAAACATACGCTTCTACAAATAAATCGAAATGCCATGTTGTATAGTCCGGAGGCGATGATCTCGTAGAATCACAAAGCCGACGAAAACACAATGAACGGAATACATTATCGACTGATAAAGAATTTCAATTGCTAATTCATGTAGAAAGTGTGTTACAATGGCCCACTTTTGTTAATTTGCAAATATGGTTGATGCCTTAAAAATAACATCGGCTCTCATTTCCAATGAATTCAATACAGAGTTCGAGTTTTTGATATATATGTCCCAAAAATTTTTGTTTACATTATATATTCAGTATTCATACATATACATTCTTTAGATAGTTGTATCAGACGTATTGAAATCTTGCCTCTTTTGTGTTTCATCAAAACGTTTCGCATTTTATGACAACGTCCTCTTAATTCTCCAATCATGCCACTTCAACTTAATTGAAAAAAAAAAAGTTTAGTATAAATACATTGACAGATTAACCTAAAAATTAGTAACAATATTGACATTCTGAAATATAAGTGAATATAAGTTTTTTTTAGCGGTATAGAACTTTAAATTGGCATTACTGTTGAAGATGGCGACCGATTTAACATCTGAAAAGTGATTTACTCTCGGTTTGGTTTGGCAATTCATCATGATTAGACTCACGCCTGAACAACGCTTGCAAATAGTGCAATTTTATTTCGAAAATAATGGTTCTGTGCGGAATACGTATCGCGCACTACAACCATTTTATGTTTTATGCACTTCTGGTTGAACGGCTACGCCAACAAACAAAACTGGCGCATTTGGAGTGAAGCTAATCCTCAAGTGTATGTCAAAACACCGTTACATCCAGAAAAACTGACTGCTTGTTGCGCTTTATGGGCTGTTGGAATCATTGGTCCGTACTTCTTCAAAAACGATGATGGCCAGAACGTTACAGCAAATGGTGATCGATATAGAGCCATGAATACTAACTTTTTCATTCCTGAATTGAACAACCATGATGTCCAGGAGCTGTGGTTTCAACAAGACGGCGCAACATGTCACACAGCTCGTGCCACAATCGATTTATTGAAAGACACGTTTGGTGACCGCCTAATTTCACGTTTTGGACCTGTGAATTGACCTTCAAGATCTTATGATTTAACTCCGCTAGACTACTTTTTGTGGGGCTATGTGAAGTCATTGGTCTATGCGGATAAGCCACAAACGCTTGACTATTTGGAATACAATATTCGCCGTGTTATTGCCGATATACGGCCACAAATAATGAAAAAACTCATTAAAAATTGGACGTCCAGATTGGACTACATCCGAGTCAGCCGTGGGGGTCATTTGCCAGAAATCATATTAAAATGTAATGTCATAAGATTATCTTTCGAACAAAAAAAAATTCTTGTCAATCGAATGATCCATCGTTTTTTTATTGCAATTTAAAGTTCTTTACCTCTAAAAAAACACCCTTTACAAGTAAATCTTATATTTAAATTATTTTTTAATTTCATTCAAAAATTTCATTTCGAATCATCTACTTACCTTAAAATTCAAGTGAACAATATGTGAGAAAATATATTTCACGTGGTACAAAACTTATAAAATGCATTGAATTATGCAATGCGAATGTAATTGTAACTTTATACTGAAAGGCCTACAGTTTAACTCTGATTCCGAAAGACCATTTACATCACCCAGAATATATCACTGTTTAAACTTCTGAAATCATAGACAAACACAAACACCCATGCCTTCAGCGGGACTCGAACCCGAGTTTTACCGCACCAAGTCGGGTGTTCTACCGACTAAGCTACGGAGACTGAAAGAGTACTAGAAGAAGGCAAAATAAAACTTTTTTTTATTATATAAGGAACATCTGACGTTATCCAGGTGAAAATATTTGACATATAAAGAGTGAAAACATTTTTAAAATCGTATGATTGAAGCACACGAAACGTTTTGTAAACGCAATATGAGAGATAAAATATTCTCTTTTCGTTAGTCTAATTACATGGGATTTCAAATAAACAAAATTCAAAATCGAAATTTCTCGATAAAAAATATTTTTCTTCAAACTTATTTCCACTGGTTTCCCTAATATTTGTATACTCAAAACTGTTACAAATAACAGTTTATTATCAATCGAATATATATACTTATGTGATTTTCAATCATTGGATATAAACGATAATGATATCGAATATCATGTCAACGAACTCAAATTATTCAGTTTATTGCCTTATTAGTTATCCATTTAACAAAGAAGACTCATTTGATCTCTGACTCAGTCTTAGAGTTGGAAAGTTGTTGTTGAGTTTATCTTTTCATCAGTTTCCACCCCGAATTATTTAATATATTCCTGATCAATTTTTCGATCTCTATTCATTCTCAACAATTCTGTTTCCAGAAAACTTTTGGTAAGTGTCTCACCTTCTTCTGTAAACGATGTTTTCGTTATTTTCTTAATATTTATAATTTTAAAAATAATTTGCCACTCTTGGTAAAGAGGAATGCTGTTAATGAGAAACAAAACTCTCAGAAGAATCCAATATTGATTGCCGATAATACTCATAATTCTATATAGATGTAAATATAGTTATAACACCAATTGTGTGATCGACTAAATTACTAAATTGAAAAAGTTAGATGTTCCTGAAATGGATGTTCCATTCCAGCAATGGATAAGTTAGATGCAGAAACCACTTCAACATAGACTTTCTTCTTTAGCAGCCTTTTGTTATCCTCTCCTGGACCCAAGCCTCTCGGATTCCCTTCCATTTTCTCGGTTTCTTGCCTTCAGGTACCAATATATGCTTGCTGTCTCTTAGATGTGGTCCACACCCCTTTTGGGAGCTCCCCAACACTTCTTTTTGTAATCCTAGACCTCTATTGTGTGATTCACTAAGTCTGCTTTTTTTCATCTATCTGGATATGAGCGACCAACGCCCATTTTAATGTTACTGTTTTAATCACACTCTCCACTTGGTTTGTGGATATTTCTCAACACCAAGGCAAATTTCAAAATAATTATCAGTATTCTCGATTATATTAATATATTCGAATATTTATTGTCATCAAATATTCCCCACAAATAAAATTTTTCCAAGGTGAATATCTGATTTTCGAACTTCCAGTACCTATACCTATACGAAATATTTGCGGTTGTAGTCCGATCGTTTGAGACGTATTGCTTCATGCAGACGTTTCATAACTTCCTTGTAGTGTTCCTTGTCAACCATACGATCTGTTGGCAAGAACTCATGGTGCGAAACACCGTTGTAATTTAGGAAACAGTGAGCAAAACCTTCACATTTGATCGAACTTGGCATGTCTTTTTCCGTACTGGCCGCTTTCACTGGGACGATTGGCATTGGTTTCGACGTCATAACCATATACCCACGTTCCATCAGCAGTTTTAATCTTCTCGAGCCGATCTGGATATTCGTTGACCTCATTCAACAATTCCTGGCCGATACTAATGCAACGTTGCTTCTACTAAAAATTTAGCAACTTCGGAGCAAACTTCGCTGCCACACGTTTTATGCCCAAAATTCCGAGAAAATCGCATGGCATGAGCCGATTGATATGCCAACATCCTCTGCAACTTCCTTAATAGTGATTGGACGATTTTCCAAAACCATTTTCGTTACTGTTTCGATGTTTTCTTCGCTTCTTGACGTAGTAACAACTCCAGCACGCTCATCGTCATCAACATCTTCTCGGCCTTCTATAATGCGTTTGTATCACATATAAACACTTTTTTGAGACAAAGTGGACTCGCCGAATGCCACAGTCAACATTTTAAGTGCGTTGGAGCACTTTGTTCCATTTTTAACGCAAGAATTAATACCCATTCTTTGATCAATGTTCTCAAAAGTGAAAATTGAAGGACACACAAAAACGTACTAACCCTTTCAGTTGTCAAAAACAAACTTTTAATCCAAAATAGCTGATGATTTCAACATATGAGAAACGTATGTGTACCAACATCACGAAAAAATTTCGATATTCAATGTGCATAGCTCTCGATAATTCAAAATTTACCTTTTCAAAATTGCTTGTGAACGGACCTCATACAAATTTGTTTTCGGTGTGTATAGGCTTCCTCCAAGTTATATTAAAATGGGGAGGGTCAAATTGGAACAGTTTAGGAACCATTGAATGGACCCAGTAAGATCAAAATGTTATGTAACCAAGATCAGTTATAAAGAGAACAATTTTGTAACGTCTCGTTAATAAATATTCCACAAATTCTCATTGATTAACATGAAGTAAACAATCCAAAACATTCATAAGCCGAGTGTCGGGCGAGATTCACTTAAATGTACACTTTGTATTATACTCGTATTCGTCTATGCAATAGAAAGCAAGGTTGAACTAAGTGAGTGAAGTAAAAATGACATTTGTGCAGAATATGATCAATTTAAGCAATTTATGAAGCAAATTCATGCAGCTGTATACCCAATGCTCTACTGGCAATAACAATTCAAGAAGGACGATTCTGTTATAGAAGTGATGCATATATGTTATCACTAGAGACCGGATTGTATGCATTTGCATATTTGCATATGCATTTGCTTATTTTAGCCATTCTCAGCGGTAATAGCATATTTTACCTGAGATCTAGTTATGTTGCATATTATGGGTACATTTACAATATTTTTCCGAATGCAGTACAATGCGAATTCGGTCCGGAACGCAGTCAGTAGCCACCTTTTATTTTGACAGTTTCGATAATAAAATGAAAGAGACACAAGACCGTCACGCTCGCCTAATACTAAGTCGTTCCACCTATTACGCATATAAATTGTTACTTGTTTATACTTGACGTGCCTGCTCATTGATCTTTAGTCTAGTTTTTCATTTATTTGTGTGAAATTTGAAGCGTACCATGTCTGCTGAAAAAAATCGTGTCTTCGTGGATAACTGACTTTCCTGGAACATTTGCATATGACCGAAATGTTTTTTATTGAATTTGCTAGAAAAATATTTCGTGCACAAAATATTTTTAAATAGACCAACATATCAAAAGAAGTCATCACATCGCAGTATTGCAAAAGGAATGTCCAGAACAACAACCGCATCTACAGCTAGCCCTAAATGCAACCGTAACAACCAATTTAGTATGGATTCATGTGTAGCATTGCTCGCAAGTAATATTCCTCTGTATAAAATTAACAATCCGACCCTCAAACAATTTCTAAAAAAGTATGGCTTGAATCAAAATGCATCGGACGAATCAATATTGCGTATAAATTATATACCGAAAAATTTATCAACATGTAATGGAAGAAATACGAGATGAACTCAAAGATAACTTCATTTGGATTTCAGCTGATGAATCTACAAACAGTTGTGGACGTTATGTAGCGAGTTTGACTGTTGCTACATTACAACTGGAGTCTTCTTTTCCAAATTGGTGGCCTGCAAACAATAACCTAGGTTTTGAAAGTTTGTGTCAAATTGATAGTTTCATTAATGGGACGACAGAACTTTCGCCACAAACTGTAAGTGCTAATATAGCACCCAAGTTCAAATTCAGCGCTGTTCATTTAATCGATGTGATGCGAACCTTTTCGATTTACGAAAATATTCTAAATAATCGAAGACACAATCTTAAAATTTGAAAAAATACTTGATTGTTTACGTTTACAAAAATTTTAAATAATTTTAATCTCATGTAATGTTACTCTACTTATTACCCCCTATCAAACAATAATTCACTCGTTCTATGAGGATTTTGAAATAGAAAAAACTTACGCTTCTTTTTTTAATTTTGGGTGTTCCTAAGATATGTCATTCAATTTCGCATATTCTGCCAATTTTCATGCATATTTCAAGCATTTTCCATGCATATAACAAGCTTTTTATGTTGCATACAATCCGGTCTCTAGTTATCACAATATAGAATCATGGATTTATCCTATTGAAAAAGTATTTAGATCAATATCCGAACGATATATCCGAACAATAATTTCACCTTTCCGTTAGTTGCCTTCATTTCTTAATTTTTTGTACATACAAATCATAAGCAATCACAAAAATAAATAAAAAATTCTCACTTCCAGATATAGGCAGGTCTGTTTGTTCGCGTCAGAGACACTGGTAATGATAATAACAATTATAATTTATGGTTCAAGCAGCTTTCATTTTACGGCGCAGCGTCTTGAAGAAACGGTGCTATCGTTTGTCGACGAAGAAGTCAATAATCAGTTTCCGCACTGAAGTTATTAGCATGGGCATTAAATGGTGCCAATTTCTTAGAAATGAATATAATTCAACGTGAGAACTAAGAAGTATAAACAAATGATTTCTGAGAAGAACATGTAGTTATTTATGACCTATACTTTCAGCAATAAATCAATATCTACTCAAATAATAACAAATAATAATACATATATATATATATATATATATATATATATATATATATATATATATATATATATATATATATATATATACGAGTGATTTTTTAAGAGTTAAGTTTTCAGGTTGGCGGCACTGGTTGGTAATGGCATCCAAGCGTCATCTGTTAAAGTGAAAAGTTTTCAGTATACTCTGCCATTTCTTCATGGAAAGATCTACAAACGAGCAACGATTGAAAATTGTTGAAATTTACTATCAAAATTCGTGCTCTGTGAAAAATGTGTATCGTTTGTTACGGCCATATTATGGTCGTCATAATCGACCTGGTGAATCAACAATTCGTGCTGTTATCACCAAATTTCGCACCAAGTTTACTTTGTTGGACATTAAACCATTGTCTCGCATGCGTACAGTGCGTACTGAAGAGAATATTGCAGCCGTAGCGTACAGTGTTAATGAGGATCGTGAAATGTCAATTCGTCGTCGTTCTCAGCAATAATCATTTAGGCTCATTTCTGGCTTAACGGATATGTGAATAAACAAAACTGTCGCATCTGCAGTGATGAACAGCCACATGCCATACAAGAATTACCGATGCATCCCGAAAAAGACAGTTTGTTGTGGTTTATATGCTGGTGGTATCATCGGTCCATTTTTCTTCAAAGACGACCGTGGAAGAAACGTTACCGTCAACGGCGAACGACGATACGCAACTTTTTTTGCCCCAGTTGGCCTAGTTGAACTTGGTTGACATGTGGTTTCATCAAGTCGGTGCCACATGCCACACAGCTCGTGAAACAATGGACATGTTGAAGGATGAATTTGATGAGCAGCTTATCTCTCGAAATGGCCCTGTGAATTGGCCGCCAAGGTCCTGCGATTTGACTCCTGCGAATAATTTCTTGTGGGTTTATGTAAAGTCGTTAGTGTATGTGGACAAGCAGAACACGATTGAAGCCTTACAGGATAACATAACACGCGTAATTCGTGGGATACAGGTCGAAATGCTCGAAAAAGTGACGCAAAATTGGACCTTTCGAATGGACCATTTGATACTGAGCCGCGGACAACATTTATATGAAGTTATCTGTAAAATGTAAATGGTAAAGGCCAAGTTATCAATTTCAATAAAAATTTTGAATATGTAATACAAATTGAGTGTTTTATTCGATTTAAAAAAACTGCGCTTAAAAAAATCACCTATTATATATATATATATATATATATATATATATATATATATATATATATATATATATATATATATGTGTGTGTGTGTGTGTATATGTGTGTGTGTATCAGATAAACAGTGGTATATAGCATACACTTGTTTTTACTGTGTTTTTATTCGAATAAAGCCCTTGTATCAGCTTTTTGATGAACTAGTGGAAAACTTTCATTTTTTCTGAATACCAAATATCAGTTGAGCTATTGAATAATGTATTGCTCATTATGAATTTATTTTTATGTATTCAGCTGCTATTCTTCATATTATAATAGTTTAATTTTTTGTTTGTTTCAGATTCACCATACAACACGAGTGAAAGGTAAATATGCACACAATCTTTTATTTTAGTAGTTAATATTGGAGCAGTATAATAAAACCCCAAACAAATTATAAAATACAGAAATAATTTTGAAAAAATTGAAAAATTCAAAAAATTTCTTCAATTTTTCTTCTGCTACTTAGCACTGGTCTTAGTCCCCTGGAACTCATATGCTGTAGTGTTCAATACAATTAATACACTATTTTCCTGTAATCGTTATTCAAATATGTTCAACGGACTGACATATCAAAAACGATAATGTTTGACTTCAAAAATCATGGAATATCAACATATGTACGAATATTAGTCCCTGTTCATTCATCTCTCAAAACCAGTAGGTTATTAAATTCATTGACAAATACAAATTTATGCCGAAAGATATGAAACTATATTTAGAATTCGCATGACGAAGTTTCAAAGTACTGCTTCTTCATCAAATTCTGAATTAATACTGATATTATTAATTGAGCATTTGATAAAGAAGTAGTACTTCGATACGTCGTCATGTGTGTTTGTTTCAAATTATGGTAAAATTCTAAATATTGTTTCATTATGGATAATAATTTTCTCCAAGTATCGGCCTTATCAATCATCACTTCGAAAATATATTTAACATTCTTCAATTGCTCAGGAATTTTCCATTCTCTTTAAACAACAACGGCAATTATATTGACACATTTTTTTTACTGTGCACCCCCGAAAATTTCCTTTGCCGTTCCAGCAACCCCCTCCGTGATTCAAAAGTAGGTTCTATATAGCAATATAAGTTTAGACCATTAGAAAACAATTGCAAATGTTCAAAAATTCTTTGAAATTTTTGTTTGACACGGAGAACTAAATACACATGAAATATATTAGAAATTAGAGATGATATGTATTTATATTGGTTAATATTATTCGATTGACTTGGTAATAACGAGACGATGATACGTTCTGAGCATACATTCTTGAAATTGGCCTCTTAGTTTTTGTCAATGACTCGTGAGAAAAAGAGAGTTGCCATCACAAAGCAATGCACGTTTTGGAAAGCCTTATCTTGAAGTTGGAAACAAAATTTGTCATCCATTCAATTGGAATAAAATCATCTGAAAATAACTTCTTGTCTTTGGCTACTAAGGACTGCTAGTTCAATTCTATAATATTTCTCAGAGATTGCTCAATCTGATTTACACGAATAAGATAAAGAAACAAAATGATGGAGCATTATTTCCTACGCACTTTCACTACTATAAATTAATATAAATAAAATCAATCAAATGGAATTTTATATCCGAATGGTGGACTTGATACCAACATTGAAAGTTTTCAAGGATAGATGTATTTTGTGTTGTCTATCTAAATGCTTATACTTCGTCAACAAATATAGAGACCCTGTAGTATTCATTCGACATTTCTGGACTTTGTAATAAAGCAAAATAGTACAATTTTACTTTTATAGTAATCAATATGAATTGGCACTGTTGACAAGAGAAATTTGAGAATATTTCAATAGAGAATATAAAGAAATTGATTTGACTGAGTCTATAGTTCAAATTCGTTCTCGAAAATCTCAATTATTTCAACAATTTTAACCGAAGATAGCTTCGATGTGGATTTTTTCAGAAATATTCATTTATAAGCTGTTTTATGCATAGGATAAAATGTGAGACAAATAGAAAAATTACTATTTCATGTGTAATAGTCGGCTTATCAATTCTGATTGAAAGAATTTATTCCTTATTCATAGCGCATACTTATAATTACCTTCTTTTAATGCGTAATTCCGTGATATTGGAAAAATAAATCAATACGATCATTATGCATTTTCACATTCTTATTGGTTTTGAAGGATATCAAGTTCATTTAGGTTGGAGAAATATGAATGCAATAACATCAACTTCTCTGATTTTCATGAACTAATATGAAGAGAAAGAACCGCTAAATCCGGAAATTTTAAATGAATATTACTACAGTGATTTCAATGAATTAACTCTGTCAACTTATTGATTAATTGAACACATTTGAAAAATTTCAAAAATATTTTATATATTGTCCAATACAATATTGTTTCGGTAAACAATACCTTCATCAGGTGGATGAAAACTCAACCTGATATTTTCATCCAGTACTTTCATTCATTTTTTATCCACCTGATGAAGGTATTGTATACTGAAACAATATTGTATTGGACAATCTACGAAATATTTTTAAAATTTCTAAAATGTATTCAATTCATTATTAACCCTCAATCGGGCTTTCAAAATGTCATTTGTAACGGGAGCGGGCGCGCAGTCATTTGTAACGGGAACAGGCGCGCAGTGATTCGTAACGGGAGCGAGCGCGCAGTGATTGTAACGGTGCGGGCGCGCTGATTTGTAACATTTGTAACTGGTGCGGGCGCGCAGTGATTTGGGCGCTCATAACAAAAGATGCGAGGCGCGCAGTGATTATCATTGTATAAAGTCTAAATTGGGAGTTTTTACATTAAGTTAATTTTTCATCAATTTAATTAAAATGATGAAAAAAAAATTTTTAAATTAATTAACATAACTCAAATATTCTTTGAATGAAAACAAAAATTAGGAACACAAAAACCTTTCACATAACTCAGACTAGTTTATATACCTTGTCTTATAATAAAAATTACAAAATAAGAATAAAAATTTATTATTTTTCGTTTAGTTTTCATCAGAATCAGCGTATTCGTCCATATAACATTGATTGCAAATGAATGCTGTGTGACATATTTTACAGGTTCTTCTGCATGTGCCAAATCTGCCTGCTTCTGTGTAGCAGCATTATCCTACATATTCAAATGCTCCCTTATGTTTCTTTTTAGTTTTCTTAGAAGGCTTAATTAATATCATTGGTATTCTTTTGACGTACCTTTTGTCAATTCAGTGCTTAATGCCCATAAATACATTTTACTTCCATACTTTTAGACGAAAGGCGCGTGTAGTCTTTTCGACGACAACACCGAGACTAAAACAATTGGGATTTGTGAAATGGGGGAAGCGCCCCGAGCTACGGTTCATTCTTTATTTTACTCCCAATGACATACCGACATGCTACTAGAAATGAGAAATAAATGTGATGGGTAATAATGAAAATATGAACGAAAATGTACTAAGCGCGGTCGATCCGACAACGCGCGCCCTCTTGAAAGTTAAGTTGGAATTAACATGGAATTTCAACAAGTATATCCCCCTCAATCAACGCTGTTGTAGTCGAAAATTTTTTTCAGAAGATTTTAATTTTAATGAGATTGAATTCTCGCTTAACTCTTGGTGAAACATAATTGAATATTAAAATAAATTAAACTCTTGGCTTAATGTTTCACGATTTATTTAACAATATGTATAGTCAACATGTTTCGAGCGTTAGCTCATTTTCAAGACTAAACTGAAGACTAAACTGTTTAGTCTTGAAAATGAGCTAACGCTCGAAACATGTTGACTATACATATTGTTAAATAAATCGTGAAACATTAAGCCAAGAGTTTAATTTATTTTAATAAGATTTTAATTTTATTTCAGTTTTCAAATTTTATTTGATGATTATTACGATCTCCATCTTTCTCTACCACCAGTTGTCTATAGCAGGTACAGATGTAAAGGAATATGTAAGACGAAAAAACAAGTGTTCAACTCAGCTTTTGAAATGGGGTAACACCCCGAAACAATTGTCAACCTTTGTATATAATATCATTTTTGTGAAACCTAGCCAAGAGTTATTCATTCAATAACTAAGATCAGCGAACATTCAATCAACTTTTTCAATTTTTTACTAATATTTTCAAATATTAATCGGGTTTAACTTTCGAAAATGGGGTAACACCCCAAAACAATTGTCAAGTATTTATTATAAATTTTGTAAAACCATGTCACGTGTTTTTATTTAATATATTAAACAATGTTTCACCAAGAGTTCAGCGAACATTCAATCAACTTTATTACACATTGAGTTTGAACTTCAATTTCAATTTTAGTGATGGTTTTTAAGTCAGATTTGAATTGATCGTATTCAATCTGTAAAATATTTGTATTATTGTTACTTCTTTCTTCTTCACGTGCCATCTCCGTTACGAAAGTTGGTTGTCATCATTGCAATTCTAATTTTTGAAGCCGCTGCTCAAAAGAGTTGGTTTGATGCGCAGCCAAACCATACCCTAAGATTTCTTAGCCACGACATTCTCCTCCTTCCAACACTTTGTGTTCCTTGGATCGTACCCTGTATTATGAGCTGCAGTAGCTGATATTTTCCGCCTCGCATAATATGACTCAAGTATTACAATGTTCTGGACTTAATTCTTAATATTAATTATTTTGTGGTCCCTATTCTGCGAAGTACTTCTTCATTAGTAACTCTATCTACCCAAGATATTGTTAATATTCTCCTATATATCCACACTTCAAACGCTTTAAATTTTTTCATATATTGTTTGTTCATCGTCCATGCTTCCATACCTTACATCAATACCTATAAAACATAGCATCTAGTCATCCATGGTCTCAAGATTCAAACTAGGACTCCAACATAGCTCTTCGCGTTCAACATCTTGGCGCAAAGTTGTTTAGACGTAAATCAGAATGTATATGTCTGCTTCTTCGACTATAATAAAGCATTTGACAAAGTTCGACACCACCAATCAATAATGCTTCTCAGGGAAAAGAACATTGATTCTCGTGACATCCGCATAATATCAAATCTCTCACCAGCTTTATTTAACATGAACTCGGAAGAGATATTCAAGAGATCGCTGGGAAATGAAACAGCTGGAATCTAAATCAATGGAGTGCCAATCAAAAACGTACGATAATTATTGTTACTACTTTTCCTCAAAATTTAACATTTTGCTTTATTGATTTTCTCCAATTTTGTTTCTTATAATGAAATAACTTTGTGCTTTATATGAGGAAAACCCTTCTGAAATCTGTTGATTGAGCTCTTGAACTTGTAACTTTTCCTCAAAATTTAATGATTTTTTTCAATTCAGTTTCTTATAATGAAATAACTTTGTGCTATATATGAGGAAAATCCTTCTGAAATCTGTTGATTGAACTCTTTGCCTCAAGTATCAGATGCATAAAATGAAATTAGTATTCTCAAGTTCAGAAAAATGGAAGGAATAAAAATACTAAAATATAGAGAATCATTTATTTATTGAATAAGAGGTAGGCAGTCGAGTACCTCTGTCATCAATCAATTTTCAATTTTTTTCGATCCTATCCCACATGTTATGACTCTAATATATAAAATTATCCTGAGAAAAACCATATCAATTACAAAACTACTACTTTGTACTTACTGCCTAATAATTTGGCAATGGTAAATGCTTGTTTATATCCCACTTCCGTTCTTCTCAAGCTCCTACATAAACAATACTTCTTAATGATTGTGATTATAAGGTCTGAAGCTACATACTTGAATTAATTATGCGAAATATTCTGATACGATCTATTGATTAGAACAAATAATAAGATAATTATCGTACAAAATAAATTTATAGTTGTAGTATTCGATTAAGGACATTCTAATAATGCGTAAATGAATATAAATTCAAGTGATTGCTAAGATATCTATTACATAACGATTGTTATTCGTGAAATATTTAACCAAGCACTAGACAACTTGTTTCGCCCACACTCTGGTATTTCCCTAATAACTCTTGGAATTCAATTATCATTCGCTCATTAAATTATGCTTGCGGAAGTTAGGCTTTCCTCTTAATATTTGTACGAACCATAAAAAACGATACAAAATATTTATCATTATACAAAAAAGGTTTTTGACAGCAGAGCTCACAGAAAAAACAAGAGTTATTAGTTTGTTTATGATTTATGAGGACAAGTAATCAATTTCTACTACGAAATAGTTCTTCACGAATCTCTTAGTATGTTCTCAACTAACTAACTAATAACAATCTAAAACTAACAGCTATAGGTACCACTTAGACAAATGTCTGAATGCGTTTGGCTAAGAGTGTGTTCATGGAACGCACCAAAAAAATATGAACGCTTGGTTTCATTTTCAGTGACATTTTGATGTATAAATGACAAAAAGGTTTCGCTTATCTCTTGGTGAAACATTATGTTGAAAACAATAAATTAAAAAAACACTTGACTCAAGTTTCACTGAATATATTGAAAACTTTACGTATGTTTCGGGTGGTTAAGGCATTATCAAGAGTATATAATGTCACTGAGTTGAAAAACTCAGAAGCACTCTTGTATACTCTTGATAATGGGTTAAACACCCGAAACATATGTACAATTTTTGATATATTCAGTGAAACTTAAGTCAAGAGTGTTTTTTTTATTGATTTTGATATATTTTTACCCAAGGACGTCCTTCTAATGTAATAATTATAATTTCATGAGATGTAGGGAAGATCACGAAGAATTTTGAACAGGGACCTTCAGGGCGTTTTTTTTTCGGGAGATATTAGCTATTTCGCGAAAGACACAAATTTTTAGGATTATTTGGTTTAGAGTTTTCGTATAATGGTGCATTTGCTAGCATGAGGGGCTTGATAAAGCCTGAAAACACTCAAGGGCGAAAATGCCTCAATTGTGACGTTTTATTTATTTCTTTTCAATATTCAACCACCGAAATGAAATGTGACATTATTTATTTCAGCAAACCGACTGTGTCAATAGAAGAATGGTATTGCATACTTTATTTTCGTTATAATTTGGACAAACAGATACCAATAATAAATTTTTTATTGACGATTTATACCAAAAAAAATTTTTTTGTTTTTTATTCATAACAATAAAAATAATTATGCAAACTCAATAACATCAATAGATATATTTTAGGCGATTTAATAACGAACAAAATGAGTCGTCAGTCGACCCGATTGAATCATTAGAAGCGGAGATTATTTGGATAAACTCGAAAATTTATTATTTATTCAACTAATTAATTACTTCGTTAATTTCCATCTTACCTGGTTGCGATTTGGTGGAGAAGTAACAATCTTGGCAACATTCAAGTTGGAAAAAAATTAACAATGGTAGCATAATAATTTTTTGCGTAATTGGCGGTTCCAATAAATCAATGCGCTTAATTGCAAAATATCTGGATGCCACACGAATCATCCAATTCGTTTTGTTGAAACGGATTTCGATAATATAAGCAATGTACAACAAAATGCATCTCTTGAGTTTCTGAAATAATATTGCAAAATACACGAAAAAAAGGGGTAAACCTGACTCCGAGCGGCCAAGCGCCCGCAAAGGACGCAGTGGAAAGGGGTCTTGGACACTAGGAGAGGCAAATATATGTATATAGTAATACTTGCCTCTCCTACTGTCCAAGGCCCCCTTCCACAGCGTCCTTTACGAACGCTTGGCCGTTCTGAGCCATGTTTACGCCTTTTTTCCTTGTATTTTGCATTATTTTTCCAAAAATTCATGATAAACAATTTGGTGTACTTTGCTTATATTTTCATAATATAAATCAATATCTTTTAATAGCTTTATAATCAAATTGGACGATTCGTGTGGCATCCAGACATTCTTCAATTAAGCGCATTCATTTATTGGAACCGCCAATTACGCAAAAATATATTATGCCACCATTATCCATTTTTTTCCAACTTGAATTGTGCCACGATTGTTCCTTTTCCACCAAATCGCAGCCAGGTAAGATAAAAATTAACGAAATAATTAATTATTCAAATAAGCAATAATAAATCTCCGAGTTTACCCAAATTTTCTCCGCTTCTAGTGACGGCTGATTGTTTTCGTTATTGAATAGCCTAAAATATATCTATTTATGTCATTGAGTTTCAATTTTTAATGTTATAAATAAAAAACTTTAAAAATATTGATTTTTCGGTATAAATCGTCAATAAAAATTTAGTATTTGTATTTGCTTGTCCAAATTATAACAAAAATAAAGTATAAAGTGCTTTTCTTCTGAGGACACATTCGGTTTGCTGAAATGAATAATGTCAAAAATCCCTTATCAGTTGTTCCCCGTTGCTTGGGCCTAAAATGATATTTCGAGCATTTAAGAAATCATCCTAAGCGCGATCTCGTTATATTGTTTGACTGAGAAAAATATATGTAAATATATGGAGAACAATTAGAAATAAAACGTAAAATTCATTATTTATTCTTCTATTATGATGCCATGAACTTCCAAGAAGATTCAAAAATGAATAAACATTATGTAAAATTCATGAAAATTTATAGTGTAATCACTTAAATATTCCACAACAACAATAATTTACATTAATCAACAAATTGCGCAAATGAAGGTACCTTGAAAATTTCCAATCTTAATAACTTGAATTCAGTTGGTAGTTTTAAAATAAGAGGTTATTCAGGTTGGTTAAAATTCATTATTGGCGTAGAAAAGTTTTAACAACACGTGGCACTCCCCTTTGAGACACGTTGCTGTTTTGCTTATAAATTCTTATCCTAATGAACAATAAGGTTATCAGTTTTGCACTGAAGAAGTAAACAAACACTTCTACTGAGAAATAAGTTATATAAACTTAAAGATCTTCAGTTAATTTATTGGAAATCACTAGAAAAGCATAGCGAAAAATACTATACCAATTTTTGCTATGTATAAGACTTGAAGCATTTTTATTAAAAACTGACAGTTCAAAAAATATCGACGAAAAAGAAAGAATTCTAAAATTGTAGAAACTGTGTTGGCGAAAATCAAGGATATTTATTTTGTAAAAGCTGAAGTAAAATGCCATTTTCATAGTGAAGGTAATTAATACAGAAATAAACTTAGGAGTGTGAAATAAACGTTCTTCTTCAATGTGCCTAAAAGGAGTGTTTAACTATGTCGATAAAATTGTTTTCGCTCTGAACTTCATGGCAGTTACTTACTTCGAATTACTAGATAAAAAAATCGAAGCACTTCACTACTCATTACGAACTTTACCGCTAACAATAGCATTATTTATAATCAAGTGTCATGCCGAACCCCTGGGTGGCCAGAAGATTGTGACCCACTCGTCCTTATTAATATTTACCGCTTTTTTCAACTCATTTAATTTATGGGTGACATCCCCAAAAAGAAGTAAACAAACGTATTGTCATTTAATTCACTCGTATTCAAATGCGTTGATTAAAAATGAACATAAAGTAAATTTCAATAATATTATAAAAGCACCCCCTGTCAATTCAAGAATCGAAGTTTTGCTACTGACATTAATGATATTGTTTCAAGTTGATACAGAACATTAGGTTTTGTAACAAGAAATTTCAAATGGCTCTCTCAATCTGAATCAACTATACTCCTATACAATACCTTAATACAGGGGTGTCCAACTTGAAAGGCCTCAAGGGCCATAACTGAAACCATTAATGTGGTTAGGGGCCATTTAGTAATGAATGAATGTATTGAAATTTTTTTCACAAGGTCGGCGATCAAAGAATATTTCTGAATTTTTGTAAAATAACCTTTCGCGGGCCATAATATACGGTAACGGAGGCGCATGCGGCCCGCGGGCCACTAGTTGGACAGCCCTGCCTTAATACGTTCAAAACTAGAATATGATAGTGTCGTTTGGTATCCAGGATACTTGTATGATATAAGGAATCTTGAATCCGTGCAAAGACGATTTTTGAAATATTTATGATCTTGCTCTGACGGTGTGTATCCAGAACGAGGTATAAATCATGAGTTACTTATTACAAGATTTAATGTTTCATCACTTGAATCACGTAGGAAATATTTGAGAATAATATACAAGCTGTTAAGGTTTTCTGTTGATTGCTCTTTTCTTCTTTACCTCATAAATTTCCGTGTTCCGAGAATAAGTTGTAGAAATATAAACATTTTTCATCCACCTCTTGCTCGTACTAATGTTCTGGCTTTTTCACCACTTCATGAAATTTGTGGTCACTTTGAGTCTTTTCATGACGTCATCGACATATTTGCATGCGTGCCTGGTGATATCAGACGAGCTCTCGCCTGACTGTTTTTCAGTTATAAGTTTTTTAGATATTAGTTTTTCTTGTATCTTGTGGATGAGCTTTATTAACAGATTGCCCACAGAGATTTCGTTCATGTGTATTGTTTGTACATTAATGATATTATTTCTAGTTTTATTTTTTCATAAGTTGTAAACTATATTGTATTTTCCCACGCAGTAATTGGCCCAAGCTGTTGAGTGGTATTTGTAAATAAATAAATAACTTCGCACATCCAAGAGAAATGGACAGTAACATGACCAACTTATTCTATATAAAATATATAAACCTGCTTTCAAAGAATCTGATGAAAACGGAAAAACTTGAACGTAATGATTAGGTATTTATATTTCAATTAGCTATGATAAAGTGAAAAAATTATATACCTAATGAATAATAACTACTCGCTTTAGTTTAGAATTGACTGAATTCAATAAGCATTCAATGTAAAATATTTAATAAATTTGTTGTGTTTTTATTTTGTTTTGACTACAGACTCTTCTGGTTTTTCAACATCATTCAAGCATGTTAAGATTTCGATAAAATTTTTTTCGATTCTCACAATTGATCACTCTGTAAGTTTTTAGGTTGTTGAATTGTATAAACAATGTATGTGGACTGGCACTACTAAAATGTTTGGATAATACTGGTTAGACGGATTGTTTGCAAAATCTCAAAAACTTGCACGGTTACACATCTTTACATGCAATTAATCTTGCTTTACAAAAAAAATTTTTTCCTGCAAGGTATGGTACAGATTCGGTTTAACTTGTTACAATGATTTGCAGTAGTTCAAAACAATTTTTCTTGTATTCCAATTATTTCAAACGACATATATGTGAATCAAGAAAAGAGCTGTACATATAATCAATAAAAATATCTAGGCATGATATATCGAACAATTTTTCTATACACTAGACCTACAGTTTAACGCTGTAATATTTGTACATTACACAGTTATCAATTATTCATGATTAAACGACTTGAATCATAACCACAAACTCTTATTTCTTCACCGGGACTCGAGCCACAATCCTAGGGCATCTATTCGCGCGTTTTTCTGACTGACCACGAAGCAGATCTAATAAATTTGAATGTGAAAATCACATTATTTTCGTGAAACTGCCATATTCGCTATGTTTTTTATTGAAATAATTATCAAAGTAATATTTGAAAAACTTCTGTGGCTCGTTAGTTTTGCTTAACATCACAACAGTTTAGTTTTGGTATATCTATGCTTTATTAATGAAAATATTTATTGAAGTTTTGAAATTTATACCATACTTCTTTGAGGTGATTTCTTTGAAATTATGGTGAAATATGACAAACAAGTAACTTAGAAAGAAATCCTTAGTTTGGTCAAACTTTATCAACTTTGGCAACCATGGTTTAATATACTCGTAAATTGAATACAGATCACTCCGCTTTGTTTCACAAAATAATATTAATTTTTGACAATTTTTTCGCAGTTTTGCCACATTTTCAAAAGTCGAACTGAAGGTAAACGCTATTAAACTTTAGAAATAGGGCAACACGCATGCTCAATTGACAAGCAATTAATTAAAGCATGCGAAACTGAGCTAAGTGTTCCTTATTGAATTTATGAAATATTAAACTCAACTGGAACGACTTCGGATATTTATAATGGAAATATTCCTCAGCTCCAATATAAATTTCAGTTTAGAAAGTAGGTGATCAAGATCAAATTTCCTTGAATTCATACTATTGGAAATTTGCATATATTTTGGAGCCTGTACAACGAAATATTTAACATGAAATATGAACTAGTATTGAAGTATCAGAGTTGTTATTGGTATAGGTATATTTATTCAATAATAAAATGAAATGGTTTGAATGATTTTTGTATTTGAAGCGAAAATAATATCCTTGAAAAATAAAGTAAATATTGACGTCAGCATTTTGCGAAAAGGTGAATATATAAAGATATTTAGTCACTAACAAATTGAGCTCACCAAAACAACAATCAAAGTACCTACATAAAACTTGTTATGAAAATGTACTCTTTCTCAATAATTTATGCACGTTAATAGTAGTAGACATTGACGTCACAGGCAGTAATCTCTTGAATTGCTTCGAGAGAGACTTTAAATCAAAACTTAATTACCCGTTTGTAGGCGATAATACACATTTAAATATTAATATTTTCGACCGTTTTCTGCTATCAGTTGTTTCATAAGATATAAGCTTCAAAACTGGGCATATAAATCATACAATGTAGAATGTACTATATGAATATTTATTTTACTCAAGTTGCTTTTATTTTATTAATGAATTTCCCCCATGCATGGGGATGAAAATGTCAAAAGTACCTCTAAGGCAATACCTCTAGAAGCAATGCATATTAAGGATTATATCTGTTAGAACAAAACACATATATCCATTGCCTCTGCAGCTCGTCCTGAGGTTGACAATATTACGTTTGATTCGACCATAATAAAAGAAGTTTGGTCCACTAGATACCGGGATGTGATCATAGATAAGAATTTGAAATACAACCTACATATTGAACACTTGACTAGTAATATTAGAAATCTCATCCCTAGATTTTATATATCGAGAGATATTTTAGATAAAAAGCTTTTACTAACCATTTATAAATATCTAGTGGAAGCACTAATACTATGCTATTCGAATTAATTGGGACAATGGATAAAAAACAAAGTTTTCGTAAAATCTTTCCTTCTAAGGAAATAAATACATACAAAATAGCATAAATTCTTCATATTAATATGAAGTATGTCCTCCTTTCGCAGAAATAACTTCTGGAACTCGTCGAGGCACGATTCCACTAGCGTAGCGCAGATTTTCTTCAATTCGTCATCATGAAACCAAACCTGAATTGCACTCATAATCATTTTATCTTTTGTAGTGCAATCCATTTTGGCCAATCGTTTTTTAAAAATATTCTATAAATTCTCAATGGGATTGAGATCAGGTGAATTCCTCGCCCAATCGAGTACTTTTATTTAATTCGCATGCATAAAGGCCTGTACTTGTTCGGAATTGTGGCAGGGAGCCAGGTCGTTCCTTCAAACGTTTCCATGAATGGGACAATCCTGGTGCGCAATATTTCCAAATATTTCACTGAATTCATTATCCCTGTTATAGGAGCTAATCGTCCAGTGCCATTGGTTATGAAAATACCCCCAACATTTGTTTCGAAGGATGTTTTACTGTTTGCTGGATGCGATCAGACCGCAAAGTTTCCCCATCACTTCGTCTAACAGCACTTGATTTCGTCTCATCACTAAAAACCACCTTCTTCCAGTCGTCCAGAGTCTACGTACTTTTTGGCCCATGTCAAACGTTTCTTCATAATTTTCTGGGTAAGCAGTTGCTATCTTCATGGTTTTCTTACCTTACGGCCAAACTCCAGCAGTCGTTTTCGCACAGTTGAGGTGCCCACCTCCACACCAGAAACCATTAAATTCTTTCGAAGATCAGTGCTTGTCTTTCTCGGATTAATTTTTCTATTTCTTATCAACAATTTGTCTGTTCTTGGAGTAGTTTTGCGTTTGCCACAGTTTCCTTCCCTTTTTGAAGACGATGAGCTACTTTCTTCAAATGTTTTTAAAATTCTCGAAACGCTGGACTTTCCCACACCAACAGCTTCAGCTATATCTCTTACAGTCATTGTTGTGTCTACATTTGAACGCGATAATAATTAAATCGAACAGCATAGTAGGTTATGGATTGTAGGTATTGGGTGGCACATATCATAACCTTCTTCGTCCTTTGAATATTACACAAAACTTCATTCTCGAAGTTATTTTTAGGACGAAAAACACATACTCAACGAAATTGCTATAATCTCAGGGTGTATTTGTTGTTCGTTCTCTTTATATACTCCATACTTGCATATACATGCATAAAATGGATGCTTGAAAGATTATTCAAAGCATAAATATCCAACGAGAAGACTATCGAACATGGAGGTGGAAGTTCCTGGTAAAAAGACAAATATTACCCATAGTTCTTTTGAGTATCTAGCCACAAAATTTTATAATTTTCGATCAAGCGTCTCGATGGAAATTAGGAAAATCAGGAATGAAACGTTTTGGCAAATATTGCAGTTGTTATATTCATGAAAACTTAGATCGATTAAAATTTTTCCTTTCATAGTTTTTTTCTTTTGAGTTGTTTTCTTTGCGTTTTGTAGCAAAACACTCTTTTTTTTAATTCATCTTCTTTTGTTTTCTCTGACTTTTTTTCAATTTGCGTACCTACTGTTTTTTTGTGTTTTTTATATGTAATATTACTTATATGTAGAAATAATTAAATAAGCTTCTAAAAGGTAATGTACACACACATCTATTGAGTTAGCTAGGTGTACGAATATTAATTTATGAATCCCTTTCTTTTTCCCTGAAATAACTGATAAATGTGATATTTGTAAAATTTGGTAAATAAATATCTACCTATCTATATACATATTTGATTTTGTCAAAAATTTATAGCAAGTTTTTATAAATTTTCTTAAATTTCTAATCATTACGTACAAGATCTATTCATTCATTTAAGTAAATGTTTACTTAACATTGTACCTTTACAAAATATATGAGAAAAAATCTCGATTATTATTGATAATACCTCTACATATAAATAGTTTATGTATAAATAAAATATTAATATTGAAATAGAAAATATTACCAATGAATAAAATTAATTTTTCAAACCTTTTGGAGGAGTTTCAATCTAACCATGAATAACTTTTGATAATCATCCCGAAAAATAAATTCTTTTTCGTTGAGTGATCCAATTAATTGTTTCACTCTCTAGAATTAATACCGTGCTGTTTGAAAATATAGCCAAATTTTTCCCTACAGTTTGAAGTTTGTGAAATAACAGAAGGTGCAAGTTCATTCTACTTACATATTCTGTTGGAATAATCGGCTTTGATTATTTTTTCAGTTCATCAATATTACTATAATTCCACTTAATGTAATAATGCATATTTCATATTGCATATGAGATCACGTGATAAAATCTACACAGAACAAGAAATTCAAAATCTTCTTCTATTAGTATGGATAATAACAATTCAATCAAATTTATCCTTCGCATTTGCAAAATACATATTTCATTCGAATTGCCTACCTGCTTATTTTCAATATCAGCGGATGTTGTTATAAATGGTGTTCATTTAGCATAAAACAATTTGGATGTATAATATTTCGATTTTACTCGTATTCTCATCCTGTTTTTATATCACTTATTGTTCTATACACCGAGTAGGTCTATCTGTCGAATGAGTTTACATCGAAATTTAGAGCAATGCATTCCAAATAATTTTTTCAACGACAAACAAAACAATATATACAAGCAGAAGAAAAAAGTGTACGAACCTGCAGATGGAAAAAAATAGCAACAAAAAAAACTCCTGCAAAAGAAATCACCACTGTTCTGGAAGGCTTCCTCCTGGATGAACTCTCCGGTTTGGGAGATTTGGTCATTGCTTCGTCTTTGCGGCGGCTATTTTGCCTTTACGAAATTTCTGACCAAGAATGTGAATAATTAAAGAAAATAAATTCAATGTGACAAAATTAAAAACGTTATCCACATTCTCGGTTACAAATACCGTAAAGAATGAATAGCCGCCTCAAATGCGAAGCAATGATTAAATCTTTCAACCCGCAGAGTCCATGTGAAAGTCTAAAAGTCATTACTTAATTTGCAGGAGAGTTCTAATGTTGTTTTTCTCCATCTTCTGGTTCTTACACATTGAACTTGGGTACTCCGTTCTGAAGAGATCCAAGAAGCTTGAAGCTCTGATTCACTGTGTCAAAGGCTGATTACTATTGCGGTCTATATCGATAATTTCTACTTTTGTATATAGGTATAATCAGTCGCTCACTCCGTTTCGAGCTTGGTAAATTTTTAATTTGTGATAACTTCCCATGCTTGTCTATTTTCTGCCATGCTGAATGATAGGATTAGTTTTAAGCAGGTTACACCGTTTCAAGATCAGTATATCTTGTGGACCACCTTCTTCTCGATCTTCTGTCGTGTACTGTTATGCTTCGTCGTGTTCTCCACAGCACTGTCTTTCAAAGTTATTTTTTCTAACCACATGATCAGAGAATGTTGCAATTTTCCCCGCTATTAGAATGTTCAACTACTTTTTCATTATTATCATTGATAAAAGGATTTGAGGAAAGGGTAAACATTCTTTGACTCAATTAAGAACACTTCTGAAGATATTTCCCACACATTCAATATGTGAAATTAAGCAGAAGAATTAAATCTAAAATTAGTTAGCGAATTACGTCCAAGAGTATAACTTGAATCTTTTCACGGTAGACACAATAAATGAGTAAATCTACTATGTGACACTAAAAAGAACTGCACTTGTGCAATTTTCAACAACCGAGGAGTCCAGAGATTTTCACATACCTAAAAGTCTTTCAGATAAGAAAGATTGTATTATCGTAGTTTTGAAGTTTAGCGCCTAAGTTTCAGTGAAGACTTCGTAGCCGATTGTCCACACTAAAAGTGAATATATCATCTAAATAAATAAAAAAGATTTCATTCCTATTTCTAAGAGAAGTGATAATGTCTGTCGATTTCGGCGATGGGGTGAAAAATGGGTAAACTATGCTATTTATTATATCTAGTGGTACCTTAAGGAATTCTAGTGGGTCTTCTCTGAACTCTTCCCTAAGATTTTGATCACGCACTAGCACTGGGCACCAAATGGAGGAGCAATCCTAAATTCATCCAAGAATTTATTTGTTCTTTTCTCGGTCCAGCACACTCTTAATATTCTGTGCCAGAAGTACGTTTGAATGTATCGATCTTCTAATTAACTTTCCTTTTGTGTTGGAACATTCTTATCCACAAAACCACTATAATTCTTACTAATCTCATTCAGATGGTGAGGGATAATTGATGACTTTCTTATTTTTTGACTGGATTTTAATCCAGTTAAAATCCTGAATATTCAAAATGGAATATTTTTGATGGATATTGTGATACCGAGGTATATGAAGTTGGCCAGAACTAATATCACTAGGAGTTGGCTATACGATTCTAGTGGGTAATGCATTCCTCTTGATCACTTGGGGTTGGCTATCTCGCCAGTAATAGATCCCTCTTTTACTCCAGAGAGCATAATGGTGGAGAAACTTACGTCACATGTGTTCAGTAAGTGTGTGAAACATTGTTTTCGTTACCATTTTGATTTTGAAATAGATCTGGATTCAAATAACGGCCGTAACCATTCAAAAATCATTATAAGGAAAGGGGCCATCCATAAAGTACGTCACACGAATTTCATGATTTTTTGAGACACCCCCCCCCCCCGTCCTTGTCACAGGTGGTCACATTTCTTAGATTTTGTTTTTTTAACTTCGTTCTCATTTAGCTTTATCACGTCAGGAACATTTGTGTCGAAAAGATGTCTACATCTTTTTCATCCAACCATATGGCATCTCCTTATGCCTAGTCCTAGTCCCTTTATGACTTCAAGTAAACCGGATTGATATTGTCACTAATTTTCCATATGGTATCAATTTCTTCCTGTATATGCTGTTTTTTTTTAACAGCGTCTAGTCTACGGTAAAGATTACCTAAATCTATCTTTTTGTTCATTTTGAACTTGTTTTATTAAAATATATTTATATCCAAAAAATAGCACAACTAAAAAAAACGACGTACACTCAGCAAAGTTAATTGTCGAATGAAATAGAAACAATAAAATCACGCGAGGTGCGGTGCGTTTGGCGGCATTAGTCGAAGGGCTCGAAAGCGATCGGCGCGTGTCACTAGAACGGGTATGAACTCTTCAACAAAACAATTTGAACGGTATTGTAATAATGATAGAGTTGAAAATATTTTTTAGTTTAATTAATATTTCAAAGTACGGGATTCAATATCTCTAGATATATTAGATTTTGAAATGTGATGTCACAAAACTTAGGACCCCTCCCACCCCTTGTCACACCATGTCACATTTTGTCGACCCCCTCCCCCCTTTTTACGTGTGACGTACTTTATGGATGACCCCAAAGCTTGAATTTCCAAATCCTCCATTTCCAGATAAGTCTCCACTACCTAGAATGAAATGATACCCAGTGTCCAATCTGGACACTGAGTTCAGTCTGAATTAGACAAAAAGCATTGGAATGAACCGCAATTGACTTGTTATTTCCTTATAATAGTGTACCATTGTTTCTAATTGTAAAATAGAAATGGAACACTGTAAAATTAGAACCTCCTTGGACTCATTTAAAACAATTTTACTCCAGCAAGTTGTTTTATCTTTTAGTACCCCTGAAAGAAGATATTCGATATAAGTACCTACAAGTGGAACATATTAAATCCAAAATAGCACTGGTACTGATTGAGTGAAACTCTGACATTCAAAAACTTTGACTGATCTTCACTTATTTCAGACAAATAATTAATTCAATCAAGGTTAACTTGTTGAGATATGACACATACTATTATATAACTATATAAACAAATTATGTTCCTAAGACAATATGAAAATGCTAATCAAACAATGTAAGCTGGATACAATATTCAAACAAAGTGAAAGGTTTCAAATTAATTCAGTTATCAGTGTTGAATTTCGAGTGACAATTGCGCATGTCCTTTGAACGTTCATAAATCTTCGTTTCGCCTACGCACACGCAAAGTGCGAGGATTATTCAGGACTACTTCTTGAAACCGCGACGCGTGTTCATGAGGAGATAGAAGTGCATTACTTTCAAGGTTGTTTTCTAGCAGTGAACGGCGCCAGTTTCAGAGTTTGGATGAGATTGGGGGATCTATAGCGAAGGTCTCCCTGATAGTGTCATCTCACTGTTGAATATGTGAAAGATGCGCAATAATCTTGTCATTCGTTGTTTAACCTCGTCGAATTTAGGAAGGAGTTCACACCTCGTGAAAATCCGTCTTGCTGATCGCAGTTCTGACAACATTACTAGGAAATATATCCAAATTTCTATAAAGCCTCAAAATAGAGATATCTACGAGTAGTTTCAAAATGTCTTCACAAGTTATAGAATTGTGATTGTAAAGAGGTCAATAATTTTTGAAAATGTTTTGTCTATCATGGAGACTAATAATTATACTATTTCATCATGAACTGAAGTATGACAGATTTTTCACAAATTTTTGTTCAATTGGAACACTTTTACCAACAAATATAGATGTATGTGTAGTATCGAAAAAATTGCAGAAGTTGAAGTTCTATTTGTTATTCTTATATTAATTTTGTGTGAACATTTAATTATTATTACTTTTCTATTCTTATATTTATTTTGTGTGAATTATAATTATATCAAAATTTAGAGATTGAAGTTGAATTTAGAATTCAGGTCTTCTGAAGAAGGCGATGAGATATTATCATAAGCTCAAGAATGGATGAAAGAGACTATTTTTCATATAAATATGATAGAAAATATGAAATTGATTAATGAACTGAATTGTTGAAATAATGTGGAGTAAATTTTATATTTCAATCCAAAATTTAAATTATTGAAATGCATTAATAAAATGATGAGGATTAAATTTTATATAAATGAAATATGAATATTTCATGAAGTTGTAAAAAGTGTATATAAAAACTTCAATTTTATGAAAAGTTTTTGTCTGTAAATATTTCAACTGAAAATTCTTCTTCTTTGCTATAAATGACAGCAAAAATTGCAAGATTTCCACAAACAAGGAAACACTGAATAAAATATTTCTTATGGAACCGTAATAAACTTTTTCGTTTAGTGCCAATTAATGGCTTCGCCCATTTCTTTGACATCAAGGCTTAGGCAGTCAAAACTTTTTAACAAGGTTAAACACTTTTCAGAAATAATAGAAAGCTTCAAAGGTTTTCACCAACCTACAATTTGTAGCGAAACGTTAACGAGAAATAAATTTATCGGGTTTCATTTTTTTATCACTTAAAAGTACAAAAACTTCTAGTATTTATATCGATTAGCAACCTCAGAGCAAAGGCCAAGTGAATTTCACAATTTTCGTGGAATTAGGGCAGACGTTTTGAATCAAATTACTATAATTTACAGATAATTATCATCAATATCGAAAATAATGAAAATCAATCAAAGTTATTATACTTATTTGTGACTTCCACCTGTAAAGTACACCCAATTCGTCAGCCTCGTATGAATTTAAACAGGTTTTTCAACGGTTTCTTGTTACAGTTTTATGGCTGCCGAGCAGTCCCTGCTTCTATCAATGTTTGGAAGTTTAACCATAGCTGTTGGTTTCATATCATTTCCGCATTCTACAGAAAAGGTCTTCATTATGCAATCCCTTCCAGAGCAGGTTTGCTCTCAGAGAACTGTGCCCAGCACGTAAACGGAGCAGTTATTCTGTTCTTGATTCGGATTTGTTATTTTTTACTTGTTTATTTTTTAACATGTTGCACGGCTGAGAATTTTCAATTGTAAACTGCCTCGCGCTATTTTCCTCAGTTATTAAGAATGAAACGGTAGAGAAAACACTGTTTTCATGGCTCTTTTAGACTGACCTTCTCCAGTAAAAAATTGATTTCTGAAATTGCAGCCATGTTTCGAATGGCCACATATGTTTTGATACAATCTCAGATTTCGCTACAACAAAGTTTATATTTTGTATTCATTTCATGCGACGCATCAGTTTTTTTGTATTTAAACTCCTCAAGTGTTCCCACAGATTCATGTGCATAAGGGTCAAGATTCGACTTCAAGTTCATCTCTTTCCATCCATTACAATTCCACGAAGAACAAATATTTGCAGCAAGTAACTTTACAATATTCAATATTGTTGGCGTTTACTTGATTTACTTGATAAATCCGTTATAATTGAATATAAACTATAATTCAAACACTTGAACTTTTGATTTACACTTTATTGACAACATAGCATGACTCGTTTCGTCGTTACAGACGGACTTCTTCAGATGGCATCTGAATATATAGAACATATTTCTTCTGAATTGTGGGGATGACCATAGAATACTTCTCTTCGATTGCATTTTTACTGGAATAAATTTAAAAACGGAGAATTATTCCTTAAAACTTGATCATTTAATAAACTGTTCGATTTTTTCCTCTTATTGATTTCCATGGCTTATGGAAAGCCATGGAAATCAATAAGAGGAAAAAATCGAACAGTTTATCAAACCATAGACTATAGAATACTTTTCTTCGATTGCATTTTTACTCGAATAAATTTGATAAATTATTCATTGAAACTTGATCATTTAATTAACTGTTCGATTTTTTCTCTTATTGATTTCCATGGCTTATGGAAGCTATGGAAATGAAAATCGAAAAACTACTTAGATTTGTTCAAATTATGTATTTAGATTTTCATCAAGTATCGGCCCAATCGATTAATGATCTAAAGAAGTCGTTTGTAATGACGAAACGCGTCATGCTATGTAGTCAATAAAGTTTAAATCATAAGTTCAAGTGTTTGAATTTAAGCTTATATTCAATTATTTCACTACATTTGAATTTTCTGAAGAAATTTCAATTTTTCTTTCTACAAACTTGTAAGAAATATATCATATAATATCTTATATCTAGGATATTATATATATCTCATCTTCTTCTTTCGATTTTGGCCGACTATGGACCACGTGAAATAACTTTTTATGAATATTTTTCTCCATTCTTTCTTTTCCTCCAATACTCCTTCATTCGTTCTCCATGCTTTTGTTTCCTTTCTTCTGTCCATTTTGCTCCAGTCTTCTTTTTTTTCCTCTCTTGAAAACCCCCCAATCCCTTGGTCTTCTTCCTGAATTCTTCTCTCCTCTTCACATCCTCTCCATCGATTTCCATCTCGTCCATATATATCTTATATAATATTTCAAATATATCATATAATATATCATACAAACAGTATGTTTTCTTCAGTTAAAACTGTGCCAATTTCCTGATTTATATTTACTGTATATAAAGCAGCTCTATTTTCCAAATAATTTATTGTTGAAGTTCTTAATATCCATATCGAGCCTCATCTAAATTTAAAAAAATAATGATCTAATCAAAATGTGAAACATCTTAGGTTACACCAATGTCATTCGAGAAAAAAGAATTTTCTTGTTTTGAAATTTAAATTCGTACAGGTGGATATTTGTTGAATATCTAATATTTTGTACATTGGTTACACACAAAATTTTCCTCGATTTTAACCGGAAAATTTAAGAAACCCTGATCTAGATTCAAATGTAGGGATTAGAGCTACGCGGACGAAATGGGGACCTACGTACATAGATGTTGACATAAAAATACCTTATGGCACTCAAAGCACGCGACTTGGGATCAATCATTCGTTTGCCAGTGCGTACCATTTCATGATAAAACATAGCATCTCAAGGCTATGACTTACAGAATGAAATTGTACGTCATTTTGCAAAGCACGAATCTATGAAAATGTTTAGTACCATTTAAAACTGGCCAGCGGTTCGAGCGAGAATCTCCATCTCAGCTTCATTAGCAACGCGCACTCGCATCGGCCGGTAATTGTTCTTACTCTAATTACCGTACTGAATGAAAATGATCCAGTGGAACTAGTGCAGTTTACAGTTTAAGTTTTTCGGAAAAGTCGCGGAACAATGAATAACAACAACACGAATTTGCCCAAGAAAAGGGCCAAATCCCTCGCTGTGACACCCACCATGAACCCTGACGCCCCTGTGGCATCTCACCCGCCACGAAGAATGTCCATTCGAAGTTTTTACTGGATGTCTTTGATGGTAAATATCTTCTTTCGATTTTCCACCCTTGATTTTAATTTGATGTTATATGATATGATATGCACTAATTATTTTAGGTTATCTCAAATTTAATAACAAGGTATTTAAATCAGAAATTTTCTTATGAGCTTAACAATTAAATAATTTCAATATTTTATTTTGAAATAATTTTTCGGTATTCATCTTTATTTTTGAATTTGAATTTTAATAATTCGGTGAATATATACACATAACTAAAATGAATAATAATATAATATGAAAAAGATAATAATATATAAAATGGCAACAGTGAATTTATAATTATAAATTTATATTCTTAAGTAATAACTGAATGAGAAGAAAATAAAATTTTAGCAATTCTTGTAGAAATTCTGTTGAAAATTGTTGTTTCGCAAAAAAAAATTAACAATCGTACAACTTGTATCGAAATGTTGACAAGAAATTTATGTTCCACTTTACGTTCTGTTTCTGATATGAAATACAAGTCTTAGTAAAAATATTGACGGACGCAAAAATCCAGTAAAAAGAATATATTTATATGGTTTTGATAATAGTTTTAGCAATAAGAAAATTTTTCAATTGAGAAAATTTGTTTAAATTCCGTTGAGAATTGCTACTCAATCAGAATTATCAAATAATTGAATTTTGTATATTACCTACCTAAAAAATTAATCAATGAGTTGAAAAAATGAATATTAATATTTTGAAATAATTCAAGGGATTCAGTAAATGCAATAGTTAGTTTTCACAGAGATGCAATTCGCAACGAAACTTCAACAAAGATTAAGATTTTTTCATTCAAAAAAGCCTATAAAAATGTCATAGAAACTAATCATATCAAACAGGCAATGAAATCATTCGAAAAATATATATATATATTAATTTATATTATATTGTGTTGCTTTCTTGATTCTTAATATCAACGCAAAAGTTCTTCAATAAATCACGAAATTCAAAAAAAATTACGATTCCATCAAATATAAATATTCGACAGGAATACAATATCAGAACATAAATTGAACATAACACAATGTATACAGACATATACATAACATATATCAGAATATATTATCAAAAAATTATTTGATATATATTATCAACGATGAAATTTATTTCAATGAAAATTTTATACAAATTATTTTCAAGTTATTTGTAACTATAAATGTATGTTAGTATAATACATTCATGAGATGAAATTTGACTTCTCTAGCTAGTAACAAAATTTTCGAATTATCCTTGCGAATTTTCCTCGATAAAAAAAAACCCTCAAAAATATTTTGGGGTAGATACATATTATTTTCAATTTTCGTACTTCAATATATAAATAGTAATTTCGCCCTTGGGTTTCCACTATATAATCTAACCCCTACTATTTTTGTCTTTTTTTTCATATACCATCAAGACCGTGATGACTTCAAAATTTATGTGACCAAATTTCATCAACGTTATTAGTACTAGATGCGAAAAAATTTAAGTCCAGTTAAATTTTCCTAATTTTCCTTATTTACGATCATCAATGAGATCATAATTAATCATACATTCTGTTAAGATCATTGCACTGTTTAGTCATATTCAATTAAGTTGATTGTCAACGACAAGTGAAATGTTGAGTGTTTCTAATTCATAACGTAAACAATCAATTTAAGATGTATTCACTGAAATTCTCTTGAGTCCATCAGTAACTAAATGAACTGAGCATTTTAATCCATATTCTTGTTTGTCGCTTACAGTTACATATTTCATTGGAACAATAATTTTTCAGAGGAATGCGTTCCGATTTCTATAGCGAAGAATCATGATTTCTCTGCAAAGATAGAATGTATTTTAGGATTATTCAAAAAACGTATGAATCGGTTCGAAATATTTGTTTATTGTGGAAAATGACAACCTATTGCTGCAACAGCCAGATGAAGTTCTGCTTGTAGATCCCAAAAGTTGTTGGCTATTAAAAAAATGTGCTTTTCGAAAATATTCCTATAAACGCAACCTTTTTAACAGAGAATAATTAACAAAAACTGAACAATATTAGAAAATCTTTAATTTCTATGACAGCTATATCAACTCCACTCATCATTAAAAATGATTTGAGGAGGTTTACATAGAAAACAGGAACACATCGTAGTATTGAAATATAATATAGAAATTTCACAAGAAATTTCTGCAAAATATACTATAATTGTTTTCATCACTTTGAGGAAAAATTTATAAATTAATCGATTTGAATAGTAAATTATTTCACAACACATTCATTCAAAGCATTTAAAAATACTTTTCTCAATTTATTCTCATAAATTTATGTTCATAAAATTACAATATGAGCTTCAAATTAATTCTAGATTCATAAATTCAACCGTCTTGTATAATTACAATACTCACCGCAATACAAATGTTTTTCGAAATTTCTGAGAATATATCCGAGATTTCAAACATTTTCAAAGATAATTTTAAAAAATATTGTTGGCAATATTTTGAGAACAAGTATTGCAATTACTTTTTCTACGTTATTTATTTATTGGGGATGAAAACCAAGTTCATACCAAAATAGTATTTTAATTATATTACGATAATATAACTAGAAAACGAAATATAAACCAATAAAAATAAATAATTTTGTATGTAATTAGAATGCTTTCAAATAAATCAGGTTAAGAATTCAGGTCGTATAAATAATCAAACAAAGTTACATAACCTACAGTGGTGAGTTTAGTGAAACATTATTCCCAACATATAATTTCTTCTCTGTGTGAATTACTCGATGTTGAGAAAAAAACAAATTAGTCCATTTGGGAAGACGAAGAAGAAAACAAGGTTCTATGCATTGGTTAAAAGAATACTGATTGTAATACTTCATTTTGGTAATTTTTTTGTAATTATTTTGGTGATATTTTTGATCGCTGGTTTGAATGCATCCTATGAAAATTCTGCAGCATAGTTAGAGAAATGAGTCAGGAATTTATAAAGTAAATATAAGTGCAAACTAGACTTACGACTTCATTATCATAACCAGAGAAATGTAGTCATTTAAACTTTTGGAAACAAATCAACAAAAAAGCAAAACAATGCGAAAGAGGGAAAATGTACTACAGATAAGTTATAAGCCATTCAATTTATTGTACGTGAACAGAGGGCATATTTCAACGAGAAAATATTAATTTTTTTTCTATTCAGTATGTCTTCTGCTATTATGACAAAACATTAAGATTTAATAATTAATATTTCAATTTATTGTATTTGTTCTTAATAATTATCTTATATGTGTATTACACAACTGAAGAAAGTTTAAACGTTTAAGGCCATTACCTACTTGATATTAATCCATTGCAATAATAAAATGGTGAAAAACATATCTGTATTTATACTTTTTTATTTCACAATTATGACGTACGTTTCATCATTACAATGACTTCTTCAGACTGAAAACTGACAAAATAGTTGTGTCAGTTGTCAGTCTAATTTATAAATAATTTGAATTAAAAATTTCAGATTCAGTTTGAATTGATCATTTTTCTTCGACATAGTCCATCATATATAGTTCAAGGATTAAAACACCAATAGGAATTATATTATTCTCATAATTCATCAAGAAAGTAAGAAACGTAGTGAGCAATATTAATATTTTGCAGCAAATATTCGCTACACAACATTTGATGAGATTAAACGTTATTTCTTCTAGTGTCACAGAGCTCTATAATTTGATAACTTATACAACAAATACAACTACATATTAAAAATCCATATACACTCTCATAATACGTGAAATTAGCACTTTAACATTCATTGATATCATCTGTTATCTCCCATATTCTATCATATCAAATCATATGCATTGATATCAAATGCATATATCTATCATATGCTATTCTAAAGATTCTAGCTGATGGTCTACTCATTCGAATATTGAGAAGTATTTGTAGGGTACATATGAATGAAGAAAGTTGAATAAACTCACTGTAAGGTCTAACAGTTTGCTTGAAAAGATCGATATGAATATTGATAAGAGACTAAAATTAGCTATTGTAGAGATGTAGTAAATTATTCAAGTAATTTAATTATAAAATACTTGTTCCCAGCATTATTTAAAGGACTCTATGTCCTAAATTAAGCATCAATTACACTGAGGAACAACTCGTAACATAATTTCTGTTGACTTCGATTTTTAGGGTGTTTTAGAGGTAAATTGAGATGCTGATTCCAAGTGATCAGTTTTTTCTATCACGTCAAGTTTGTTCTACGTACTATAACGCAACTGAATGGCGATTGTTTATGGATAGCTCAAAACGTAGCTCGAAGTGTGTTCTCTACAATGGAAATTTATATGGGTCAGTCCCAATAGGTCATTCAGTTTATTTGCATGAAGACTACGAAGACATTAAGAATTGTGGTGACCTTAAAACAGTTTGTTTCCTTCTTGTCCAGCAAGGCGGATATACCAAGTTCCCTGTTTTCTATGTATGTGGGACAGCAGATCTCGTGAGAAGCATTGGGTGCAGTCAAAGTGGCCGCCAAGATCTGACCTGAAACTTGGTGATCCAAACATTCTATATCAGCAACTTGTCGACAGAAAAAACATTATATTTCGGCCTTTGCATATAAAACTAGGTCTCATGAAGCAATTTGTTAAAGCTTTGTCAACTGAAGGGGACTGTTTTAAATATATCATTTTGGCATTTCCTAACTTGTCATATGAGAAGATAAAGGCTGGTGTCTTTGATGGGCCACAGATTGGGCAACTTATTAAAGATGAACGTTTCATTGAAACAATGACCGAACTTGAAAAGAATGCTTGATTGGCATTCAATTGTATTGCCAAGGAATTTCTTGGAAACACACGAGTCCAAAATTATGTCCGAAATTGTTCAACAACTCTTAGAAAGCTTTGAAAAGCTTGGCTGTAACATGAGTATCAAACTGCATTTCTTACATAGCCATCCTGCTAACTTTCCAGAAAATCTTGGCGCTGTTAGTGATGAACAGGGTGAGCGATTCTACCAAGATTAGAGGTCATGTTGGCAAGGTACCAAAGTAGATGGGATGTCAGTATGATGTCTGACTACTTTTGGAGCATCAAGCGAGAATGTCCCCAGATTGAACATCCTAGGAAAAGTTAAAGCGAAACTTTTTAACCTTATATGTATCTTTTTTATTTTTGTATAAACACAACTTTTAATATTATAATAACCTTTGTATGGATGAAATATTCTAATATGTTTGATTAGTACCCGCTTTATTTTCCTCTGTATGCCTATTTTGTATGACTATTAGGGTAAAGAGGGGGTATCCTGTAGTTTAAAAACTTGACGCGATAAAGAAAAATTGATAACATTTTTGAATTGAGGACCAAAATTTAGTCAAAAACGAGTCACAGATCTAAGACAACAAAATTGCTGTTCCCCAGTGTTATTCAATTTTTATAATTTCAAGGTGTGTTCAATTTCAAAGCAGGCTACGTTCTAAACCAGAGAAACGAAATCGAAAAAACCAGAGACTTCAACTATACCACTAGCACACAGAACATTCAGAGTGAAATAATCCATAGAATATACGAATATCATTTGATAATTAAACATACGTGGTATATTATTTTTCGTTGGTCTGACGATGGTGCATCATTCACATTGTTTAATATGTTATCCATTCTGCGACAACGGTTTTAATTTTATTGACTTAAGTTTACCTGGGAGCAGGAACTGATAAACAAAAAATAACGTGACACCATTTTGTAATAATGTGGTATATTAAAATGACACTATAATGCTGATAAGGCCTGAAAAGTTTACCTTTCTTGCCTCAACAATTGCGCATTTATCTGTCATTCAAAAAACAAGAAAGACTTTGCTAATATATCACACAAGCCGTAATTACATTTAAACGCTTAAAAGTCTAATATTTATGACCAGATTAAAAAAAATCAAGGACGACCGTGAGATGTTATGTTTGATAAAATTTCGTATTATCATATAATTACAGAACGGTTTATATTCATCAAATGAAATTGCGTCACTTTGTCTTCTTCAAATGAATCCGAGACTTAGATCATCATTGGGTAATCACAGTTTCTGTTGGAAAATACTAGCTAATGACTTACCTATATGTTGATTTATATAAGCGAAATAATAATGAAGAATTGGCGTCATATATGTTTTATTCTTGAAGGTGTTGTTCGGTAAACAAAATGCCAATGATGTAGATGATGTAGATAAATAATCAGTGCCTCTGACAGGTTTTCCGGACCCTGGCAACAGGACCTTAGATACCTGTCATTAACAACACCTCACTCACCTCTCAGTTTAAACGATATAATTGCTAGACTGCTAGCTTGTAGACTTTTTTTTGGAATACTTATTTGATTGCCAGATTTCTCGGCAGAATTATCTCGTAATCATAATCTTTTCAAGCAATATAAGCTGTACTTGCAATATTTTTATGTCACTAAATGAAGACAGTTCGAAAGGATAGCGAAAACATTGATAACTTTTGAGTTTTACTGAGAAACATATTTTTAGTGTTTTATGCTTAAACGTTTAGTTTAAGCAAAACTAGTTTATCTTCTAAAACTAGAACCCACTTGAACATAAAAAATATTCATATGAAAGGCCAAGAAACGAAGTATCCAATATTTTCTCAAAGTCATCAACAATAATATCACATTTCAAACTATCTGCCAAATCGTTCATTCTGTCTTGGTTCATCGTTGACTGATTGACATTCGATTGGTGACAATGATTCTTGCTACACTTAACACCTATTCATTTTCCATAAAATTTAAGTCCAACATTAAGTTGGCTGAAGATTGACTCGCTTTCTTATATAAAATCCAAGCTTCCTCAAATTTCAAATTTTGCTAGTTCTCTACACACCCTTGTACACACCGTTCTGTACAGTAACCCTTGCATTTCCAGTGTATATTATGATATTTCGGTTACACTAACCAGCTATTATCCAGTAAAACAGAAGATATGGTTGGATGTACGCAACAAAGTCTCTTTCACGATGTTGAAAAAGAAGGGATCAAGTTTGTCGTTTCTGGATGTGAGTCGAACAACAAAACCATCACTTGAATTTAAAGAAAATCTACACATACATGAGACTATCTCTGTTGAATTGGCATTCATTCATTTTGAAACTTCTCCGAGTTTGATTCATAGATAAAGGGAAACAACAAGCAATTTGATAACTATGGGAGCATTTGGTGGACAAATTTAACGTTTCGTGTATTTCTCAGTGTTCAATAGCTGTTATCTTATGTATTGACTTCAGGTGTTTGACTTCATTGGGAATTTCGATATCTATGTCTTCTCCAATGTCTGGCATAAAGTTGAACATAACTTTTCAATTAATATTTCCTTAATGTTTCACAGCCAATTCCTCTTGATTACAGAAGATTTTGAGGTTGTTGGAACATCTCTAGTCTCGTCATCAAAAATATTTCTTCTATTGAGTCTTTTGTCTTGAAATCCTCTTCAATTGTATAATTTCGGTCATGTTTTGCTGCCACTAGTTTCGCCTCTAAGAGGAGTTTAATCCAGATATTCTATTCTACTATTTAGCATTACACTACCAGAAACATATTGAGAAAACATACTAACTTTATCTTGAATCATAAATATTCACGAAAATATCAAAGCCAGCAACTGATTCATAATTTAATGAATAAAGAACACTTGGTATAGTTCCACAAAATTGTATTAATTGCTTGACAATTGTTTCGGGGTATTACCTCATTTTCAAAAGCTATACCGAACACTTGTTTTCTTGACTAACATTTTTATAAACTTTCACATCTGTACTTGATAAAGACACATCGAGGAAGAGAAAAATTCCAGAAACTATTGTGAAGCAATCAATATAATTTTGTATAATTAAGCTTTTTGTTTTTTGATAATTGATGAGGCCGATACTTGGAGAAAATTAATATTATATATATATATATATATATATATATATATATATATATATATATATATATATATATATATATATATATTTATATATATATATATATATATATATATATATATATATATATATATATATATATATATATGTTTCGCGTCAAGTTCAACCTCAGTATAAATATATACGGTATATATTTATACCGTATATATTCGAATATTTTGAGTGTTAGACGTCAACTTCGACTACAAAAATTTATATGTTCAAACTAAAGTTCGACTTCATTTCATTGGCGTAGCATACAGATGAGTTATGGATAGGTTTTAATATAAGTTGAATATTATATATTATATATTTTTATATATTTTAACTCATTATAAAAAGATGATAAATTCTTATTTCATTTTTCATTTATAAATTATATGAAATAATATATGTGGATAATTCATAATATATATTATATAATTAAGGAGATAATCTCTTCTGATAAATTACTTATCTATTTAGGTATTTGAATATTATTTCAAATTAGTTTCAATTGATTTTTTGTATGCTTCGTTGTATACATTTATAACAATGCGATTATCCATAGATAATATGTCCTTATTTAATATATAACAAGCTGAAATTTATGTAATAAAAGGAATTTATTCCATACATGCTTTTAACCACCGTAGATATTGAATTCTTGTTCATAGAGGTTTTTGGATATTATTTGTTTCATAACTTTTTCCATTGATATTTTTAGTGATTGTAATCAAAACTGACTTTTTCTCAACGACTTCAAATATTTTTGCTTTGGAAATAACAACGCAAAAAGTAACAAAAATGAGGATTTTTCGAATCTTCAAGTAATTATTTTTTTTCTCTCCTCGATCGACACGGTTAAAACTATCTAGCATTAAAGAGAAAATTGAATTCTACATCACATCGATGGAATTAACATTAATTTATTCAACATATATTCAAAATTAATTCATATTCGGGTATAGATACGGCACCTATAAAATATAAGCAGATACTCTTTTCCTATAAAATAATTTCACGTTTCGTAGGTAAAATGTATTCGTAGGTGGATAGTACAATAAATTTACAGACAATTGAACAAAGGTTCATCACTAAGATATATATGACTGTTAAAAAAAACATCTGAATTATGCAAACTTATTGATTTAAAGTTATCGTAATGATTAATTTCAACTCCTCACTATATTTTCAATACTTTAAATTCTGAAGCAATTCTTGAATATATTCAGAAAACTTCAATATTTCTATTACGAATTTCAATTTTTTCCAAGTATAGGTCTCTTTATAGTAACAAGTAGATTGAAACTTTTAAGGTTTTCATTGCATAAATGCGAAAAAATAAGTCATGTATAATACTCGTCTCATAAGCAGACCATCTCGCGGATGGAGGCCTCATGACTTATTAGTTAACTTATGAATAGTAGCACAGAAAATAGTTTAAAACAAAATTGAATGTGAGAGATCAATCAATTTTATTGAGAAAAATTTGTTTCCGAATTCATATTTACTGTTAAACTCGAGGATAACTTTCATAAAATTCAAACACTCCTCTATTATCACTCCAAGCAAGTTATATATGTTATAATTATTATTTATCATTTATGATAAACAAAATTTAAAACAAATTCGCTTTTCATGAAAGTTCAATCATTTGATTTCGTAATTCAATTCTGTCTTCTGTTGTATTAGTCCCTCAAGTAAGTCATCAACGTAGAACTCATTTCAAAATAGTTTTACTTGCTATGATTTTTCTTGAGATAATGCAATTCTATCAAATGCTCTAGTGTCTAGAAGATACGAAAATCTTAAACCGTAGGTTACACGTCAGATTCTATAATGTTTTATCGGTTCTAAAAGTATTATTTCAAACAATATTGTGTTGTCTGAATTTTAATAATTTCGAAAATGAATCGTTTTAGACAGCAGATCCGTTAAACAGAACTTCATTTAATACTTATTGTAGTAAATATATTCATTTCTCAGAACATCATCAGCCTCTAATCTATTTTCAATAGCATAAAACCTTTTCCTGAATATTGTGAACAGATGTTATCCCTTACAGGTAGAGAAACTTGACAACGACCCGAGTAATCCCTAATAAACGTGTATTTGAAAAGTTTTCTATTCGCAATTCTTAACCAAGATATTTACAATATTATTTTATTTAGAATTTTTATATTTCACGCCTAAAACTTTTCTACCTGTTTCGGTAACGAATTATTTGTTATACATATTTAATTTATTAACGGTTGAGTCATTTTGTTCCTTTTTTATCAATGGCCTTGAAGCTTAGTTTTTTTCGACTATTGGCATATTTTTACCTAATTTAAATTGACATATATACACATAATAAAATATATTAAAAATATATTCCGATTCAATAAAAAGAATATATGTGGAAAAGTACCGAATTCTAGGTCAAAATCCGTATATTTTGCGGAATGACAACATGGATATTAAATTATTTTGTTCTTTCAAGTATGCCAAAATAAATACATTTGATAAATTATTGAATTCATTTGGATCAAAAAACAGTTCATTTGAAACAAAACAACACATTTCATGACAGCAAAGAATTTATTCAATAAAGAAAAGGAAATCAATCAATAAGAAAACATTGAAAAAAATTCATAACATGAGCATTATTTTCTGTTCAAATTATTGACGAATGCTTTTAACTGTTGTGGTGTTCTGTGTGATAATATGGGATAGGAAGAAATAGTCTCTTCACACATGTTAATCGATGGTAACTACTTGTTTTCCAAGTACTCCTTGAATATTGAACGAACAATTTTCTTCTCAGGAGTGCTCCATGTTTTCTTACCTAGAACAAAGAATTCATGAGATTTTAATTATTATTCTCATCATGAACTGAAGTAAGAAACATGTAACAAAATATGATACATATTTCAATAATATCTACTGACTTGTGCAGGTTTTCTTCGTATTCATTTTTTTCGTTTGATAAGCAACAAACACTTTTATTTGTGGTGGTGTTCTCCGATGGATACAAAAATTATCTTCCCTCAGTTTGTTGCACTCTGCATAAGTTGGGACAATGCCAGCCTCTATATACTCACTGAAGCTTCTTCTAACGAGTCCATGGCCTTTTAGAGGACTGTCCTGCAAAACAAATTGAATTTTTATTTCAAAGACAAATCTCACTAATAGCTTAATGGAATACAAACCAGATGAGCTAACGGATGACGATAATGATATCTTTGAGGTTGAACATTTCGGAGTTGAATCCAACGATTTTGAAATTTCAATTTCTTCATCTTGTACTTTATCATCTTGTTCGAAATTGTTATCGTCATTTTGTTGATCCTCATCAGTTTCCCCCAGAACTTTCAATAAAATATTTGCTATTTCAAGGACTTCATTGCCCACTGATTGTCGATATATCGCTTTATGTATGTCGATTTTGTGTCCTAAGTGGTTTGCTATATCTTCTATCAGTGGATCAGGTAACTTGTAAAACTTACAAGCAGTAGCTATTTGCTTCCTCAATTCTGTACCACGTAATCTTTCTGGATTTGGTGCTCCACTGCTTCTAGAGAAATGTCTCATCAAGTTACAAGCCCTGAAATAGGTTTTCTCAGATTTTCCTAAACATCCGAAAACAAAGGGATTTTTATTTGGAATTCCGTAATCTGATCGATGTTCCAAAATAAGATCTATAAATTCTTTATGTTCCCTACTTATAATGACAGGAACTTGTCTGTTCAACTTTCCCCTGATGAAAAATCTTCTATATTCTTGAGATAATTTCTTCAAATGCACTGTTCTGGAGTTACATTCTGTATTTCTTGGTCTGACGAGCAGTCAACAGTATTTGGAATAACATCTTCGAATATTATATCATGTGACAAAGCCTCTTCTAATAGTTTATCTTCATCAACTGAAAAAATAAATTCGATGAGCAGATACTAGTTTCGAATAACTGATATCAAGTAAATATTTGGGAAATAAAAAACTAATTTCACGAGGTAAATATCGAAAGATTTCATCGTTTTTCGATTGGCTAATCTCTAATGGAGTAATTATAGGGTTAATTATGAAAAAATAAAGTAGTTATCAAAATATATTGTGAGTGGAAAGAACAATATTGTGTTTCTGCTTCTTAATATAGAATTTTTGTAAGGTGAGTATTTTTCATGAAATAATGAAATTTTCACTTGAAAATAATTAAATTCCTCGAGTGTTTTCGAGAAAAACAGTTCATATAAGCATTAGTATGCAACACTTTAATTTTTGAGATACAAGTTCAAGATTTATTTTCATTTTTGTTTCACCTGAATAATTCTGGAAACAATATTATGAAAAAAGTAGTACCCTACTTAGAAATTAATATTTCTAGGAGAATAAAATGTTCAAGTTTTTTCTTTATTCAGTATTAGAAATTAAAATTTCACGTCAGGTTTGTAGGCGGCGCCACCCATAAATACTTTTCTCTCATAGAAAGTCACAATTTTGTTTTCGAATTTGTAGCGCACTTATGGGAAATTAGTGAATCCTTCAACCATTTTTAGTGGAAGAGGTATTCTTGTCAAATTTCGACACAAGAAACTAGTTTCGAGTTATTTTGATTTGAAGAAATTAAATTGTCAGTTTTCAAAACATCAAACTTTTTGAATTTTTTTCGAAATGAAAAAAATTTAAACTCCAATTCAATCATTGATTCGTGCACTACTCGGAAAAATGTTGGAGTATTCAGAATTTTTTCATTTTGAGTGAATATTTTCAAAGTGTACAAACTCAAGCATTCTTGTAGTAACAGAGTCTTAACAAATAATCACAATAATAACGAATACAACAAAACGTCAACAGGTACCTTTCTTTTGAAAGTTTCAGCAAATTCGAAGAAAATTTAATGCATTGATTAGTTTCAATGAATATTTCGAAAATTTCAGTCGTAGCGATCTATGACAAGAGTAGGTACTTTCTTCGCGTGAAAAGCTAAAATTATCGACTAGTGCAACAAAGTGCAACTGATTTTAAAAATGAAATTCTTGGTGTTCCCTGCTTATATCAATTATACTTAATACTACTTATATCAAAAAACACCCTATATGTTGGTACTATATTTCAATATATAAAAATAAAGAAAAATTAATTGGAGTTGACTTACCTTTCTCTTGAATTTGATGTAAAAACTCTACACAATCAGATTCACTACCGGAAAAGAGAAGGCGAACATTGTACCACGTACGTTTCCATTTTGCAGAATATTGTCCATTACTAGATACTTTCATTTTATCAACGCACATTTTGATATTATCATCAAACTCCACAACGTGAAACATTTTGTTTTATTATATGTTTTGTTCAATCAAGAACACAAATTTTCAGATTATCAGTACTACTAGACTGTAGACAAACTAATCGGCGGATAGGCAACGCAAAAAGTTAAATGTTCTGGAAGCGTCAAACTGAAGCACAATTTTCGAAATGTAAGTGGGAGTTCGTATTCGTTAATTTTGTGTGTCTGACAGCACAGATGCAGTAATATTCAAAATAGTTCTTTCCCCAGTAACAACATTATTTTTTTTATAACTTAAGTACTCAATATCTGGGTAAAACTCATCTGCGTGCCGAGCGGTTTACAACACTATGACATGAAGCAAAGCTGGAATAAACATGGCATATTGATTGCCGTCTCAATGCGGCTTCTTTGATCTATTCTGCCTACTACAAGAACATGGAATATTGCAGCAATTATTCTTTGGATATTTAGGTTCATTTTGAAAATAGCGTTACTGGTTTAGTTCCATGTGGGTATCTATAATTCATTCTGAGAGGACAAGTGGAACGCAAATGCATATAGAATCCTTGAGGAAAACCCAAAATATTTGCATTCTTTCCCAAGTTAACAGCAATAAATTTGAGAATGGTTCTTCCATGAAACCTCTCAAATTTTCGGACATCTGTTTTGCCAGATGGTTTTTATCACTTGTGAATATCATGAGATACCTTGTAATGAATTATTGAATTTCCTCTTATTTCAGCAAAATAACATTAATTGCCTGACAGGTTTTTATTCAATATATTCAACTTCTATATTTAACTCCACTAAGAGATCAGCAAACAATCAATAAACAAAATATTGAACATTTGCATGCTATTGAAAAGTGTAAGGTGTTATGTATTCAAATATTTATAATCAGATTTCATAAGCCGCAATAGCGAAACTGTAAGGCTCAGATCATTAATTTAAAAAAATTCAAAATACTTAATCCACATTTGGTTGGAATATTAAGAAAAACACCCTATTATTTTAAATGAGAAACGATGAATTGATAATGTAACTTCGGAACAATCCAAAAAAAATACCAAAATTAACAATCAGAATAGCAATAAAAGTAAGGATATAACCAAGAAGCAGAATATTTTTAATCACAGAAATCCTTATATTAATGAGCTACCGTTTTATTCACGAAAGTTGAGTAGATAACTTTGAGTCGAACTCAGATCATGAAATTTCAAAACTTCCTATTTCTGCAACAGTTATTATGTCAATTTATTTTTGCATTATTCCTATATCTACAGTATAATCTATAAAAATATGCATCAGAAAAGTAACGAAAAATCAAATATTGTGCTCACATCATGAGCCTCGAGTCTCAGCGATTGATCACTCAAAAACCTTAGTGAAACGAATAGATTATTTGGTTATTTAAGGTAGTTCATGTTATGAAAAATCTTGGATATAAATGAATTATTGAGAAACTAGCTAGTATTATACAATTTTTGTGATATTATGACTCGATCTATTTTATTCAGTACAACAAATCCATATTCGCACTTGTAGGTTAATCCGATCAATATATAATTTAAGTAAGTGAGTTTTTTCGGTTTTGATATTCCGTTACAATTCAGTAATTTTCAAAATTTTTGTAACGAATGTTTTTTGGTAGAATGTTTCAATATCTAAAAAATATATAGATTTATGTATGTTGGTCAATTGGTAGAATAGGAGCGAAAACAGCTATTATCTAATAGAAAGTTTTTCGATTCAACAATTGATTGCATAATTTCATAAATATGTTTTGCATTGTGATTCAATTCTATTCAATTGAAAGTAGTTTAGTCTCACAGAACCATCAGTATTATTTTGATAATCAAGTATACAAGATCCTCAATATAGGGGTGTAAAACGGTTTATTACACTATAAGATGAAGCAAAACTCGAAGTAACATGGCATATTTATTGCCGACCGAATTCGACTTTTTTTGTGGCCTTCTACGAGAATTGAGAATTACTAGCTTTCAACGTGAAAACTAAATTATTTCGGAATTTTTTCTTTTTTTATTGAAATCAAAAGAAGTTTGTATGTGAGAATGTCTAGGTGAATTGAATTTCAATCATTCAAATTATTGTTGCTGCTTAAATATGTTGTAAAAAGTAAAATTCTACGAAGCGGTGTCGAGCAGATCCCTCGAGGCGCCTTTATGCTAAACATATGAAACTAGTCTATAATAGATAAAATCACTTGATACTACAATAATACAGAATATAGATAATAATATAGAATATATATAAGAAATGGAATATTTCTTCGAAAATTGAAACTATGTATAAACTCCATCCAGAAACTCGCAACCATTTGCGACAACACTGAATCGATTTGAGAAAAAAACCAGTTCAACAAATATTTCATCAAGGGTATCTGTAAATTTCAAAATCCTCGAAGTGATTTTTCATATTCAATCACAACTTGAATTGAATATGAAAATATTTGAGAAAAAAATAAATAAATAAATGAATTGAGTTGGGCTTTTGAAGAACAAATTTTTCAATTTCTCAAATCTTATATTAGATTTTATATTAATTGTCAAAGTTAATTACAAGTTGTCAATGGTTTAAAAAAAAACGTATTCTGGAAAATCTTTTCAATGGTAGAAAACTTATTTGTTATCGAAAATATAACTTTTTTCTGAATTCGGTGGGCTTATAGTTTGACGCCGGTTTCGAATGGCCAATGGACTAGTATTCACTAAACTTTACCCAACAATCATCATCATTAAACTACTCAATCATCATAAACCAACCCATACACCCATGCTTTTACCAAAGCTCGAACCCGAACCTACCGCACTATAGTCGGGTATTCTCCCGACTAAGTCACTGACAACAGCAAATATTTAATTTTTACCACCTGTGAATAACATTGAAAAACCTTTCTTCTACGTTTAACTCATTTTCTTCGATTTTTCCTCAAAAAGTCCGGAGTATCATTTGCTTCAGAGATTATGTTTTCAAAAATTAATTCTGATTATCTTATGGGCATTCATTATAATAAATATATCTTCAAGCAATATGAAATGAAAATTTATGAAAATCATTTTCGTGCAGCTTCTCATCATGCAAAAAGGGATGAATACATATATAATGTATATTATTTTTATAATGATCAACAAACTTTTCGATTTTCTACTTGAAAAAATTGTTCATCGAGAAAAAATAATTCACTAAGAAAATTTTCCAATTTTTTCAACGGAAATCTCCTCTGATACTTTTCCAAAATAGCCCCCTATGAAGAGTGAATTCAAGTAATGTTATTTGATAACTATCACAATGTAATACTCATGTTCGAAAATGAAAAAAATATTAATTATCTTATTCATAATTAATAGAAAACTCGCGTTGAAAATGTATTGATCGAAAATTATTTTCATTCAGTCATCCGATATATGACTGAATTTTCAAATCAATAATTTCTATATTCAGAAGAAAATTATATATATTTTAGTGCCACAGTTCCGGTAGGTTTTCTTGGATTTTCTTCCTAGAAAACGTTCTTCGTTTTCTGAATTATTCTTCAAATTTCAAAAATGTGGAATACAAAATGTGATATATTTGCAACAACATTTTCTCAGTTGATAGTTTATGACGTATGCAATTTTGCAAGCAGCTCGTGAATTTTTTCAGAAGCTATTTAAATTCTGATCTGTTTCGAGTGACTGCTCGTTCATATTTTTCGGAGTCGAAAGAAAAAGTTTTGATCCCAAAAGTCATTCGTTGAATAGAATATATATAATCGCTAGTTTTTTGTCACTTCACTGAGTTTATGAATATAAATATGCAATTATGAAAAGATGAAAAACAACTTTCCATATAGACATACCTAATGAAAAATTACAAATGAACTCGTTAGTCATGAACAATTATTGTTATGATGGGTTTATTTCATTATTTCGAGAATATTCTCAAAATATTTCAGATAATATAATACCAAACACATAATACACATTGATACATAATAAAAACATTTTCGAATATTTTCCATGAAATTTTAAATACTTCGCTATTTATTTCTGCAGTAGACACTTATGCACCCACATAATATTATAATAAGAGAACCGCAAAAAGTATTCTTATTATCATATGCTTGTTTTATAAATAGTACTTTAACGAACTAATAATTCAATGCAAAATTTAAGTTCAGTTAGATATTTCTCATGATCATGTTAAACGAAACCCCTAACACAAAAACATGTGTTACGCCCTATGCTTCAAGTTCGGCTACATTAAACATATAATTTTTATATGTTTGTGTAGTCAAAGTTATGTAGCCGAAGTTGACGTTTTTGTCAGAAATATCGGGTGGAAAGTTTGACCTCGGAGGCCGAAGATAACATTTGTAGCCGAAGTTGACGTTGAACGCCTGAAATCGAGTCCGAAATTGACGTGGTACATATATATATATATATATATATATATATATATATATATATATATATATATATATATATTTAATAACAATATATTTACCATGTTTACTGATGAAACTAAATTATTTTGGTTTTTGCTCCACTTTAGCATAAATAAAAAGGAATTCTCTCTGTATATAAATATTACGAGGTTCACAAAATGAGCCTACTCACATCATTTCAGATTAGAAGGCTTCATAAATTTTTCCGAAGACTGATTTTCGATCCGATAAAATATTTTCTTTTATTGCCTACTCAATATCGTACAGCTATAGAATTTCATAGCATTATTGTATTTTTTAATATTTATTTGAATACTACATTATGCCAAAAAAGTTCATAGTCGAAAATCGTAAAAGATTTCCATTTGTTGATTATTTTCAATATCTTGATAAGGCCTAATCGACTTTTGGAACATTTGACTGTTGGTTCATTGTGCCCGTTATTTTAATAACGAAGTAATAAATGAGTGATTGTAGGTTAATACTGAATAATTGCCCAATAAGATTATAATCCATATAAATGGCAATTAAATTTTAAGCGTATAATTCTAATCTGAAAACTTGAAATTTTATAATTATAAAACTAATTTGAGAGGAAAAATCCTCCTCTATTCAAAAAAGAATCGATTTTATTATAGAGGTATTAAAATTTTATTATGCATCATAGAAAAGACGATTTTGAACTGCACTATCAAATAACAAATATCAGAATTCAACGTATAATATTAATTATGAATTTCAGAAAATCGTTCTTGAATACAATATGGAATATCATATAACATAGTGAAATTTCCTTTCGTTATTTTTCATTAGGGTACTTCTATGGATATATATACACAGAATTTGAAATTTCGTCAGACATTTTTAGAAGAAATGAAAACAAAATTTGGGGTACACCTAGAAATTGTGTTGGATTCAGTGTTGTTTTTGTTATATATATATATATATATATATATATATATATATATATATATATATATATAAACGACTTGCTTAAGGTGATAAAATATTGTGGAGAATCATTATTTGAAATGACACGGAGGTTTCGCTTATCTCTTGGTGAAACATTATGTTAAAAACAATACATTAAAATTAACACACTTGGCTAAAGTCTCTAAATATACTAAAAACTCTACATATGTTTCGGGTGGTTAACTTATTATCGATAGTATACAATGTTACTGACATAGTAGAGTATCATTGTATACTCTTGATAATGAGTTAGCCACCCGAAACATATGTAGAGTTTTTAATATATTTAGTGAAACTTAAGCCAAGTGTGTCAATTTTAATTTATTGTTTTGTACATAAATGTTGATAATTTTGACAAATATTTTCAAATGCGTTGCTATACAAAAAAGCAATTGGGAAACATTAAGTTATTTCAAAAACTGTGAATTTATTGATAGAAAGACCAAATTGAAATATTTAGACCAATAAACAGAAAAATATTCCTTCTAGGGGGGAGATTTCTGCCATCTAACTTCATATTAATGATGAATTTCTGATCTCATTTGAAAGAACGAGATGCTTTGATAGCATGTCTAATCTTGTCGATCAATGTCTACATTATTATATCGTTATTATTGACTTAATATTTTTCTGCGCCTTCAGGTATGAGTCACGATTTTTCTATTTTTCATATCCACTTCATATTTTAAGCATTTGATTAGGGTATATAACCAAAATAAAGAAATAACATATTTTAACTTTCTGACATCTGAGATATACAGAAACATCCATATCGATATGGACTTGATACCAGGCTTAGTCTACTAAATGTCACCCTACGAAGACAGATACGAGAAATAACAACAACAATAATAAAATTTATCAATTTTACTTTTTTTTTAAATATAAACCATTGTCTCGCATGCGTACATTGGCTACTGAAGAGAATATTGCAGCCGTAGCGTACAGTGTTAATGAGGATCGTGAAATGTTAATTCGTCGCCGTTCTCCGCAATTGGGCATGTGTTACTCAACCACATGGAAAATTTTACGTGTTGATTTGGGTTTGAAAGCCTACAAAATTCAACTTCTGCAAGAATTGAAGCCGAATGACCTATCACAACGTCTAATTTTTGGTGAATATGCCTTAGAACAGCTTAATGAAAATCCGCTGTTTTATCGAAAAATTGTGTTCAGTGATGAGGCTCATTTCTGGCTTAACGAATATGTGAATAAACAAAACTGTCGCATCTAGAGTGATGAACAGCCACATGCCATACAAAAATTACCGCTGCATCCAGAAAAAACGACAGTTTGGTGTGGTTTATGGGCTGGTGGCATCATCGGTCCATTTTTCTAAAATTGAATTTTGCTAGTAAATTTCAACAATTTGCAATCGTTGCTCGTTTTCAAGTCTTTCCATGATGAAATGGCAGAGTATACTGAAATCTTTTCACTTTGACAGATGACGTTTGGATGCCATTCCTAACCAGTGCCGCCAACCTGAAAAACTTAACTCTCAAAAAATGTTCACCTAAAAACCTTAAATGTCCAAATGCTGTTATTCATTTTATATCTTCATTTCTTCGTATTATAAGTAGCAACCCCTACCCGGTGGTTCAACTTCAAGATGGATAATTCTTTGATATGCTTCCTATAATTTAGAGCAATGATTCTTTCAGTGGATGTTTAGTAAATTTCTAAATATCTAATGACAGATTGTAAATATTTAGTGTAGTTTATTGTATTATTCTATCACTGTATTATAGAAGCTAGAATAGGCAAATTTTGCTAAGTGAAAACCTATTTTCGGAAATTTTATTTGGGTGAAAGTCTGCATTTGAAATATCAGTTCATGATATGATTTCTTCGAAAATAGCTGGGTGTTGATGCAGTATTTTGTGTATTATATAACTTGTGACATAAGCCTTTTCGTTAGTGACATTTTTGTTTAGTTTAATATTGATTTGAGTTTAGTAGAATTCATTCGATATTTTTTCGTTTGTAGCGTTTAATTCTTGTATATTTGTCCAGTTATTAAACGCAAAACTTCATCGTAAAATAATTGTTTCACATAATTGTTTCTTGTACATGTCTTCTGTCGTATATGTCGTGTTGCATTTCTTTCAAATGCTCTTCCAGAGCGCAATAAGTCCTCTCTTATAATTTCAAAAAAATTAAACTGGTATTGAAACCGAAAACTTTCTTTCACTGAAAGGAAGAAAGTACGAAGAAATTCGTAGAATATATCACTGTTTTTATTATCATGACGTATTTTATATCCGGTAAGCTTCCTTTCATTATGTCATCGTTATATGATGTCATATCTATATTATAATATATAGGACTATCAATAAATAATACGAAGGTACAAAAATACAATTAATAAAAGTCAATAAAAATGTTATTTTCATTTAAATCTGCCGATATTTTCTCATCGTCTCATTGTTAACAAAATAACACTCATCGAATTTCGATGATTTAAATCCATTAATAGGATAATAGAGATAATAGATTATTAAACATGGTGATCAAGAACGGTAATATAAATAATCCATAATTACTTAAATTATATTTTATTGAGACAAGTTTAATTCGTACCCTCATTGTCAACAATAGATAAGTGATATGGAATTGATGAATCAGAAATAATAATTTCTTATGATATTCTGAAATTTCATTAATTACTTGATAAATTTGAGTGTTTGTTTAATGAGGCAGTGAATTCTGCATCTTTAGTGAGTTGAAGATAATGACGGACCCCCAAAGCATTGCAAATCTTTTTCTAAAACCCCTATTTCACCTATTTTGTTTGAAAACATTTGAAATTTTTCGTAGTTATAACTATGAATATTTTTAAGTAAGATAACCACATAGAAAAGGAGATTGAGTAGAATTCTATTATGGTTGATTACAATTTGTGTTCTTTCACAATGAAAAGAGACCGAATTGACTGTGATTGTAGAGTCGGTGGTCAGGTTCTTTCTCGTTCTGATAAGGTGAGAGATCTGGTGGAGTATCCGACCAGAAACTTTCCTTTGTCCCACACATCACACAACTTATTTCATCTGCTGCGAAAATATATGGATTCGTTAAACGTAATGGCAAATATTTCAATAATTCCTCAACATTCATAGGACTATTCAATACCCTAATCCGTAGCAAGTTGGAGTATGGCAGCATGATCTGGCATTCCATTTACACTTGCATTCAACGCCATCTTGAGGCTATTCAGAGAAGGTTCTCGAAATTCTAAGTTTGGAGGGAGGACAAAGTTTATCCACAGAGAGGGGTCAATCATATCGAATTATTGAGTCGATTTAGTTTAATCTCATTGTAGAGCAGGAGGGAAACTTTATCTATAAAATTTTCGTACAAATTACTGCACAATAGTATTGATTGTCCTCCTCTCTTGACCGCTTTGAAATTGCTGTCCTGAATTTCGTGTCCTAGGCAAAATTCTCGTAATACAGAATTATTCCACCTAAAGACTCCGAGAACTAACTCCCTAATACAATCCCCCATTTGGTTTATGGAGTCTACATTCAATAGAGTTGCCAATAATTGTGACATTCACTTTGATTCCATAGAATTTATTATCAGGAGTTATCTGAACGAAGAAAATTGACTAAAATGAATGGATTTAAATTGAGTGCTTTGTAATATTTCATTGACTGCTATAATGTAGTTATAGGTTACTATTTTTTTAGATTAGATTGAGCTCTTTTTTATATCTTTTTCATTTTAATTATTCAGTTATGTATTTAACATTGCTATTATTTTCTGTAATTGGGTGTTTTACCTGTTGAGAATAAAGAAGTTATTATTATATTATTATTTTGTTTTAGTCATACGTTCATTAAAATATAATTCGAAGAACTTTGTTTAATTCCCCTTGATTGTTTTTATACTGTCAAATTATATCAATCACTGAAGAATGTTAAAATTGCTTGTTTCATTCAAAGAGAGTGGTAACCACGCCTCATTATTGCTGAAGGTTTTCCAGATAACTGGAATTCTTCAAGTTTTTTGATAATTTCATATTATTTGGGTAGCATTCTGCATTCAGTCAAAACTTAACAGTTCGTTAATCAGAAAATTTGAGCTAAGGGACATTCAAGTTAATTAATCTTCACGAAGGTATTCTATTCAATATATCTCCCCAAAAACAATTTATAATTTCCATTTCGTCGTACAGATAATATACCTATGAAAGTTAAAGAAAACTTTATATTCATAGAGAGATGTATTTCTTCTGTGTCTGCTGTTACAAGTTGAAATTGTCAGAAACGAAATGGTTGATCGTAAAGAAAAAGAGAAGGCAACATTCAGCCTGCATGTAGAAAATGTTGCAGTCTGTATTTAGGATAATCTTTCATAAACATTATAGTACTTCATGGCTTCAACATTGAAGTTTCCTATAAAATAACATGACATTATGTACTTCTTCTTCAACGTCAGTTTTCTCAACCTCCCATCACCGCCTTTCTGTAATAATTGTAACAGTACCTCATCTGTCAAACATCTTCTCTAGCGCTTTGGCAGAAATTATTTTCTAAGGGTTTATTTGAACTTTAAACTCTGTACATTACCTACAGATTTAATAATCATTTTCGGAACTACTTACATTTATAGAAAGGCGACAAATGGCGATATCTTAGATGGGATTTAACCCAGATTTATGAACCTTTTTCCTATTTGCAGAATATGAAGATTTCTATTTCCAAATTCTCAACTATCATGTCCATATATAGGCCAATCAACACAGCTAGAAGAGGGTGATTTTTTGACATAAATCCTAGTTGCAAGCTGACTATACCACCATAAGCAAGCCGTTTCGGACATCATTTCTCATATGTTTTGGACAAGAAAATATCGTTTCCTTATTTGTTATGGACATCAACCAAAAAATAGCACATTTTTTGGTTTTTTGCTTATAACTAAGAAAGTAATCAAGTTAGCTAAAATTACAATAGGTAAGTTGTAGGTGATTAAATAACGAAGGGAATCATTTTTTGAACGAGTCGATAGGATTATTAGAAGCGGATAAAATTGGGAAAAACCGGAAAATTTCGAATATTTCAAGAAATGCCGTTATTTTTCAAGTTGGAGAGCTCAACCTTTGCGAAAAGTTAGTACATTATATCTAGTTTACACTCCCGAACGATTGGCGCAATTGGACAATTAGGTTTTGCATTATTGTTAATTAATTTTTTATGTCATATTTTGTAAAATAGCTGAATACTCCATGTATCAGACCATTCTCAGATTGTGACTATCAGACCATGTCAGATTGAATCGGACCATTTATGAATGCTCCATAAATGGTCCAATTTCAATTATTAAAACGCGCTTGAAAACTGCAGATTCTGTGCAACAAAACGTTTATTTTCATTGGTAACGGAAAAGCTGACAAACTAGTGGAAAACGCGGTCAAATGTCACTTCCAACCACGGATCGCGCGATCTGAGTCGAGTAGTGGAGGGGTACGATGAGCGGATGAGAGGCAGGCAGCGTGGCTCGGCCGTTCGGAATCGCCGCGTCGCAATCTTTTGGACCGCGAACTACTCGACTGAGATCGAACTCTCTGTTGTTTGAAGTGACATTTGACCGCGTTTTCCACTAGTTCCATAGCTAGAACTCTTTTACTTAACCATAGCTATTCTGCTACCAATGACAATATCCGTTTTGTTGCGCAGATTCTGTAGTTTTCAAATCCGTTTCAATAACTGAAATCGGACCATCTATGGAGCATTTAGCTATTTTACAAAATATGACATAAAAAAATTTAAATTACAATAACGCAAAACCTAATTGTCCAATTGTGCCAATCTTGCGGGTGTGTAAACTAGATATACTGTACTAACTTTTTGCAAAGGTCAAGCTCTCCAGCTTGAAAAACAACGCATCTATGAATTTTTCAAAATATGCCAAATTTTCCGAATTTTCCCAATTTTCTCACTTGTAATTATCTCGATCGATTCGTACAAAAAATGATTCTTTTCGTTATTTAATTACCTACAACTTAATCAAAATTTCGCTCACTTGAGAACTCTTTAAGTTATAAGCAAAAACCAAAAAAGTGCTATTTTTTGGTTGAAAATGTTCATGACAAATAAGGAAACGATATTTTCGTGACCAAAACATATCAGAAATGATGTCCGAAACGGCTTGCTCGTGGTAGTCGGCTTGCAACTACGATTTATATCATGAAAAAATACCTTTTGCTTGGCCTAATATACAAATTTCTTCAATATTCGAAACACATCAATTCGAATAAAAATTAAATTGATATTACACTTGTATAATATAGTGTTGTATATGTGTCAATGGCCTCTGATGTGCAGACACATCAATTTCAATGAAAAATTCAATAGTTCCTTGTTCTGTAACTGACAAATTTATCACACTCTGTTCAGAAATAGATTGAATGGGTCAATCAATTTGTCCAGATATATCAAAATGTGCGTTTTGCGCATGGGGTAGAAAAATCCGCGAGGAGTCTCTTTGGACCTACAAATACTCAAAAATAATGTGTTTCCTCTAATCGATCATGTTTCGTAATCATATTGCATAACCCACAAATGACAATCAGGAGTTTATTTTGATTAGCTTATATCGTCAGACTGGACGAACTGACCGACTTATTTAATTCACTTTCTCTTTCAACATAGAATAATGATATTTATAGACTCTGTGTTTATGTCAATGTTAGGTGCATACTTTTAAGTTACATTACAGTAGTATTAAATTTTCAATGAACTCATTATTGAATATTATTGATTATTCTGTTCACCGCTTACCGTTTGACCAAAAACTTTTTTACTTTCTGTAAGGTAGATCCATGAAATTTTCGATGATTCAAAAATAAAATTTCTATTATAACCAAAATTTCAACGTTCATTTCGTAGGGCCATTCTTTGTCATGTGATCTGAGAATATTACCAACCAAATTTTCCATTATTATTATTTCGTTATTATTTTATATAGTGCAGGCGCCAAAGGGGGTTGAGTATGCAAAATATGCAGACCGGGAACTAAGCTCGGATTCGCTATCCTGAAACCTCAGGTAACAAGAAAACAGATGGTGCCAGGGCCTGTGCTGATCCATTTTTTTTTATTGGCCCTCTCACCTCGCGAACGCCAAATGTGCTTTTGGGGTGTAGTCGTCAGTAGAAATCAAATTCACAGTCCATATTATTTCAACATGATGTATATCTAATATCATCGAAAAAATTGTATATTATCGGTGAAAAAATCATCAAAATAGCTATAGAGCGTTCGTTCGGTCGATCGACTCGTTATCTTAGAGGATTGGACCAGAAATGTTTAAAGGTAAAATTTGAACATGAAATGTTTTCGGCAACGTCCAGATTCGTAGTCTGCAAGCTTTTCTAAGCCTTAAACAGTTCACGGAATGTGGTCTTCATATTTTGCATACTCAACTCCCTCCAGCTCCTTGTCGTCTCATACGTACTTAAAGAATATTGATTATGATTTTTATATAGTTCATCAATTGAATCTAACCGCATCAAAGTGAAATCGAGATTTGGTATTGAGTGTTACAAATGGTAACACTCTTAAAAATTTGGTATTTCTACATACAAATTCATTCCAGTTTAAATTTTTGTTTACAAATATCGCTTCAAGCTAAATAAATGTTCAATTTTACAGATTATCTAAAAATGAACAGAAGAAAATTGAGTAAGGATATATAATTTCACTGGTTTGATTTGTCTCCTTCATAAGAATATAATGACTCTATCCTCAGTTGGTATAGCTGTATTTGATTCGTTCCTGAGAGCATCGAAACAGCTTACTTTGAGCTGCTATTTTTCTGTTGTCTTTAGTGAGCTTTCGGCTATTTTATTGGCCCTAGAATATGTAGTAGAATTATATACAGTAAAAGCTCTTTATTCGCGGGGTAGGTATACGTTCCGAAAATATGCCGCGAATACAGAAACCGTGAATATGGAATGGTAATTTATACGAGATTATAGGGGAAACGTTCCTGGGTGGCAAAATGAAAAAAGTATATAAAAAAATTAATTTAAATGAAGTTTTTGATTATATTGCTTAATTTTTATCAGGCTTAGGTAATGGTTTAAAGAATTTTGTAATTTTTTTGCTTGGCAGTTTTTAAAGCTCCCTTCAATTCAGACTGACACTAAGCAAAGACTTTAGCAATTCGCTTTCAAAATGAGACTTCGTTCCATTGATGGATCAATTTTCATAAATAAAATCACAATGCTCTTTAGCCATTCTTAAACCTTCACTAAAAATTTTCAAATTAAATGTCACCTTTCCCGTGCTCCTTGAAGTCTCTTCCTCAATTGGCTGTGAATTTAACATTTCTTCCAAATTGCTTTCAGTCAAATCTTCATCTTGCGATTGAAGCAACATCTGAATGTCACTTGATTATTTCCGTCCAAACCCATCTCGTCCTATTGCACTCGCAATTTCAGCTATGTTTGCAGTCAGTGTGAAATGTTTGTCATGTGTGTCAATGTGAAGTTTGAATGTGCACAGATTTTTCGTCATCTTCTGCAGTCAGAGTAGGCCATAGTTTTTCCAGCTTGAATTCTATGTGTATGGCTTCAGTTCATGCAATGATTACTTTATGTTTACTATGCATTTTGCTATGTCAAAATCCTTCTAGCATTTTAACATTCATATCAAGATCACATTCCACATCATCAAATATTATTTTGAAGGTTCATCTAATGTAATAGAGCTTCAAGGCCTGGATTATCTCTTGCTCCATAGATTGAACCAAGCCGTCATATTGGAAGGAAAAAAAGTCACTTTATATTTAGATGCATAATTTCAAGTTCGCGAGGTTGACCTGGTGCATTATCCGAAACTAGAACTGCTCAAAGTCTATATTCATTGTTTTTAAATAAGTTTCAACTTCCGAAACAAGAAAATTCCGGAACTACTTACAAAAAATAGCTCTTAGATCGGCGAATAAAGAAATCTATTGCCGCGAATATAGAAATTGGGTTGCATTTTTTCAATCTGCGAATAGTGAAAACGCGAATAAAGGAATCGCGAATATGGAGCTTTTACTGTACTGTCATATATGAAAATAAATTCGTTATTATCTCAGATAGTCAGTCCACGCTTCTGTCAAAACTAGTAACCAATTCACAGTAATCCATAGAAACATAATATTATAACGTATATTTCTTCTGGAGAATAAAGGAATATTTGTACAATTTCAGTTGGTAGAAGCACATGTCGGAATTACATCTAATGAAATATTCGATTCATTAGCAAAAGCAGCAGTGAATGAAAATGTGAAAGAGACACAAATTTATTGCGTCAGATTTGTATAATTGAATATAAGATAAAATTCAAACACTTGAACTTTTGATTTACACTTTTATTGAAAGCATAGCATGAAGCGTTTCTTCGTTAAAAACGACTTCTTCAGATGCTAATAGAATACTTCTAATACTTCTAAATGCCAATACTATTCAATATTTGTATAACGTTTTGAAAAAAAGAGATGAGCATTTGGTAAGAAAAATATTCAGAAAATTCTGATGGTAAATCATATTTGAGTATTCAGCCTAGACCATTAACTAGTATATGGTTTAAAAACACTTATTATAGTAGAGATTTCATTCGCTATTGTTAAAGGAGTGGTCGTGTTAAGTGCCCAAATATTTGAATCTGGTAGATGGTAAGCAAGATCCACTTTGTCAGTGAGGGGAAATAGGTAGTCCTGATCTTATCATTCTCAATTCGCAATTACAGGCATCACTGTAATAAGTTTTCTTTCGAAGTGACAAGAATAACTGAATTTCATCACTCCTTCAATTTAGCTTTCTTACATCCCCCAATAAGTTGGAGATATATGAGATAATATGTGAACATATTCAATCGTTAGGTTTGGAATTATAATATTTCGTAGAATTACCTGTGTATTGCCATCCCTTTGTTGTCTTCCTGTTCTTTTAACCCAGACTTATTACATGTGTGTGTTTGAAGAAAATATGCCATGACGACCCCTTGGCACAAGTGCCCCTGTGTTTTGTCCTTTATGATATAGTTTCAATTTTGATTCTCTTATATTTTTTGTATAGTTAAAGGTGTAAGTGGATGAAAATAGGATTTAGAAATACAGTAGGTTTAGTTTGAAATATCTGAAATTGGCTAATGTATTATTTCAAGGCCATAATTTCTAAATAAAAAAATGCTAATGACTCAATGATTGATGGTCATATTCCTGGTGAATTCGAAAATCAAAATAAATGAACCAGTTTCGTTAGTAGCTCGTTATATGAGCTACAACTGTTCAAATCCTTTTTCTTTCACAGCTCAATTTGGGCTAGTTTGTACATCATACAAACTTAATAAAATGAAGGAGTTTATATTTCTTTATCTCATCTATGTTGTATATTCGAAACAAAGTGATTGGAGGAACGAGTTTGTATACCTACGTCCTTCAAGAAAACTATAAAGATTGCTCAATATCCAATTCCGTAACAAAAAGACACATTTTTCCAATTGAAAAGGAATTTTAAAAGAAAGTTACTATTTTTATACATCAGCTCATAACTGTTATATGTTGAAGAACGCATAGTTGCCCAATATACTTGTCTCAAACAATGCATATTGTTTGAATATAATCTGAAAAGTCGAACAATAAGGTAGATTACTCAGTGAAAGACTGCGACGTGTAAAGCTGGGTACCATCCCTGGATGGTACGTAAATGATTGTGTGTGTTTTTGTGAATTTAATGGTTATAATAACGTTTCTTAATGGATAAAATATAAGATTACAGGTCAATACTCCTTTAAAACCAGCGTTAGGAGCTGTAGTTCCCAGTATAATGTCGAATTGAAAAAATTAATCGAAATATCGATTTGTTAACATTTTTACTTCAATAAAACACATTTCAATGACAATTCAACTGAAATTTTTCAGTGCAAATAGCTTAAAAATTCAAGAAAGTATATATTTTGAGTGCCATAGCATTTTTCGAAATACGGCCATGCAGAAAAATAGCGGTTTGGTATATATTTGCTTCGATTTCAAATTTTTTTTTATTTTTTTTTTTTTTTGAGATTCATATTTCTAGAAATGTTGAGTTACAATAACTAATGACATGCTCCCCAAGGAAATACAAGGTGTTATGTGATTCCAAATAATTACGCGAATAAAACTGTCATTCTTCAAGTTGAAAATTATCCAATGAGGTTCACAAAATGTACGAGTTAAAAGAATAATTTTAGAGTTTGTATAGGTACAATTTTCGGATGAGTTATCTATCAAATCAAATTTTTCTGTATGGTCCGGATTCAATTAAAAATATTTTAAAACGAAAAAAAACTTTGTGAATGGAAAAAAATATATTCCTGATGTGTGCCAATGAAACTTTCTCGTTTTTTCACATTTGATTGCAAATATTTTTTTTGCTACTCTTTCATTCGTTTTTTTGATGACTGTTATGAATCAAATAAAAACAATTCTCATAGAACAATGTAAATAGAAACTTCCTATTACCAACGACGTTTTTCCTATTTCAAGTGACAGTTCTCCATCAATTTTAGCCATCAAACCGTAATCAGAAGTTCAAAACCATAAAATTCGCAAGACAAATGAAAATTCTACCACGTTGATTTCATATCATAGCATTTTTCGAAATACGGCCATGCAGAAAAATAGCGGTTTGGTATATTTTTGCTTCGATTTCAGTTTTTTTTTATTTTATTTTATTTTTTTTTTTTGAGATTCATATTTCTAAAAATGTTGAGTTGTAATGAATAATTACGTGCTCCCCATGAAATACAAGGCGTATGTGATTCCAAATAATTACACGAATAAAACTGTCATTCTTCAAGTTGAAAATTATCCAATATGAGGTTCAAAAAGTGTTTGAGTTGAAAGAATACTTTTTATACAATTCAGTACAATTTTCAGATGAATTACCTATCAAATCAAATTTTTTTGTATGGTCCGGATTCAGTTAAAAATATTTTGAAACGAAAAAAACTTTATGAATGGAAAAAAAATCTTTTCCTGATGTGTGCCAATGAAACTATCTCGTTTTTTCACATTTGATAGCAAAATATTTTTTTCTTGCTACTATCTCATTCGTTTTTTCGATGACTGTTATGAATCAAATAAAAACAATTCTCATAACCTAACTACTGAATAAATAGAACAATGTAAATAGAAATTTCCTACTACCAACGACGTTTTTCCTATTTCAAGTGACAGTTCTCCATCAATTTTAACCATCAAACCGTAATCAAAAGTTCAAAACCATAAAATTCGCAAGACAAATGAAAATTCTACCACGTTGATAATATTCCTGATAAGGGTATCCATAAAATTAAAGATAAAAATGTAAGTATTAACTATTATTAGGAGTTGATTTATTCAATAATTTCCTTGAAAGTTACTCAACAAGTCTTCAGTCTATCGAAAACAACAAATCAAATCTTGATACCTTCGTTTGGATACCAAAGTCTGACATTTCTGTAGCAATCGTCATCTAACTTACCTGTCCACGTTCAGTTATATAATTACCTCTAGTCATTAATTTGTCATGCTAACCGATAATGGTCAATCATTTTATTCTGTTGTGGAGTGCAGAACTTTCAAGTAATGCTCGATAGTTGTGTTTAAAGGAAATTTTTGTGCGGAGGTGAATTGAAGTGACTGTGATAATGTTAACCAAATAATGAAAATATTTATATTAATAAGGTGAGGAGAATTTATAAATTTGTCCCTGAATGTTTTATTAGCCATGATCAGAGTAGGTCCGTATTCATTTGTTTCTTATTGTTGTACATAACCTCTGAAAAAAGTTATTAGTACACTTGTACTCTTTCACATTTCACTAAGAACGATTTGAAAACATATGGACAATTTTTAATTGAGTAGGTATAATGATTTCACAGAATTACAACGATTATTGCTAGATTTTTTTGTTTGGAAAGATTCGTTGGTGGAATGAATGGTTTTCGACAATACATCATTAATCGTCAAATTCACATAATTTATTTTGAAATACACGATAAAACTCATTGCCAAGGATTTTTATAACAAATATTTCGCTCAATATACCTTGTAGAATTTTTCGTCACATCAGTTATATCCGAAATGTGGTTTTACTTCGTTTTCTGTGCACCAAATATATCAATATAAATTCACAGATGGAATGATAAATAAGATGGAGTAAGAATGAGTGAGTATTATTCAACCTTACCTCCAACTTATTGCACGAACAACAAAACTTCTTGAAAAAACCTAAATTACATATTACTAAATTAAAACATTACTATTAAATTATATACTTACGTGTCTATATAAATATATATATTTTTGGTTTTATGGTCTGTCGAAAATATATTTATTTTCAGTTTTGATAATTCAATTTCGTTAAAATTTCTTATTATAAGTTTTGTGGTAACTTATATTCTTGACAGACAATGGAAGTCATCCATTTTGAAAGTTTTGTGACTTATAATCTAGAACGAGATAGAATGCACAAAAATATATTTTTCTTGTAGCACAATAATTCAGTTATACACATTTTACTCAGCGCAAGTTTATGCGCGAACTTCCTTTTCTGTTCATCAGGAGGAAGTGAATATTAATGAAGTATTCTGATGAAACTCCCAGTGTAAAATATTATTAAACAGGATATTTTCAATTTTAAAAACTATATTTTCGTTGACGTTTCGTTGCGTATAACAACTTTGTCAAAGCTAATGAATAATTAAATTTTATGAATAACTATAGATATCAAAACGTCAAACTTATTATTTTGAAAAAATCAAATTAGCTTTTTTGTTGTTTTAGTATTCAGAGGAATATTTCTGGCTCAGCATTCGCTTCGGAAGTTTTAGTCTTCTTCACCATGAGTAAAACTCATGGTAAGCCGGTGGTTCTTATGAGTGTGGTTTATATGTATATACATATATATATATATATATATATATATATATATATATATATATATATATTTTTTGTTGTTTTAGTATTCAGAGGAATATTTCTGGCTCAGCATTCGCTTCGGAAGTTTTATCTTCTTCACCATGAGTAAAACTCATGGTAAGCCGGGTGGTTCTTATGAGTGTGGTTTATATGTATATACATATATATATATATATATATATATATATATATATATATATATATATATATATATATATATATATATACTAAAAAAAAAAAATTGCAAATTATTAAAATTGATGATTGATGAGGCCGATACTTGGATAAAATTAATATCCATAATGAAACAATATTTAAAATTTTCTCATAATTTTAATACAAATACGCATGACGACGTTTCGAAGTGCATTAGACATGTGATTCAGTATTAATCCAGTATTTGATGAAGAAGTAGTACTTCGAAACGTCGTCATGCGTATGTGTACTAAAATTATGAGAAAATTCTAAATATTGTTCAATTATTAAAACTCAACTATGTGTAATTATATGTATGTATAGATGTATATATGAATCACAATCATTAGAATCACCTGACTTACCAGTTTTTCAGAGGTTTCCTCATGGTGAAGAAGATTAAAACTTCCGAAGCGAATGCTCAGTCAGAAATATTCCTTTGAATAATAAAAAAAAAAGTCAATTTAATTTTTTTCAAAATAATAAATTTGACGTTTTGATATCTATAGTAATTCATAAAATTCAATTATTCATTAGTTTTGACAAAGCTGTGATGATATACAACGGAACGTCACTGAAAATAAAGTTTTCAACATCGTAAATAGCCTGTTATTGCTAAAAACATTATATATATATATATATATATATATATATATATATATATATATATATATATATATATGTGTGTGTGTGTGTGTGTATATATTTGAACATTTTCAATGATTGATAATGAAAGATAATATTCTCTCTACATAGTCATGAACTGTTGAAAAAAGAGTTCTTCCAGAAAGATATCAAAAGTCTATTTTCATTTTGCATAATCTAAAATTGCTTATTGAAAACAACAATCTGCACTTCAAGAATTATTCTAAAACACATCCTTCCCGAATAACCATAAAATATTCGCTAAAATCTTGGTCGTACTTGTCCACTACTTATAGGGAAAGGCTACCTGCTATATTGCTTGCAACAAAGTATTTTTATGATAATGATGTCCTATTGCGAATTACACTTATGTCCATGTTCTGAAGATATTATTCAGAGTAATGGTTGAAACTACGACTCAAGTAGTTCCTGAAGATTTTTAATGTTAATTCATTGTACATGAAATGCATACGTAATTGGTGACAAAAATGAATACCTGCATTTCGGCACAACGTATTATGTACTGCTCAACTTGATCAATTTCATTTGGTAGAGATACGAGATGAATTTCAATTTCGATGCCACTATAAACTGAAATGTAGGACTTCTTCTAACAGCTGTTGAATCAATATTCAGCCAATACTTTTTTATACTTCAATTTTACATTACTTCCGAGCGATAAAATACTTTTGTATTGTATCGTTTATACTCTCTTTTTTCTGTTTTTTTTTTCATTTTTTCTCATTTCTTGATTCATTGTTCCGTTTGGAACTCCTGTATTTATAATTTTAAAATTACTTTCACATTGGTCCAATCTCACTTTTTGCATTCTATTATTTATATCGATTTTGATATTGATTTTATTAGATAATATGATTAATTATTTTTTATGGGAGGTAAAAAAAGGTTTAAATTATTTCATACCTAATGAAATCGAAAAAATTGTAATATAAGACAGGTTGAGTGACATTATCAGACAGTTGGGTGAACATGCGCGTAAAAATGTTAAAGGGTTATTCCACTTTCAGTTCAGTTTAGAGGTTAGGAAATATAGAAATATCATTTTTCTTCCCTAGATTCTATTCTAATAGAATGGCAAGGTGTAGGTAAGGTAACTTTGTAATCATCCACTTTTCGATGTCTTTCTATCCAGTGATAGAAACAGTTTGTTTCAAGTACCAACATTATAAGAAATTACATACTCACTGATTAAAAAGTACAAACTTCACTAACTTTCTCTCTCAGAAGTTAATATTGAAAGTTGATCCTTCATATATAAATAAATTGAATTATGATTCCTGTAGTACATTATTTTTGAGTGTTTAATTTCGATTTAAGCAACAAAATTTCAGTTCTGCCCACTCGAAATTTATCCACGCATTTTAAATTCAGATATAACGACTTTGTTCATCTGCATCATTACAAAATCCGAAAACCAAGACAATTAGCTACGCGTAGCTATTGATCATAATGGAATGGGCATCACGATAGAGCTGGGCATCACCGATAGGCATTTCCTGTTTTCACTTTCAGTATCTAAAATGATTAACTTACGAAACGTGTTCCCGTTTATTATTTTTACCATTAAAATTATAATATGATCACAAACTCAATTTGAATAACTGTTCAGAGAAATTAGCTTCTGTGTAGCACCTGAATTAATTGTACGCTCGACATAGAGATTAAATTATTTAAGCTAAATTAATGTTAAGTCTGGGGTTACCTATCATTTATGGTTCTATTGGACGTTAAGCGCAAATTTAAACTTGTTGAAAACATTGAATAAACTGGTACTTGTTTTGCTGAGAGGCGATTAAAGTAATTACCTTTGCAAGGCTAAAAGGCTGCATTCAACGGAATTCCTACCTCCACAAAACGTTTCGTCTGTTGCTGCAGTAGGCTACTTCAGTGAATCGTAAATTCCAACATAAATATCGATGTATATGATTTGTCAAGCTGTCTACATTTGATACTCTCTTTTAAAACTGCCTTGAAAGAATGAAAATATAGTATGGTACTTTCACTTGAAAATAAAGATCTTCATTCACTAATTTTTAATGTTCTTTTTTCTCTAGTAGTGAAATAAATTATCAATTCAATTATATTATGTATTTTCCTTACAAAGTCCCTTGGAATAAAGTAGTGTGAATGTTTTTTTAAAATTCATAGCCTAGGTCTTTCCACCTTCAGTTACAGTGGAAAATAAGCTTTATCTGTCATTTACCAGATCATGCATCTCATCACGGCCAGTTAGAGTAGGTAAACACTCTGTACTTACCGACAGTTGAGACCATAGGTTTAATTTATCTTTCGGTCAAGTACCCAGAAATTGGGTACTATAATATATATAAAATGACTGGGACGTAATCAAGAACTAGTTTCTTATAAGATTCAATAAAAATACATAAATATGCAAAATTGTTATTTATATTCATATTGTTATTAGTAGTCATACAAAATCCAAATTACAGTGAGTGAAGATAACCCATAATAAAAATTGATGTAAAAATGTACATATATATGTACATATTGTCGTGTATATACCCGGGAATTTTTATTTATTCAATTTTCATTCACAACTTTAATAGTGTGATAATATTCAGATACTCATGAGAAGTATTTCTGCTCAAACTATAAACCAGTGACGTCTGATAATAACAAAAAAGTTTCTTAGTTTCCTGTACTCTTTAGTACAGGTACCTGCTCATACATTGTATTCAAGAGTAATATACATAGATGTCGTTGAAAACGCTCCACGAAAAGTGTTTCTTCGACATCACGTTCTGAATCATAATCTAGTTTGTATTCTACAACCATATGGGTCACTTACTAGAATAGAAAACTATATACAATGTACTTCAACCAGAATGTCAACGAATTATATTTTGCACCCCTATTCCATATTCGAATAAACCTAAAACTGTTCTTGGTTAGGAAGTTACTTCATGTACTTTAAAGCTATAATTGACAGTATTTTGGATGGTTGTTATTCAATCTTCTTAGTGTCGATAGTAAGCTTGTTTCATTCAAGCAACGTTCTTAATAAAAGCGCATTGAATTTGATGAGATTTTAATATTTCTCAAAAGAATTTGAGGTGATTTATTTTTCGAATTCAGTACCTTCTCTTGACTGGGTATATTGTGGAAGTGAATGAAACAGGAAAACATAAAAAAGAAAGAGAACACAGAGAATGTACACATACAAATATAAACATATTTCATGAAGAATTAAAGATAATGTTGGGAAACCGGAACTGTCAAATGATTTTCCAAGGTTATTATTTAACAGGTATAAGACTCGTTACTCGGAAGAGGTCATCTCGAAATTGATAGTATAAAAAAACAATTCGAAAGTAAATGAACGCCTGCAATGCATTTTGAGAATTATGCGTGCATTGATCTGGAGATGCTGCACATTTGCGAATAAAAAAACACAAATTTTGACTGGAATAATAAATCATTTTGACAGGAGGAGGATTATTCCACACTTACGATTGCCAACCGGTAATAATTCGAACTGCGTGAGCCAAAAAAAGTTGAAGTTTATGATCTGAACTCCGTTCGTTTACCAGATACGGGGTGTGCAATGAAAATGAGGAACTGAAAAAATGTTACTGTCGTTTATAAGTATTCATTTCCTAGTTTATATCGAGTTGGAAACTAGATGAATGTATTTTGATGCAAAATTTAAATTCAGACAATTTTATTTATGGTGCATAAAAAATATATCAAGAAGAAAAATCGTGCAGAAATTATATTATTCAAACTATTTAAATTTTTGGGTCTGAAATTTCTGGAAATAAAGAATGCAATTAGGAGATGTACGTCAATAGAACGTAGAACAAATTTCAAAATATAATGATGATTTATGGAAATTTGTGCGATTATTGATTATGTTAAGAATTATGATAATGTATGAAACAAATTTCTAAAAAAATGTTCACTGTTTCAGATGAAGTTTGTATTCTGAATAACAGTCACGTTCGTCTTGTATCTTTCGAAAAAACTGATTCGAAAATTCTGCCTCCACCAAAAAACCGTTAAACCAGTCTTCGAATTTTATCAGTTAATATAATATAATAAGTTGAAAATGTTTTCAAGTATAAATTTCTGGAGTTCATTCAAAATTGTAATTGTATTAAAAAATTAATCGAATTAGTCCTTCATTTATCTCTGAAACCAAATTTGCTGAAAAGCTGCCAAATTTTTCTGTTAAACATCAAACAGATCAAGACTAATCTCTTGTTCTAATCAAATAATTTGAGCACATTATCTCTTTCTACCATTCCCATTTACCTTCAAATTCACTTCATTTATTTTTGAATAATACATAGTGAATTCAAACAAAATCAATCAAAAGTAACAAAACATAAAATTAATTATAAATAACACGGAGGTTTCGTTTATCTCTTGGTGAAACATAATGTTAAAAACTGTAAAATTGAAAATTAACACACTTGACTTAGGTTTCACTGAATATATTGAAAACTCTACATATGTTTCGGGTGGTTAACCCATTATCAAGAGTAGGTATACAATATTACTGAATAATATATCGGAGTAATATTGTATACTTTTGATAATGGGTTAACCACCCGAAACATATGTAGAGTTTTTAATATATTCAGTGAAACGTAAGTCAAGTGTGTTAATTTTTAATTTTATAGTTTATAAAATTAATTGTTTCACCTTCTTAGTCTCTAACGTTAAATGTGTCTCGAGTAATTTGTGTATTTTTAATTACTCCAACCAAGCAGATTCTGCATAATACGTAATTATCATGACTCAAATTTATAATTGCGAATAAATTTTTTATTTTTGTTATGCAGGTATTTATATGATAAACAGCTGAAGTAGGATCAGATCTCGAAGTATTTCAGTAATTTTATTCAGAAAAAAGTGTCTTCATTCCAAAAAAATAAACGGTTTCCTTTTATTGGGTTGAATCACCTTGTATATTCTCGCATCTCCGCAAGCTGTTATGCAAACGAATGTCAGTCTAAAAATAGCCTCTTCGGAACAAAAAGAAGCTGCATCCGAGTAGCTGATCATGATAAATTCTTTGCCCAGCCCGAACATACACGGTGTGTACGTTGTTGTAATTTGATTGCCTATTATGGCATGTGTACGATAATAATTCAGTTTCTATGTGGTAGGGTTGTTGGCCGCGCTCGAGGGATCCAGTCGTCCTTGATAACTGGTGTTTCTTTTTCATTGTATTCACCCACTATTTCAATAAAATTTATTCGTAATTTGCTAATTTTAATTTGATTTTGAATTGAAGAAAAATTTTTATATCCGTATGTTATATATAAATAGGTTTTTCATTCAGGTATTTTTGTATTTTTCTTATCAAAACATTCTCAAAATTTTCGAAATAATTTAGAATTAGTTATTGCTAAAAAATATTCAAAAAAATTACCTTCTTTCGATAATTTTTTGACAAATTTTTCAAAATGAATATAACATGAACAATGTCATGTCTCCATTATCCTTCTAGGAATACATGTTAGAGAATATTGAAATCGATGCCTACATTTATAGGAAGCGTAAGAGAGTTAATTGTTTCGTACTACAAGGTACTCATTCGTTACGCCACGTCCAAGAAATGAATGGCAACGTCTTCAATCCTCATATAGCCTCTTATCGATCATAAGACAGAAATATACAGTAAGTCGTAAGCATATATAATGCATAGATTAATGTACATCTCAAATCTTAGGAATCAATGAAAAGCACATGAATACATCTAACATTGAACATTTGATAAATGACAGCAAGCGTTTCTACAACCGCAACCGTAGATGACATTACATCATCAAATTAGATGCAAATGTTCAAAAAGTGGAGTTGTAAAATGTATTATATTAATTGATAAGAACGTGTGAAACCTTCAATGTTGAATGTATTCATGTACTTTTCATTGATTCCTAAGATTTGAGATGTACATTAATCTATGCATTATATGTGCTTAGGACTTACTGTATATTTCTGTCTTATGATCGATAAGAACGTATATGAGGATTGAAGTCGTTTCCATTAATTCGTTGGACGTGGCGTAACTGATGAGTACCTTGTAGTACGAAACAGTTAAGTGTCTTACGCTTCCAATAAATGTAGGTGGTAGTCATCGATTTCAATATTCTGAATTATTTCTCCCATATATCCCTAAAAGGATAATGGAGTGAAATTGTTTATATCTCATTTATCCTAGAATGATAATGGTGAAACATTGTTTATGTTTCACATAGCCAGCTCTGCTATAGTGTTCTTTTGAATAGTTTGTCAAAAAATTATCGAAAGAAAATTCAAATATAATTTTAAGTATATTTAAAAGCCCGAAAAACATGACTAGAGATTTAACAATTTTTTGGAATTTTTTCATTGTTTTAAATTATATGGTTGGCTTGAAAGTAAAATAGTACATTTAATTTTCCCTCAATGTTAAATTCCATTAAAAAATCTCAAAGAATTATTTCTGTGAATGGATCGAAGCGAAAACTCTTTACTTATATTTATGTCATTGTAATATATTATTTATTATATTTTGGTTTTTTCAATTGAAAATTTAGAGAATTAATGGAAATAGACTATGAATAGATAGACTTATCATTCATCATGTTATTACTGAAAATATATTATTTTTGAAATTTTAGTCAGTAGATCTCTCTGTGTTCAATATCCACTGAAAGCCTTGGAAGGTTTCAAAAAGGCAACATTGAAATTGCAATTTTTATACAAATTCCTTTCAATTACTCCGATGTCTCGCAAGATTCAAACGATTGTTCAAAATGTGCATGAAGTTTTATAATTGAATAAAAATTTTAGAAAATGGAAGTATTTTAAAAGCTAATGGTGAAGAGTCACAACTCGATAACATTTTAGTAATTATCCTTAACTTTTCATGTAGTATGGGACGATTATGTCGTTTTCAACTATACAAAAACTTTTCATGCAGAAATACACGCAATTGAAATTTTAAAATGAGTATTGTTGTAGCAGAGATTGGTTGGTTGAAAAATGTTGCGTTATTTTAAACCAGCCAAAAGAAGGTTTTGATTATAGATAATAATTTAATTCGTGTATTTTTTTCCAGCTAGAGGAAAACAATAGCGGCCACGAGATGACCGCTTCCATGGACCACCCGCCGAATTCCGACGGGAAAACAAACGACGATGGCGTTTACACCGTTTCAGTCACAGGAGCCTACGAAAATCAGGGTTTCAAACAGGATGATCCAAACGGCGGACCATTCAAACCACCGAACCGCAAGCTTACTGCCGAAGAAATATCCCAGGGAAAATTCCAAGTTTCAACAAACGAAAAATGGCGTATTTTGAAAAACGTTTCGGCACTTTCGTGCGCGTTCATGATCCAATTCACAGCGTTCCAAGGAACGGCGAACTTACAGAGCAGTATTAACGCAAAGGATGGACTCGGTACAGTGTCTTTATGTGCCGTTTACGCCGCGTTGGTTGTCAGTTGTATATTTGTACCGACATTCATGATCAAACGGTTTACTGTTAAATGGACCCTGTGTATATCGATGTTCACGTATGCCAGCTATATTGGTGCTCAGTTCTACCCTAGGTTCTACACGTTAGTACCTGCAGGTATCCTGCTCGGTATAGGTGCTGCCCCCATGTGGGCTTCTAAAGCAACGTATCTGACGCAGGTTGCTGGGGTGTATGCCAAACTAACGGACCAAGCTGTAGATGGAATCATCGTTCGATTTTTCGGGTTCTTCTTCTTAGCTTGGCAAACTGCTGAGTTGTGGGGAAACCTGGTATCGTCGCTAGGTGAGTGAACCATTCTCTATATGTGTTATTTACTAGATAATTGCTTAATCATTGCCAGGTTTCAATGCGATCATTTATATAGTTACGTTATGTGTATTAACAAAATTTAAAACAGTCTTTGGCACCGATAATTGTTATTAATAGGTTTGAATAACAAGAATTTTATCGGAATTCGTGTCGTGCCAATCCGATAAACAACGACTGTAATATTGTCAAAATGAATGTATATAAGATGCGTTTATGAAGTACCGAATTTTCTCGAGTTATTCTCAGGTGTCACATAATTGAATATTAGTTTCGGATTCTCAATTTCATTGACACAGGAGTGATATTTTGTTGAATATATAGCTTGAAAACTTAAAAAGAAATCAATTTATGTGACAGAACTAAATTCTCAAAGTGAAACTTGAAACGCTCAATATAAATTCATTTAATTTACTCAAACAGAATTTGGTAATATTGAAATACTGGCTTTAAATATCATAAAAATATTCTATCATTAAGAATTTGAGAAGTTGTTCCTGAAGTAATCCGAGCAAATTTTTTATTCGCATGATTTCCGAAAACATGCCAGTTTCGCGCAACTATATGATAGAATTGAACGTTGTGCAAACTTTGAAATAACAATTCACTCAATACTAGGTACTACCATAAATTTTCCATTCAAAGGAAATACTCCGTTACTCCTCAGTAATAAAAACTTATGATAGTAGAGAGAGAATTGTTAAAACAATATGTTCATTTCATTTCGTTTATCAAAAAAATCGATAACTTCTGCTTGAATGCATATTTCAATTTTTTTATTTGCAAATGCTTTGATTGATATTAATGAGAAAAATATGTACGTTATCCTTCGTTGCCAACTGTTGTCGCAAATATAAATAAATATTCTTCCCCTGGTACTTAATCTTTTTCGAATTTTAGCAATCATGTTGGAAATTAGAACTTTGTTTGTCATGCTCGAAACTGCTCTGGTGAGGTTTTCCCAAAACAAGTCCGAAGATTCATGCCCGCTTAATAAGGTCCGCAACCATGAGATTTCTTCTTCCGGGTCCTCTTCTACTCACTATCTTTCCATGTATTATGGTTTGCATAAGGGAGTATCGTTATTTATTCCTTTAACATGCACAAGTATTCTATATTTTTTGCAATGGTACATGACTTCTGCTTCAGCTATCCATGGTATTCTGAGCATTCTCCTCATAAATATCGTGGTGAGAAACAAAGTAAATTGTTTTCGTACAAATGAATAATCATGAAGATACCTATTCATTTCATTTTCTTGGTTGGCATTAATGAAAATTATATGCTTGGTTGTCAATTACAATCTGTGTTCATCACAAGGAACGCAGAACAAGGAAAGATTTAACCACATTGAATAAATCATTTCTTCTACCTAACCCTAAATTCTTCTTCTTTTTCTTCCAATTAGGATTTCCACGGGAAATCCAATGGGCTAGCTCCTAGGCTTTTCATCCAACTCCAGTCGTTTACAAATGTGCCTCCACTAAAGGAGATCTCGAGGACTCGATACACATCCGGTGTTGATTCAATAATTTCTTCATGTCATATTTTCTTTTTTTTTAATTCTTCTGATAAATTTTCCGTTGCTGGTTGTCTTAGGCTCTCTGTTCCGACACTGGATTCGCTACAAGCTCATACTAAATCGTGATTTGAGAGAAAATTACAAATGGTGTTTATGGTTACACTATCTGTATAGTTGAACAAAACATCGAGGTAACTTATGGGTGATGGAATTTTAAGTTTAATAGATCATCGTATAATTTACGGCAATTGTTGTTACTTTTGCATTTTAATAGGATATGGTTGAGGTCCCCATATTCCCCACATTCGCAGCTATAATTATTATATATTTTAATTCTGTTTAGACGCACAGGAGAACCCTAAATTCGAGCCATTACAACTATAGCGGTTGTGCTTTGATATTCTATGTGTGGAAATATTAAACGACACGATGTTGAAAATTTTATTGATGATTATTTACAATCAATGGCTGAAATTCTACTGAGGGCATATGCTACCACATGTGACTCGTTTTTATGTGTCAAATGTTGGTGAAGAATGTGCCAGGCTAATGTCTAGCCTGATGGGGTGAAGCTTTATCTAAATTCTGACTGAATGCAAACGTTGAGAGTCAGTAATACAGTAATAGTGCTTACTTTCAAGTAGATATCTTATGTATTTGATTGCACTCTGAATGGTTGAAAGCTCCCGAACTTAGGAGCAGTATTTTACGTGAGCTTTTCACAAATTTTATGAATAAAAAATCAACGCTTCCCATTGGTTATCTTTGAATTGTTCAATGGCTTGGGTGAATAGCGGGCCAAGATTGTGGCGTTGGCTAAATCTTCCTGGCATTTTTCAAATGATGCTTCTGTTGTTCAAAGCACTTCGGAGTTATCATACTGACCTTCATTGGGTTGTTTGTTGCAGGCTGCTTCTCTAATTCACTCCTTGAATTATTTCCTGTTGATCGAATGTTGGGCAGTATTGTCTTGAAACATCTTGTTGTTTGTCTTGGTGTCTTGGTAAAAAATTTATGTGAGATATTTGTTCTTGATATTTCCACTTACCACTTCCCCTTATCATGTAGGGGGTCACCAATTTATAGAGGTGAAATTTCTCTTTTCTCTGAGAGAGAAAAGAGAAATTGTATATTGGTAGCCCATTTATATGCGTCCCAATGTGATCACAGAATAGTATCACTATTCTGTATTATGATTGACATATTGATGATTGATGAGGCCGATACTTGGAGAAAATTGATATTCATAATAAAATAATATTTAGAATTTTCTCATAATTTAATACAAATACGCATGACGACGTTTCGAAGTACTATTTCTTTATCAAATTCTGAATTAATACTAGGTGCAATATTACAAACTCACTACTTATATTTTCACTTGACATACCAGGATGTTCTATGACTAACTTGGTATAAGGACCATATTAATACAAGTGATATTTAACAAGGAAAGAATCGTATACCTGGAAATGAACACAGAAAATCAATTTCTTAAGTCAGGTATACCAACTAAATGTAGGAAAAGATACAAATAATATACAACTAAGATTTCTAAGAACAAATAAAGGAAAGTTAAAAATTCTGTGATATGTTTTCCATCGAATGACAATATCTCTACACATCTCTTCACGATATTCAACCATCTCCTCCAATTTCTCTTATTTGGCATTTTCCTGAAAAGTAAGGTTAATTTGTTTTTCACAGTATTGAGCAGCAACCCGCATGGAGGTGGTGGTTCATCCAGCAACGATTCGTCCTCAACTTACAATTCCTGTGGAGCAAACTTCTGTGTAACGAACAATAACCATAATGATAACTTAGAACGACCTGCCGACTCTGAAATTTACCAAATTATGACCATCTACTTGGCCTGTATAGTTGGAGCAGTATTACTCATAGCCCTATTAGTTGACCCATTGAATCGGTGAGTATCCATTATGATATCTTTATCTATCTTCTTTCACTTTCTATTTATATAAAAAAAAATGGGAATTACTGAAATGTATGTGCGCGCATTACTTCCCAATGTCTACATCAGATTCAATTTTTTTTTGTGTTCGATATTGTCCGGATTAGGTTTTTTTAAAAGAAGATTTTGAAAATTCGAAAACAAAATACTTGAAAATGTTGGAACTCTTCAATATATTGACAAATCACTTAGAAATTGACGTGTATTTCCGTCAGTAGTTGAACTTCAGAAATATTGATAGTCTGCATAGATATATTGACATTATTTCATATATACGAGGGTGGGGTGAAAAGTTTACGGCCTGACCAGAAGGTGGCGCCACTAGGTCTACTTTTGGAGTGGCGTCCTACAGTACCATTCCTAGTGAGCTTCTATGTAAAGTTTCAGCTCAGTCACTACGTTATTTTGCGTTTGAGAGCACATTGCGCGAACCGCTTCCGTTGTTTCCGTGAAAATAGAAAAATTGGAGAAACCTGCTGTCGTCAAATACTTCTATTTAAAAGGTTTTACACGAAAACAAATGAAAGAAGAGATGGATTCAACACTAGGAGACTACTTTCCATCATATGCAACTATGAAGAAGTGAGAGTCTGAACTCAAAATGCGTCCTGTGAGCACCTCTGACTAGCCTCGCTCAGGACGGCCCGTTGAGGCCACAACTTCGAAAATTATTGAGAAAATTCATCGAATAGCATTGGAAGACCGCAGATTGAACGTGCATGAGATATGTAGGATGTCAGCTGTACGTGTGAGAAATATTTTGCACAACCATTTGAACATGGAAACGCTGTGTGTAAAAACGTTTGCTAACGCTCGACCAACAGCTAATTCGCAAAAACATTTATACCGAAAATTTGGCGCTATAGTTTTATCGGCAAACAAGGTTTTGGCTACTGTTCCTTGGGATGCGAGAGTAATTCTATACATTGATTATCTTGAAAAGGGTAAGACTATCACTGGTCAATACTTATTGCAACGTTTGGAGGACGAGGTACAAATCAAGCGACCGCATTTGGCGCAGAAAAAAATTTTGTTTCATCACGATAACGCACCATAGCATTCGTCGATAGTCGCCATGTCCAAAATCTACAAATTGATGTTTGAATTGATGCTCCCTACTCCCCAGACTTCCTTACCTCAAAAAATGGCTTGGCAGTAAAATATTTGAAGCCAAAGAAGAAGTTATCGAAACTATAAATCAGTATTGTAAGGAGCTTGACCAATCTACGTTCAAAACTGGTATGACTAAATTAGAACACCGTTATGAGAAATTTATCTGTGTTGATGGAGATTATGTTGAAAAATGAAGCAAAAAAAATTTTAAAACATCGTTTTTCTTGGTCAGGCCGAAAACTTTCACCCCACACTCGTTTTATCGTTGTTCGGTTGCGATATAACAGTTCTTATGTTTTGATTTGTTTATACATGTTTATTGTCGTGTTGTTTATTGTTATTGATGAGAAAATACCACCAACGAACCTTTAAAATATTGACGGCAATATTTTATATATATATATATATATATATATATATATATATATATATATATATATATAGTAAATTTCGATATTTTCAAGAAGTTTATGATGGAAGTATAATTCAAAGTTCAAATAAATAATGAGTACATAAAGTAATTCCTCACAATCATTTAAGAGTATTATCATTTTGCTATAGTCAATGGTCAATCAAAATTCAATAATTGTATTCATTAAAAATAATTATTCTAGTATTTCCCAAATGTAAGTTTGAATAGTTGACTATACTCTTCAGATAATAGGAATCTATCATGATCATTACCTATTAACTCCGAATGACCTCTAGGTATACATTTAAGAACATAATTTGCATAATATTTTGCGTAAAGGTTGTTACATGCAATTCCCATTTTCAAGAATAATACTATTTTCAAATAGCGGAAGTAAGGCTAGAAGAATTTAATATTAACATAGAATCAACCGGTTTTCATCATTATATTTCATCTGTCATTCTGGATTGCTTTGTTGTATGTAATTGTGTTTGCAACTCATTGTAATGAAGCTTTACGATTTTTGCTTTGCAGTTTGTATTGGTATGTCATTATAACAACTATTGAGGACGTCGTTTGATAACCTTGGAGCAGCACGCGAAATATCTATATAAGATATATTCATCTCCAAACTGAATATACTCATGGTCTTTTATGTGATTTCCAAATGCAAAAACGCCTCCGAACAAATAATTTGTTTTTCCAATACTATATATAGATTCAATAACAATTCGCTTCGATAATATATATATATATATATATATATATATATATATATATATATATATATATATATATATATATATATACAGTAAATACTGAGACTCTTAATCGAAATATCTGAAATAAAACTCTTAGGGAGCTGTCTACAGAAATGTTGTCAACAAGAAAGAGCCCATCACTTTCGAGAGTGAATATTAAGAGCGTTTCGAAAAATTCATCAATCTTTTTGAATGATAATAGGATACAATTGTTTCATCATTTTTATGAATCATCAGTCCATATTCAATCTATCAATCAAGAATCGATGACTTTCAAAACGCTCATAGGTCCTATACCAAATTGAGGGGAATTTTTCTCAGTGAAAAATTCACGTGTGCTCCCTCTATCCCTCAATTATTATAAATAATTCTCTCCAAATGACAAATTAAAATGTCGAAAGAAGATAATGTGCTCTTAGTAGTTTACTATAGAAAATACAGTAATCATTCCTAAAAAAGATACAGTAACCTTATGGCAAATAAAGTAGGATATGAAAATGTTTCATTCGAATTTATCTAAGTACAATGAGTACTCGTATACAGTACAATAAGCTATACAGTCAGCGGAATAGCTACATACTAGCATAGGCATGCCGTTCGTGAACGCACCTATAACGACATAAGCGTCTAACGAGCACACTGCCCACCATGTCGGTGACGCGAACTTACAAAGATTACCTCTACCAAAAAGTGCCCTACGCGGCTATAGAAGTTTTCACTTCAAATAGCTTCGGAGTAAAATGTCAATGACAAATCTTTTTGTGTCATAAGTAATGCCATTTAGTGAATTATTTATTTTGATTCAACAAAGTTATATTATATTACTACAAAGCTACAATTTGAAGCGAAACATAAACGATAAATAAAGTTTCCTATTTTTACAATATGGTGTTTGTTAAGAATTCCGAGTCTTTTTTTAAATATCGACAATCAATAAAAATCTCCAGAATATATATTTAACAAGTCTGCAGGAACTGTGTTCTCTCGTTAATGATTTAGTAGCCCGAAATAAATGACGATTATAGAGAAGAATTCTGTGAAATTCGGCCCAGCAGTTTTTATCATGCATTATATTTATTTTGAGTGCGATGAATTGATCAACATAAATAAATAAGGAAAGATGTGAATATTTTTCCACAAAATATATATGTGAGGATTTATATATGAATTCAAATTAAAAATTGATTCGTTGGTCATCTATTTCTTTCTGATTATAGCGGTTAGTTTGCAGGATGCGAAACTGAAACAAGTCGGAGATGAATACTCTACAAAAACCACGAATACGATGTCAAAAAATACTTATACAATTCATGAATTATTGAATGACATAAAATATACATAAATATAAAAATTTCAATATACCAAACTGTGCTGTCAAATCAAACTATTTATATCCTTTGAAGTTTCGGACTCCTCATCTGGATATTACTTATACTCATAGTTCATACAGGATATTAAATTTCAGATAGGATTGTCACAATCCTATCCTGCTGAAAATAGGTTAACACTTAAGAACAAATTATAGTACCCAGTAAATATTTCATTATTATCTTAGTGGAATTCACGCTAAAGTTTCAAGATTTCATCACGACGTCATCAAATGAATTCTGAGAAAATAATACACCTACACTTTTGGTGAAAGTAAAGTTGCCTTTACTTCCGGAATGTTCTTATCATATGCATGCAAATCTTTGATGGTTTCCGCAATATTATCCTCATATTGTTTTTGCACACTTTGTTACAAAATCGCGCGAAATTATGTACGTAATATTGTCTACAGTGAAACACCTGAAGCAATTCAGTAGAAGATTCATCTTTGATTCAATCTTTTGTTTTCTGATACAATAAATTTCAATGATTGATGAGACTGTTACGAGGAAAAAGTTAATCTGTATAATATATGTAACAATTAATGGACAAATTTTTACTATACGATTCTTTATTTCTTTTGGTTATTTTGTTTTCATGGTGAATTGTTGAATATATATCTATATTTACCCATATTCAAACATTCGAACCCAGGTCGAATCCCAGTCGAGTTCGAAAACTTTCGAAATGCAATTTGAATTCTCAATTTTCAATATAAAATAATAATACAATCTTCATGTCCGTACGTGGTTGGTTAACACGAAAAATTAATATATTTATCATTGTTCCTTAAGGAAAAATTATTACATCTGGGAGGATGGGTAAGTGTTCACTCACTTTCGCCTACAGTTTCGAAGACGACAATCCGAGCGTCGAATAACTGGAATGACGAATAAAAGAGTTGTTATATATGAATTCAAGTTTCATCTAAAAGTGGAGACCCTGTAGCTTAGCGGTCAAAAGCAGTGGGGCGTAAACCTGAAGACCTGGGTTCGAAACCCAGTCGAGTTCGAAATTTTTTGAAATGCAATTTCAATCCTTAATTTTCACTATTTATATATATATATATATATATATATATATATATATATATATATATATATATATATATATATATATATATATATATATATATATATATTTAGGTCGGAGTGTTGAAATGATAAGACTTTCAAAAATATTTTGGGTTATCGGCAAAAGGTGGGCAGAACTAATTTAAACGACTAATCGTCAGCAATTCTATATTTCGAACGCAATTCCGTTCTTCTTCAGGAATACTAAAAATATAGACCAAGTGTTAATTAATAAGTTACAATTTATTGAACAAGAAAAGCTACATCTGACATAAGTCAATAACAAAAACAACACAAAAGCCATCCAACAGTTATTTGCAATATAAAGGCGACAATGCTCAACAAAGTAATATATATAAATGACATGTAAAACAAACTCATAAAGCGAGGTTAAATCATAGAACATATAGTATGACTTATCAACGTAGAAATCTGTATTGACACAGAAAGCTATCACAACACGACCGATGGTCCTAGCCTTTGGAAATTTGGCCAGGCTTATCAAACGATAACAGATAGCTGTAAACACAACTAAGTCCCTCAATACCAGTTCTTTTGTTGATGTTTTTGGGAGTATTCTTGATATAGCACAACTCCAAGAAGGTTCTTATCTTATAGTTGGACTGGTTCTTTTCTTATAGTTTTCTTATAGTCCAACTATAAGAAAAGAACCTTCTTGGAGTTTTTAGCAATATTTTTGTTGACGTTTCTTTGTATACCACGACCTTTACAAAACTAATGAGAAATTCAATTATTCATTAGTTTAGACAAAGTTGTAATATACAACGGAACGTCACCAAAAATAACGCTTCAAACATTAAAAGTAGCCTGTTATTGCTAAAAATATTTTATTACATATATATATATATATATATATATATATATATATATATATATATATATATATATATATATATGTGTGTGTGTGTGAGTGTTTGTGTATTAGGGACAGTGGTAGGAAATTCTTAAATTCTGTTCTGCCATAAGATACTATTAATAACCAGAGATCGATATCGAAGTAATCCAGAATTAAGTGGTACATTTCACATATAGCCAGATTGGTTCATTGCAACTAAAGCATCAATTAAGTCAATCTAGAATGGTATTGAACCGCAATTCAGAGTTTTGAAATCACGTTATTTCTGTGGAGTTGCACGTATTTTGATGCAAGAAACGTGATTGTTTTGTAGGATATACATATACCATTGAACCTAATTTCTTTTTCACATTTCTGATTTATTTCAACAATATATGGCATGTTTTTTGTTGAGTTGAGAAAGAGATTCCATAACTTTAAAGCATTGATAATTAGTGGAATTCTTCACCATTATATCTTACTCGGTTTTCTCTTTTTGCATGTTCTTCAGTTCAATTTTTGACTGTATCACGTATTTCATATCACTTTAAATATCTCTTACTTCATTAAAATGATGTATAATTAAACTAGCTAAAAATTGCATTCATATTGCATTGATAATAATATTTCAAGACTCATTCTCTGGATTTCCTTAGGGGTATCAAAAAATAGGAATAACGTATTAATCTTATCAATATATTATCGTGTAGTTAACTGTAAAAATGCGACTGTTTTCTGTAACAGTGATAGACATAAAATTTCGCTAATAAATATTAATGAGAAATATATTTCATACATCACTGATTTGTATAGAGTCTATAGAGAGTTATTCCCATAAAAAAACTGTTGTTTTCAGATCGAAAGTGATTTGTGTTTCTCTTATAGCGACACTTTGACTATGTATTAAAAATAATCCCAATCTTCAGCAATAACTAGTATCTAAATAGAAAATAATATCATTTGTGATGGTAATTTTCGAGTTAATTATCAAAAATAATACAAAAAACATATGTGTCAATTCGTAGACTATAGATTATTAAAAAATAAATCTATAGTCATTCCATTAATTTGATAAAATGATTCAAAAAATGTCAACAAAGCCTACAAATTATAAACTTATTGACCGGTTCGAAAATTTTCATTATTGTTCCTCGTCTTTTTCAATTCCAACTTTCGACATCTTGATATTTCTGATATACTCGTATTTTGCACAGAAAAAAAAGTTGTCAAATTGTGTATGAATTTTCATCATGTCAATATCAATATTACAAAATCTATGTGAATTTTATCCCATTATTTACGAACTTCTTTCTTAAATGAGTATAAACGAGATTTTATGACCAAGACATAAAGAAAAATTAAAGGATTTTTACATGTATATGTTTCAAATATGCACAATAATAACAAGTATTCCTGTTTATGGTAATCAAAATATGTAAATACCGTGTCTCGTTCCAGTCGAAAGACAAATAAATTGATCAGAGTTTTCATTCATAAATAAGGATTTGTTTTTCCCATCCAATTACGATTAACCTTGAAACCAGACAAAAGTAGAATTAAAATAATTGTCGATGCTGTAATTAATGTCCATATATTTCACCCGTTGAAAATTTTCGAACGATTAATTGATGGTTCTTTGATCCGTTGCGAACGGTGGATTTGTGGGTATTCTTTTGAACCGTAGTTTTAAAATACTGATTCAGCCACGGTTATAAAACGGGACAAGCAACAAAGTACAACTCCTGGCTTACCTTTTGGTTTCAATGAAGCAAATATTGAATCTCCGAATGCAGAGAGTTCATGCAGAAAACGCCAATAAATCCTAATTTTGTGGAGGATATGTTACTTTTCCTTCAATTTTCGAACATGATAAGCTTTAGCATGGTTTGGCCGATCCAATAAAAGACAACAAGCTCTAAACACATTTATAACACGTAGCATAAACTGAAAACTTATTTAAATGAGAGGTAATAATAAAAACTTGTCTAAAAATCACTGACTGAACAATTCTTTATTCGACTAGTTTCGCCTTTTACAGCATTATCAAGAATGAATACATAGGTTGTCTTTGTAATATGTATTCATTCTTGATAATACTGTAAAAGGCGAAACTAGTCGAATAAAGAATTGTTCAGTCAGTGATTTTTAGACAAGTTTTTATTATTACCTCTCATTTAAATATGAACTATCACAGAGTAGATTCATCATCCATTGAATTTATGAAAACTTATTGATAATTATCTGTCATTCGTTCTGCCAATTAATAAAAATAACTCATTTTACGTTTAACAAAGTAGAAACGTATTTTTTTTTGTATAACAAGGTATTATTACGTATATAAACGTATAAACAAAGAATATAAATATATATATATATATATATATATATATATATATATATATATATATATATATTATATTTATATATATATATATATATATATATATATATATATATATATATATATATATATGAGTTACCAAATATCACAAACCGTCATACTTATTTTTTTGAAAAAATCAAATTTGGTTCTTTAGTATACAGAGGAATATTTCTTTTATAATAAATAGCATAAGTTTTAGTCTTCTTCACTATGAGGAATTCTCTGAAAACCTCATGGTAAGCCAGGTGATTCAAATGAATATGATTTATACATATATACATAAATATACTTTCACATAGTTGAGTTTTATATACTTATCCAGAGTATGTATACTGAAATATTTTTATTGGTTTATGGGCGTGGAATTGATGGTAGATCAGTAATGATTTTGAAATATGATGTTTGGTAATCATTGTGTATTCATTTTATGAGTGTTTTTTGTAAGGTTTATCAAATCTATATATATATATATATATATATATATATATATATATATATATATATATATATATATATATATATATATATATATATATATATATATATATATATATATATATATATATAGTTTATATGTATCGTATATGTATCGAAAACTTCAATTTATAATTGACATTTGTAATATGTGCTCCTCATTTATGGGACAGTTTTAAACTGTCTATTGAGTGAGCCTTTGTAATTGAAAATAAAAATAAGAATAAAAAATAAATAGAATAAATGAATATCAAAATAATATTTAACTCATATAAAATACTAGTTCAGACGAACATATTTTGATGAATGAACGTTCATTAATCAATTAACAATGATTAAAATCGAATCAATGACATCTATATTCGGAATATGGGGCAGTTGTAACCACCTCGAAGTTTACCACCATTGATCAATGGGATACACTGATGAGTATGTGAAAGGGCAAAACTAATTTTTTTAAGACATTTTAGAATAAAATTTATTGCATCAGTAAATTATTTGAAGTGTTCTATAAATATCCCATTCATTCATACTTAACTTGAATTTAACTAGCAGATGATCCAACCTTTACAGAGACTGAAATGAGGTACTGAATGCAACAGATGTTGAGTTGCCTCCATACACGTTTGACGATAAATGCTGGCGCCTCAAACTGGACTTAGTGCGAATATAGCATTGCACAGTCTAGCATTTGTATTTTTTGTATTTTAAACCAGTATTGCAGCTATACTGGTCACATCAATACTTCGTTTTGTATGCGATTAATGTTTAAGTTTCTCACATAAATGGAGGTAGCTTAGTGTCGAGATAAACAATCGAAAAAGGAATTTGAGAAAATATATTGAATAAATAACGCTTGGCTTGGCTTCGCGAAAATTTTAATGAATTATTGCTTGTAAATTGTTTCGAGTTTTATTTTCAAAAGCTTTCCAGTCTAGCTTCTGAAAATGGGTACGACATATTGAAACAATTGTCAAGCAATAATTCAATGAAATTTTTACGAAACCAAGTCAAGTATTATTTACTCAATATATTTATTAATGTTTACCGAGAGATCAGCGAACAATCCACAACATTCAATTCAAGCTTAAGCTCAAGCATCGTATCTCCGAGGAATGTGCCGCAGATTTTTTAATAAAATGTACCATAAAATACTCAGTTTTACATTAGTAATTGAAATTGAATATTTTTGAGGATTAAAAGAAGTGTCATTCTCTTATTGGTAGACACATACTAATTAAAATGGCCAATACCTACGAAATAAATAAGAAAAATGATTTAAGTCAAAAAGAAATATAAAAGCATCAGCAGTGGGAAACGAACCTTTGGTGTTGCATAGATAATAGCTGTCAACTATTCGCTAAGTATTTTCCGATTGTTTTATATTGAAAATAATAAAAACTCGAATAGAGATATTATTTTGCTATACCTGATGGGGTAAAATAATAACGTACAAGAAGCTTATTATTGAAATGTACGAACGTTAAATAAGTAATTTATAAACATTAAGCCTGTTTTTTGAAATAGCCGATACTAACGAAACAAATAAGTGAAATTATTTAAGTCAAAAAAAAATATAAAAAGATCAGCAGTGGGAAACGAACCTTTGGAATTACGGGGTAATAATAGCTGTCAACTATTCGCTAAGTATTTTTCGGGTAAAAATCGGGTAGACATACTCGTATCATTTTGCTATAGCTAATGGGGTAAAATATTAATAATAATAGTACAAGAATTTTGTTACTTTTTACTAGTTTCGAAAATTTGGTTATTATTGAAATGCATGAACGTTAAGTAAGAAATTTTGTATAACCAAAAGTAGTTTCAAACTTTAAGTATTTTTGGTTGAATTTCACAGTTTCCGTGAAATAGAGTTTAACTTTACTTTCAGAATTTCATGTATTTCGAAATACTGAAGGGTTTAGAACAATATTGGACATCGATAAGATATATATTGCGGCAACAATCAGATATCGACCACAAAATCGCAAACAACGCTATTAACGAATAAAATTGAAGTCTTCTATTCTGAGTGCACTGAACCACGCATTATTTCCACCAATGCATCAATAAATAATAAATAAAGAAAAACATTCTGTCTGGAGTGGCGAGATAGGAGTTAATTAGACCGAAACAGCGGTTTGTTGTTTTCGAACTGGAACTATTTGCAATATTTCAATTATTTATTGATGTGATTCAAAACATTTTGTTTGAGATTCGATCTCAATAAGTGCATTCATCAATTCAAAAATCATGTATGCCTACTAGTCAGTTACACTGACGTTATATCCATAACCAATCGAAATATTTTATATATATATATATATATATATATATATATATATATATATATATATATATATATATATATATATATATATATATATATATATATATATATATATATATATATATATATATTTTCTTGACTGATTTTCTTGGGTTATTAGGTCTATCATAATTGGTGGTATATTTATATTTTCATTCATATAGATACAGTTATTTTCAACCTTTCGACAATAAATTTAGCCTTCTTCAGAAAAAATCTTTCTTTATCGTCTTATCGTCAACTTTCCTTGTACCAAGAGTGGCGAATTCTTTTAAAATACATACAAACCAGTTTGGATTCAAACGTGTAAAACTCTCCGTCCTTCTTGATTTCTCGTACTTTCCTGAATTAATATAATTTCAAAAGAATTTGGTACAAAGAAAGCTAAGGGGAAAGAAAAATTTTTCACGAAGAAGGCAACATTTATTGCAGAAACGTTAATAACAGATGCATATGAATGAAAATATAAATATACCACCAATTATCAATAGACTCAATAACCCAAGACAAGCAGTCGAAGGAACTTCCTGAATCGAATATATATATATATATATATATATATATATATATATATATATATATATATATATATATATATATATATATATATATATATATATATATATCTATAAGTGTATCATGGTCACTCTAATATTCCTCATTTCAGAGCGTTTTATCCAATTGTTCCATCCATCTTTTAATAAATGTCATCAATAATAAAACTCGTTAAATCTTTACAAGCTTATTATCACGAAAACATCTTAAATATAAATCAAGCAAGCAGAAATGTGTAGTTAATATCAAATATAAAAATCTGCAGGATGAGATGAAAAAATATATTTTAATTGTAAGAGAAAAGTACTCAAAATTAAGTACTCACAAAAACTATGCTGGACACATAATTTTCGTAATTATGAAGTATAAAATATAAATTTATATGAACTCAAATAATTTTAAATAAATAAATTTCAAAATTATTAAGTGAGTATATAAATTTTATTTCATTTTCAATTCAGAAGCTGTAGTGTATTATATTTCGGTCAACCCTCGTACAAGCTATAATAATAACAAGAAAAAATCTCTCTGATTTTTCACATAAAAACTATACAATATAAAACATGAAGAGACGAAAGCAATATTATCCGATTCATTAATGTCTGAAGAATTTATAAGGCATTACCAATATGAAAAAATATCGGTTTCTGCAACGGCAACAAGGGCTCTATATTTATCCGCCGAACGGCAATAATTCCAAATATGATCAAGCAACTAAAGAACTTGATGGCGAAGTAATGTAACAAGTCTCAGAAAAAACCACTCTTTAGTCTACACTTAATCGTCAATATATTTTCCTCAGAGGTCTTTCTTTTATACGTGTATTGTGATTTGAATTTAAGAATGATATTATATACAGGGATGGAGTTTGATGAATTCATTGAACTCCTTTTATTTGACAGTGCGTTCTGATTCATTCTGATGAAAATGATATCCATGGATATCATTTTCTCTGAGAATAAAAAATTTGCTCATCATTGGCTTTTTGACATTCATATTAAAATGTTATTTTACAATGTCCTGAAAATTTTTATTGAAAGAAAACTTGTAAAATGACTTGTATTTACAAGAAATTACATCGTATCTACATTTATATCATAAAATACAAATATGAGACTTTAAATATTTGAATTATATATATATATATATATATATATATATATATATATATATATATATATATATATATATATATATATATATATATATATATATATATATATATCTTCCGCATCAAATATTATTCATATATTTTTCAACGTCTCGGCTTAGAGCATCCTTGAAGGATAAATAGTCACCTCACGGGCAAAGCAGTTTCCAAATTTCCCAATCCGGAAAGAACAAACGGGTAGCTTAAAATGTTGCGACTTCCTTCAGAGGGAAACTCTTCTCAGAACTTGTCTACGCCGTTCTGAGGACAGCCAATAAGCTCGAAACACGTGTTAACGGCTGCTACCAATCTGCGGGATATGCCGATAATTTTCAATTTCATTTAAATTTTCTTCCGCATCAAATATCATTTATATATTAAATAATATATGTATATATATATATATATATATATTTTTTTTTTTTCTCAAGAGTGTTCTTGTCTCTTCATATTTAAATTTAAATTCAATATCATTAGCAATGTTTTTGAAAGAATAATTTTCACCAAATGTCTTGTGTTGATTGCCATTCAATATGATTTTTAAAATGATTTATAACCCTGTCATTAATATTGTTGTTTAATGAATATTTTTCATTTCACAGTAGTTTCTATCATTGAGTGATACTGTCTATTAGTGAAAATTATTTCTTTCAAAGTATAAACAAACCTAAAATTAATAAATAAATAAAATTAATTTCTCCATTTCTAAAATCTGTTATTTATAACAATAGAACACGTACTTTCAACCTTAAATTGATTCATATAAAAATCGTCAACACCTGAATTTTTAAGCCACAAAGTCCGCGACTGTATGTGGCCTCCTCATAAGTTAACTGAACAAATTTACAAGTACAGTAGAAGTCCATTAGTCCGGCATCCAAGAGTCCGGAATGCCCGATAGTCCGGCAGCGCTATGGAAAATTGTAAAAATGTTGGTTTTCTCCAAAATTGTGTCTTAAAAGCAAATACATGGATGTCGTTAGAAGTGCTGACAATCATATGAAAAACCTGCCTGAAGATGAGGTAGAGGAGTGGCTTTTAATCGACGAGAATGAGATTGTTGAACAAGAACTCATCATGAGGACATTATCAACATTGTAGTAAACCCTCAGCCTACTCAAAATCTTGAACAAATTGACTCATATGCCGGAACGGAAGAAAAAGAAAAAATCAGCTGGACAGAAGTTATAGAATCACTAAATAAGTTTAACTGCTTTGCTGAGACTATTACTGATTACAGTGCTTCAGAAATTATTGATTTCCATATCATTAGAAATAAATTGTATACTAAACGCCAAAAGTGAAGAAAACAAAAAGACATTCGTGACTTTTTAAAATGTAAGTGAAATATGTTTTACAGTACATATACATACATTATATGAAACTTTGTTGTATGTACCTGCATACTGTACAGGTAGTCTAATTATTAACCTAATTGTTCTTCTAGGCCGGAACTTTCGATAATCCAGCACCGAGCCGGTCCCGAACGTGCCGGATTATCGGACTTCTACTGTACAAACTCAATCAAACATAATCAATTCAAATTAGTTACAAAGCTAGAATATTATACAATAAGACAGAAACAACGTAACTCAAACTTTGCATCGAATCTATGTAACATCTCACTATCAAGAACAGAGAAGACTTAGAGATGATTGATCATCATCATAACACAAGATCCAATGCTAACAAAAAGATGAAAACTTGCCTTTCTCTTAGGACGAAGACGCAGAGAACATTCTTGCAACTTTCAAACAGAATGTTCAATTCTCTTTCAACAGAAATGAGAGAAATCCCATCATTGACGGTTTTTAAAAGAAATATAAGGAATTATCTACTAAACCAACCAAGAGAGAATATGTCTTTTACTTTATACTCTATGGTGTGGAGTTTTTTTTTATAGAAAATTAATATGGAAGACGATTAAACAGTATAATTCAATTACGTTTAAGAAAATTTTGTTTTTGTTTATATAAATTCTTGTACACCCCACAGACCGGCATCGCCAAAGTGGGCAATAATTTACCTTATTATGTTTGTGTTATATATTTAACAATTATTTTACAATTATATATTATTATTATTATTATTATTATTATTATTATTATTATTATTATTATTATACTATCAAAGTTCATCCAAATAAAAATTCAAGATTCGATGTTGAGATGCAAGAAAATCCCAATTCACAGAGAAAGTTATCGGATTTGGTTATCTTTTAGGATCTAAATTTTCCGATTCCTATTTTATCCTTAATTGGAATAAATTAATTCAAACCAGTGCTACTCTATCAGAAGATGTTAACGTCTAATCATTTTATTTGCATAAAACATCGAAATATAGGACTATTAGGTATGTTAATCATTGGTTGAATTTTAATTATCAGGAAATCACAGTTACACGGGCAAAATCTAAAAATCTTCAATCCGTCGAAGATTTTATTCGTCCTTTTCAACGCGAATTTTGCATAATCCTCCAGTAATTAAAAATAATTGGTCTAACCGACTGGCAGAAATTGGATTCCACACCAAGTATTCAGATGAAAAATGCGGAAGTAACAGGACCTCACCAAACTGTCGATTCATTTATATCGCTGCTGAAACCTCAACGTGGAAGAGAAACCGTTTCTCTTGTTATTGATATTTACGTACCCAACACTCATTTGCATAATATATTATACTGCTGAGAATCGTGTTTACGTTTCCAGAAATATTTGTGTGCATTATCTTAACGTAGTATTACCGTTCGAAAATCGCCAAGTGACCTTAAAACAAAAATTCTTATCTTAAAGTTGAAGTAGCTTCCACTGCTTCAGCTTACGAACCTGACCATAATGTAGACTTGCCAGATGGCCGGGAAATCCTGGATTGTTTTTCGTCTTGTTCCGTGACCATTAATTAGACTTTATTATCCCGGATTCAAAAAACTTACTAGTTTTGTAACAAAATCACCTAACAACGAATGTTTGTTACGGTTATTTATTCTTTCAATTCTAACAGCAATCCCTACTGCGAAAAAGAATTTAGCTAATTGGACGGTTTATGGACTAAAGAACGAAACCCAGACAAAATTACAGACTTGTATCAATTTTTACGTTTATTGCACAAAAATATTTTCAGTTTTTTCAAAACTAATATAAACAGCAAGAGCCAGTGATAAGGGGCCGTTCAAGTATTACGTAAGCACTAAGGGGACCGGGGGGTCTTTGCTTTGGTTATTTTGGATGACCAGGGGGATAGAGGCACTAGATGATGATGGCAACCCTCACGTTGTCTTTGCTTGAAAACTAAAAGCATTTTCTGGGATTCCCTCAAATAATTCATATGTTTTAATTACCGCGATTAAAAAGTGAACACGCACACTGATAGGAAAGTTAGACCTGTAAAGGCGGAGTTACACTGCCCGAGCATTTGTCGCGAACAGAGGTCTCGTACGAGCATTCAGGTAGTGTAAACAGTCCCCTCGAGCCGAGCAAGGTTCGTAAGGGAGGCTCGTTCGTGTTCGTGGTTGATCCGCCCGCTGTCGGTTTTCCGCCGAATCATCAAAGGGATGCTCGTTCGCCGCTCGCTCAGTGTAAACACCACAGGTTGTTTACACCGATATTCGCCGAATCGAATCTAGTTCCTGGCAAGTTGTTGAAAGAATAACATCGAATTAAAAACATTTTGAATAAAATTTGTCTTTGTGATGGAGTGGGAAAGTGGAAAGTGCTTACTTTTAATTTCCCTTTGCGAGGGGTTCCCAGAGCTGTGGCAGCCCGACCACAAATTTTATTATAATAAAATGAAAAAAAGTGACGCCTGGGAAGCCATTGCGACTAAAATTGCTGAAGAGTCTACAGTCATCCTGCTTCAAATCGTTCAGCAATGAGGAATAATTTCTTCCGCGCAGAAATGAAGATTCCCACATGCGGCGCCTTTTTTTTTCGCTTTTCCTTTTCTAGATGAACAAGAATTACAATTGACGCAGCTGCAATCGCAATTTTCGACAACCCGGGTGCCATCCGTTCTCAGCAAATGCTCTCGAACAACTGATCGTCCGAAATACTCGGGCAGTGTGAACAGTGGGTTCGTTTCCATTCGTGCTCGTTGAAAACCGGCGAACAACGAACGCGAATGCTCGATGCTCGAGTATGTTAGGGCAGTGTAAATGCGGCCTTAGAGTGCTAATGAAGTGATGTGCATTATTCAAAATTTAGAAAATGCTACGTGCAGAGTCTGCACGTAGGATTTGAAAAGTAGCACGTAGCATTTGAAAAGTAGAAGTAAAAAAAGAAAATAAAAGAAAAAGTATAAGCACATAGCATTTGAAAAAGGCGAATCTCATCGAAACGTACGTCATGCAGTATTATTTTTAATATATGTGTAAATCTTGACTTAACAATTGTTTCAATAAATAGATAAATTGTGTTTTGATGCGATGATCAATATTTTATTTTGAACATAAAAGCTTGATTGATTAATTTTAGGGGGCGATGAAAAATCTCATAATGTGGAGGTATGGGAAATACGGCTCAGATGTTATCACTGTCATTTATTTGTGACATATCGTGAATTTTGAGGAAACTATCATTGCAGTAAAAGAAATATTTAACATTGAGACCTTTAACATTGGGTATTGTTTTCACCTTCGACTGAATTTTTCATCTGCGAAACACGGCTGTTTATTTTTATGACTTCAAAAATAATAACATGCCTACTCCTATCGGATAACGAATTGTACAGGTTAGTCATCCAAATCGCAAAACAAAATAAGCTATAAAACTATACATCACTGGTTCTAATTGCTACTAACTCCATATGAATAGCTCATATCCATTGTTGACATAAACATTTACGAATGAAATTCTAAATACCAACAATTTCGAGTATTTGTTAACATTAACATACAATTAATTAGAGGAACTTCGTGAATAAATTCATAGTCAATATTAGAACAGTCTGCTGTGCAAATATTGTATTCCACAAAAACTCATGAATATTGAGAATGAATTTTTAATCAACTTGAAATTATTATTTCGTTTTATACTTGAAAAAACTCTATACATAGAAGTTCGGAGTTTTTTGCATATTTAAATAATTATTCAATTGATATTTGAAGAATGAATATAAAAAATTATTGACAAGGCAAATATTATTTAGTCTTTTTAAGTTTTAAATTTCATTAATATACATGCCAATGAGTAATACAACTCTGAATACCTGACAATATTAAGCGTTCAACATATGTTTTTTTGATCTTATCATACAAAATATTCATATTGATGCTTGATGAGGCCGATACTTGGAGAAAATTAATATCCATAATGAAACAATATTTAGAATTTTCTCATAATTTAATACAAATACGCATGACGACGTTTCGAATTACTACTTCTTTATCAAATGCTGAATTATTACTGATGTAATGTAATGCTGATGATGAAATTAATATTGAGGATGTAATAATTCAGCGTTTGATGAAGAAGTAGTACTTCGAAACGTCGTCATACGTATTTGTATTAAATTATGAGAAAATTCTAAATATTGTTTCATTATAAAGTATTCATTATTATACGTACCTGGTTAGCATATTCAATTAATCTGCAATATATTACAATATTCTGCGGATTAAACAGAAACGCCCTAGTAAATCCTTACAAACTTGAGACTAAGGAGATGAAAAAATGCCTTTATAACAGAATATCTATATAAAGTTACTGAATTATCATGAATGATTTATATATATATATATAAATTAAATTTAGATACATTGCCATATTTCATTTCGTTCTGTTGTTTAGTTATTAGTTACTTCTCTAGTTTTTTTTAGTTTAGATTAAGTTTTTTTAAGTTTCATTATTATATATATATATATATATATATATATATATATATATATATATATATATAGGTATATATTATGATGTATATCATAATATCCCATTTACATGTCTCAAAAGTATCTTTTAGAATTAATGCGAAAACGAAAATTTCTGAAATATATAGTGTAGAGGGAAAATCACCTTTATTCAGCCAAATTTGTTTAACAAGTTTGGGGTTAAATCACTTGGAGTTGGTAGAAACTTATTGTCTCTGAAGTTTATGTACAACCTGTTACATGGTTATAGACTGTCCTCCCCTTCTTGGTTCTATAGACTTTCATGTGCCTAGACAATGCTCCCAATCAAATCAAATCAAATATTAGATATATTTGTTCGTTATAATAAGAGGTGTCTGCAAGCTGTGATATTAACAATGACTCATTTGCTTTCATTAGTTGTATTTACTTGAAATATCTTGAAGTAAGATTGTTAATTATGATTTCAGTGAATTATTGATTGACCCTTTTATGTTCTCATGTCTTACACAATTTTTATTTCTGTTATAATTTATTTATTCTTCTCTTTCCTATCATCAAAGCTTTTTGTTATATTATTTTGTGTTATAGATACTAATGGATATTTTGAAATATTTTTTGAATTTACATGCAGTAAAATAAAGCCTTTTTATTATTATTCCCAAGACAAATACGCTCGTCTTCTACTTTTATAATCATAACGTACATATTCTTTTTTTTTATAGATACGGAGAGAGACAAAGGAGACCAAGTACAGTTGAATTGAGCGGCATCCAGTTACTATCCGCTACAGCTTACCAACTTAAGAAACCCTACCAACAGCTTCTGATCCCCATCACCATTTTTATCGGTATGGAACAAGCTTTCATTGGAGCTGATTTTACCCAAGCCTATGTTTCCTGTGCGTTGGGTATTCCATCTGTTGGTTATGTTATGATTTGTTTTGGTGTTGTAAATGCCCTATGCAGTTTACTTTTTGGATCAGTGATGAAATACGTTGGTAGAGCTCCATAATCACATTAGGTTTCATTGTACACAGCGGATTGGTTGTATGGTTATTGTTCTGGAGGCCTCATCCCTCAAATCCAAAGCACTTTTTCATGGCTTCTGGATTGTGGGGAGTTGGTGATGCTGTATGGCAAACCCAAGTGAATGGTAAGTGTCCTCATCAACATAAATTTATATAAATTTAAATGGCATCGTTTATCTTAGTAGTAACAGAAAAACTTTCGTTGGTCGTTAACATTCTTCACAAATTGTAGCCTGGTCAAAACTTGGAAAAAAATTATTTTCATTCAATGACATAATTTCTAATCATACGAAATTTGCCGATATCTAATGGGAATTGGCAGTAAATAGAGCATGTAATTGTAGTAACTTATATCTACTCTGTGGTCAATTATATCATAGATTGTTAATGTCATCCAAAGATTCATCGAAACTTGATGTAAGAATTCCGTCCTGCCACATTTATTGCAGTTTTCAAAAGCGTACCCTGAATGTAACGGTTTGTAGTAAAAGAAATCAATATGAACAAGTAGTCCATTATTTCTATAATGAAGTGCTTGTGAAAAAATGCAAAATCCATGCTAAAATGTATTGTTTTTCAGGACTTTACGGGACACTTTTCCGAAGAAACAAAGAAGCAGCTTTCTCAAATTACAGGTTATGGGAAAGTATGGGCTTTGTTATAGCATACGCTTATTCTACACATCTGTGTGCAAGAATGAAGCTTTATGCTCTACTCGGAGTACTCTGCGTGGGTATGCTCATGTACACATTGGTAGAGATACATCACATGCGCAAAGTACGTAGGCAGAAAGAAAAGGAGAAGAAGGCTGCTGCACTGGAAGCAGCTACAAAGCAAGCGCTTCCTGCTGAACCCGAAGAAACTGATGATGAAAAAGACGATATTGATGATGATATTATTGTCACACACTTGTAGAGAGGTAGGTTCTACAATTTTAGAACGAGACATCATTTTCCATAGTTTGTATTCTCTATAATAAATTCATCAATATCAATACCTTTTCTAAACAAACCTTCACCCAAAACTTGTGAGAATTATAAGAGAATAACTTCCAAACGAATAAAAAGGTACACCAAATATAAATGGAATCAAGTCAATAATTTATCGCAGTCGCTCATAATTTTGAACAATTTTACAACAAATGTTTAATGTTGAGAAGAAAGTCATTAATTTATGACTTATTCTCACCATTTTCAGAAAACTATCGTTTCGTAATTAGTGTTTGTAGATTTCTCTGGAAAATAACGTGCGTCATTGCAATGGTATTGTTGATATTCTTCAGCTTATACATTGATTAGGAAATTATCAAATCGTTTTTTTGTATGTGGTAGACTATTCAAATTGAAATGGTAATTGTGAAATTCATTATTCTCTGTTGATAAGGCTAATATTGGTTCAGTTGGTACAACTAGATGACTAATAAGTTTGCAGGTATTACCTTTTACTTGAAAATATGAATTTGCAATGACCGATCACAAATTTTCCACGCTAAAGACGGATGATTTAAATCATTTTTTACTTTCATACGTTTCGCTCATAAAAATACTAATGAATCACTCGAACAAAGAAAATATACCTATATTAAGAAAATAAGTAACTTTCGTGAATGTAGTGTATTGTTAATAAATAACACGGAGGTTTCGCTTAGCTCTTGGTGAAACATTATGTTAAAAACAATAAATTAAAAATTAACACACTTGGCTTAAGTTTCACTAAATATATTAAAACTCTACATATAATTCAGGTGGTTAACCCATTATCAAGAATATGAAATATTACTCTAGGTAAAATTGTATACTCTTGATAATGGATTAACAACCCGAAATTTATGTAGAGTTTTTAATATATTTAGTAAAACTTAAGCCAATTGTGTGATTTTTTTATTTATTGTAGTGTATTGTTATCGAACTTGGAAATTTTATCAATATTCTTGCAGATATTAATGATTTTTGAATAAATCCAAGATAAAGATTCTCCAATTTTACCATCCATTACACTACAATATCATCCCAAAACAATCATATTTCTCTATAAATTATTCTTTCGTAAATATAATTTTTACCTTGCTTTCTCAAATTATTCCATAAACAGATTCTTGTATTAGCTTTGCTAGCTGTAATAACAGTATTGTAAATAGAAGATAATTATCTGAATAACTTTCATTCTTTCCAGTAATGAATGAAAAATAAAAACAATAATTCAAAGACATAATAATTATTTTTTGAAAAAGATATGATCACGTTGTAATTACGGTTAAAAATTTCAGAAAAAAATTAGCGAAATATCTGAAAAAAAAAAGTCGTAGAAATCCCAGAATGTTGTTATAAATACATTTTTGTTTCGCCATATCTATTCGCGTCATTTCCAGATAATTGAAGGTCCATGAAATTATATAATTCTTCAGTAGGTATATTATTGTGTATAAACTTGGATACCTACTCATTATTTTGTCACTGTTCATAGACTCCTTGCAAATAATAAGTTCTACCGGCTATTCAATTTATGATAAACTGCATGAATTAAAAGGATATTAACGTAGTAATTAAGGAAAACGGACTTCCTGGAAAATATTTCAAATTGTTGAACTATCGCATGTATTACCATCATAGAGATATAAATTCGTTATTTCGCTATTTATAACCTTCTATGCCTAAATACCAAACCGTTTATTTATATATATATATATATATATATATATATATATATATATATATATATATATATATATATATATATATATATATATATATATATATATAACCCACTTGTAACTCAAGTCCAAATATGTTTTGTTTAGTAAGCACTCTCATAGTGAAGCACATAAAATTATAATTAATTTAAGGTCATTCTTCAGAAGAATCCTTGATGAATACCTATAGACGCCTATTGAAACTATTATATGTCCTTCTCTTGAAAAAATATTAATACCGAATAAAATTTAATAGAATGTTGTATCGCACTCTCAATAATGGCTCTGTAGCCCAAAGGATGTGTTCAGTGTATTGAAGAATTTTATTATATTGAAAACAAAGTATTTTAAGTCTGGGATTTCAGTATTTCTGCTGTGAATGCCTTTATAGGTACCTACCTATTGTAGAAACCTCATATATTCGTGCCAAGTTTGAATGAGTCCAGTAATATTCAACCAATATTGAATAAATTTCCACTAAAAATATTGATTATTATACATATAATATAAATATTTTTCCAGAAATACTTGAATTCTACAAGGCTATACGTAAGAAATTTTATTACAACACTACATTATGACCTAGTACGTTTTGATGTTTTCTTTTTATTCTTTATTTTTGTAAATATTGAATATTTCTTTGAAATAATCATATGGAAGGTTAAAATTTAATTTCGCAGGATGGATCATTTAACTTAGCCTTCAGCATTACTCAGATTGTTTCGAATTATACATTCATTAATATTTAGAAATTTAAATAATTCGTTTTTTCTCCATTCGTTATTGAAAAACCTGGAGACATTTTCTATTCGATCATTTGTTTTTTCCTAAGCTTTCTTTGATGAATTACATCAATTATAGAAGATGTTTTATGAATTCTCTTAAGCCCCTTCGAAGTTCTATCAGAAAATATGTGAAAGAGAATGATCAAATACTATTTCATTTCTTTATTACTCGATGAATGTTTAGGTACACTCTGACAGTAAAACTTTCCGAAATGTTTTTCACGAAAAAGCGAAAACTCTTTCATCGTGTAAGCATTTTCGAGAAGTGATTTTTTTCATTTTTATAAATTGATCAAGAGAATGTCATAGCAGAGCTGGTTATGTAAACATGTACGATGTGATGCCCACATGATTCTTCAAGACAGAATGTTTCGTTCTGCAAGGAACTCATTAATTGTGTTATATCCATCGCAAAGTTATGCATCGACCGCAACTCTTTGAAACCCATAACTGGCTCTATAGGAATCAATATGAAAATCATGAACACATCGTAGATACTAAAGGTATCTACGAAATTCGCTATAACGTCTATATTGACAAGTACATCTAGTTTGATTTGTATTTCATTCGCCACTACGTCTTTTGGCTACTCAATGAATATACATGAATCTATATGAACTGCATATAAACGCATGAATATATGATATAATACCGATACTGTTTCACTTAATTTACACATGTTCGTTTCAGATCCTGCGAATTCCTCTTTGATTTTCGAAGACACCTCCAGTTGAGTAGTCGAGAAGATATTCTCTCAAATGATGCAGCTAGTTATATTCCATCAGTATTGGCCGAACCTTCCGAGACGAGAGTAAAATTGTACATATGGTTATATTATTCAATTGTTAATATAGGAAAGATGCAATACGTATTTATGAATCCTATTTAATTTCGTCGCAAATGGTAGATAAGCATAAATTCAATTATTGTATAATCACTCAAAAAAAAATGTTTGCGATGCCTATGTAGGTACTATGTAACTTTAAATTATTCTGGAAGTAAATTTACGGTAGAGGTTTATAAAAGAAAAAAACATGTTCAGTGTAATATTGAACTGTGAATATAAACAGAGAAATCCAAATTTCGGTGATAATCAAATGGGTTAGGATATTGAACAAAATTATAAATAATAGAGAGGTATATTGTTACTAGTGGATGATTAAGGATTCGGCAAACAATCTTCAAATTCCATGTTGTTACAAGTATCCTATTATATATACATTTTTCAATCTTTTGAAGAATGTTAATCAGTATTTTATTTCTCATTATCGAGAAGTCTTTCTCATTTGTTCCAAGATTCCTGTCACATGCCTTAATCACGTCAAATAACCAGTGTTTCATACAAAAAGATTGTTATATTTTATTTTGTGTATCTACTCATTTATATTGTGGAAAACTGTATACATGGTATCGACTGTGAGTAATATAAGTTAAGCAATCGACGAAGTGTATTTTAACTATTAATCATTGTAGGATAAATTTATCATCCATATATCTACTATCAAATGTGATATGTATTTAATATTTAGAAAACTAGGTTAATATTTCATTTGTCAATTCATTATTTTTGCTTGGTTTTTCATAAACAATATAAACTGTACCTTCCTTTTCAAATTCAAGTACCTACCTACATATTACTTTTTGTAATCCAGGTTCATAGTACATAGCAAAACACAATTGACGAGCCTATAAATTAATTGAATTTTGAAACTGTTATTTCTTAAATTGTGCCATTAATTCAGCTTCCACTTAAGGGAAGAATATTTGTTTATGAATAAACAATGCAATAAACTAGTGTTACTTTTATATAGCAATAAGTGATAAAGATTATAATATTTTTGTCTGCTAGGTTCATATGACTTGGAGATTTTTCTATCTCCATCTTATAAATCACATATCAGCTTGTATTCAATCTTTGGTAGAGCATCATATTGTAGCAATTGTTATGTAGTGAATCGTTTATATTAACGATCCATATTTTGTCAGTTATTTATATTATTTTAATCTTTCGGTTATACTATTTGTGAAATTATGTACAGTAAAGTATAAAATACAGTTATTACTCGTAGTCGTAGTCTAAGAATTTTAATAGTGGTTTTGCCTACTATTTTAACGGCAATACTACACAAATAAATAGTTCCAACTTTTACTTGTATTTTTTTTTATTGAGATATGTCTTCCCAAACTCTTCTTCAAAACAAAAAGTAAATATCTGTTTCATGCTTTGAGCTCAAAATTGAGTACCAAAACGTTCTCAATTTGGCACAAAGAACACTACACGAAATGAAATTGATATAGTTTATATTTTGTTTAGAAGTTTCAAATCTTGTAAGAAAATTTAAAAAAAAAATAATTAATAATGATTATTTTAATTTGCATGTAATGAATATTATTATAAAAATTATAAAAAAAACACTGTTTATAAACAGTCTCCATACAACTAGTATCTCACAACTTGCTAGGCCTCAAGGGCCATAACTGAAACCAATAAAGTGGTTGCAGCTCATATAGAAAGAATAAATGTTTTTAAACCTTTTTCACTAGGACGACGTTCAAAGAACATTTCTGAATTTTTGTCTAATAACCTAACCGCGGGTCAAAATATACCGCACAGCGGGCCTTCAATTGGACAGCCCTGGTATATATCAAGGATTTTGTAAACAATACCCACAAATTTTAATAATATATTTTTATTTGTAAAATTTTAATTTTGAACAATTTCAATAAGAATTATAAATTTATAGCATATAGTCACTTTGAGCAACTTATTAGATCATTTACAATTGTTATAGCATGGTCCAAATTTATTGAAAATAGTTCTAGCAATCACAAATTACATATATACAACTATTCATAAATATTGTTCTGCAATACAACCTCAGTAATTCATACTAATCAAATTTAAACATAATTTGAACATGAAATAATATACAGCATATAATAATATATAGCATAAAATATCCTGAGAATTGTCAACATAATACCGTATAATAAAAATAAATTCGCATTGTTCTGATATCATCAAAATGAATGATTTCATTAGAACTTATTATACAGGTGATATATAATTATATTTAAATCAATAATTTTTTTGTTGTATTTTAAGAAAATCTATCCATTTATTTAGCCAAAAGCTACAAAATAATTCATTGAAAAGTTTGGTTACAAACCAAATCAAGATAAGTCATCTCGAAAATATTGAGACAATTTTAGTAGTGTACTTGTAATATCAATAAGTGTAATAAGATAAGCTTAATTTTATAGTAAACATAATAAAAGCTACATTACAGCATAAAAGTTATAATAAAAGTTTATCAATTTGATGAACCACAATAGTAGCATATTTTTCACAACTTCAACATATATCTGAGAAATATAGTACCTACTTAACATCAGATTATCAAAGTAAAATGAAAATATATTAATCAACGTATATTTAAAAAACATAGTTATGGAATATGTTTTAATTCCGTTACTTAATACGAGAAATAACTCCTACATATTGATCAGAGATTGCCACTTCATTTGCTCAAGTGCAAGCATATAAAAAGAACCCACAAATTCTTCATGAAAAAACTGCCAAAACGGCTAGCTCAAAATATCAAACACTATTGGCAAAAAAATTGATGTTGCCAAAAATTCACAAACTATTAGACATGGAAACATTAAATTTGTTACTTAGTGAAACTCTAAACTTGTTTGAAACTATAATCAATTAAGAGAAACATTCCACTCATTAGGGAAGTTATATTTACTCACCACATTTTTTTGCATAGCTTTAGTTAAAAACGCGATCATAGTTTCAGTAGGATGTACAATATACTTTTATAATCTACCACCATTTTTCGATCAACATAAATCAAGAAAGAAGGGATCTTCCTAAAGTAGTTGTAAAAACAAATTACATAAAAGGTGTTCTGACAACTAAATGTCATAACACCACAACATTTTATTTATTTAGGCCGCATGCAGCTCAGGACTTTATATTTAGTTAACCTCACTAAATTCATTTACGTATACACAGGAGTATTACAAATTGAAAAAAAGAAAATAAGTATGATCACAATATCTGTCCAGAAAAAAAAATAAGTCGAGACATAGGCTGAACAGTGTAGTACTGGTTGGCACAAAAGATAATATAAAACAACTTAAAATCGCTGAAATAGACAAAGTAGAGATCTCTGGACAATCAATATGTTAACTCGACTTTATCTGGTTAACATCAAGTAGCCTTATGTCCAAATCACATGTTAGCAATGAATAATACCTTATTATTTTCATGGAATATTCACCAAGGGCTTTAACTGATTTCCAAAATGATATATTTTCCTATCGATGGTCGACACTATGCAAATATACACAATATTCTACGTTTGTTTTTTTCAACCTTAAACGATATAAAGACTACCATCGTAGAATTCGGTAGAGAACTCAAATTATTTGTTTCGATAAATCGACATTATTTTCTGATCCTAGAGAGTAAAAGTCTCAGAAATCTTTCTGGAGCCCTAAACTCATATCATATAAGAAATCAGTGTTTTCCTAATTGAGAGATCAAGAGTGGGTAGAAAATGAGCTTTTCTGAAAGTCTGATTCAGAAATCATCTTAAACAATACAGGTGTCATATTTGGATGAAAAACTGAACTATAAAACCATCCATTTAAACAGTCCAGAAAATGATCCTAAACTTCAAAGAAAATTAAAAATAGCACATCTGGATTACTTCTACAAAATGTCGAATGAATTGAGCATTACTGAGAACAAATTACTAAAATTATTACTACCCCTTTAATGCACCATATCCAAGCTTTAATCACACACACAAACACAGACATATACATACATACACACACACACACACACACACACACACATATATATATATATATATATATATATATATATATATATATATATATATATATATATATATATATATAGAAGTTAATAGCTTTATATTCAATATATTTTATTTTATTTAACATTATTTTTATTTTATAGTTGATATTTTTTTTTCAATGTTTTTAGCAATAACAGGCTTCTTTTGATGTGAAAAATCTTATTTTCGTTGACGTTTCGTGGTATATCACAAGTTTGTCAAAACTAATGAATAATTATTAAATAAAAATAACACTGCGTTACACGATTTTGGTACCCTCTTAACTGTTAGCTGGAATGAATAGGTAATGAGTCATAGATTAAATGTTCCAAACATATGTGGTATCCATCACGTCTAGTTTTCGAGGTATATGTCAGCATATAAATTTGATACGAGCCTTATATTTATTAGATTTATCAATTATGGCGGCTCTACACGTTAGCCAACATTTTGGCGAATGTATTAGCCAATACGTGTTGGCCATTGTGTAGAACGGGGGTTGGTGATCTATTTGGTAGGTAAACCCCCGTTCTACACAATGGCCAACACGTATTGGCTAATACATTCGCCAAAATGTTGGCTAACGTGTAGAGGCGCCATTAGGCAAGTTGAATTACTAGGATCTAGATTAAAAGAGTAGGATTTGTTAGCTCCTAACACAAATGTATCTGTGTAACGATAACGTAATAAACAACTGGCTTCTTTTTTTTCAAATTTTAAAAACATATGTTACTGAAACGATATACAAACTTTGATGAGTGAGTTGAATATTCCTTACGAAACACAAGACTGGGGTTTTTTTATTGATGGTTCAAAAACAAGTCTGAAGGCGGTATTGCTGCACAATGGCAACAAGTATGCGTCAGTACCAAAAGCATATTCAACTATTTCAAAAGAAACATATGAAAACATGAAATCAATATTAAATTTGATAAAATACAAAAACTACAGCTGGAAAGTATGCGCTGATCTCAAAGTTATAGCTATTTTGCTCGGATTACAGGGCGGATTTACTAAATACTGGTGTTTTCTTTGTATGTGGGACAGCGGAGCCAGAGAAAAACACTACATTACAAAACTATGGCCAGAGGTCAGAGTTTGTATGCGGAAAATCTAATGTGAAACATGTACCATTGATAGATTCTAAAAATGTTATTTTACCACCACTCCACATAAAACTTGGTTTGATGAAAACTTTTGTGAAGGCTATGGATAAAGAGAGAGATGGCTTTTTATATTTGAAGACAGCATTTTCAAAGTGACGCCAAACTCAAAGAAGGAATATTTGTGGGACCACAAATACGTACTTTGATAAACGACCCAAATTTTGACAAAAAGCTTATTAATACGAAACTTGATGCCTGGTTGTCACTGAAAGCAGTTATAAAAGGGTTTTTAGGGAACCACAGATCCGAAAATGCGGAACAGCTAGTGAACGACATGTTGAAAGCATACGAAAAGTTTGGTTGCAGAATGTCATTAAAAATTCACTTTCTTCATTCTCATTTTTCTTTTTTTCCATCTAATCTTGGTGCGGTTAGTGATCAGCAGGGTGAGAGGTTTCACCAGGATTCAAAGAAGCTTGAAGAACGATTTCAAAGTCGTTGGGACACAACTATGCTAGGTGATTACTGTTGGCGTTTAAAACGAGAAGATCATTCGAAGCACAAAAAAAAAACGTTGAAATTTCACGATATTTTTTATAAAAATTTCATAGGTAATATTTTTGTTGACTTTTTTTTACTTAAATGATAAAATTAGGCTCAATTAATGCAAAAAAAATTGGTTGATTTTATAAGATTTCTTTAAAATATGTTTTGACGTTTTAATTTTCAATATAAAATGGTTTCCGCTTTTTTGCGGAAAAAAATGAGACTTGATGGAAAGAAAATTTGTATGTATGTTTATTAAACGATACGTATAAAAAAAATCATGACATTTCAAAGCGGGTACTCAAATTTTTTTTTCAAATTTTTTCAAATTTTTCAATTTCAAGTTTTTCAAATTTTTTAAAAATTTGTAACGCAGTGTAATTATAATTATAAAAATTATTCATTAGTTTTGACAAAGTTGTGATATACAACGAAACGTCAACGAAAATTAAGTTTTTCACATTAAAATAAGCCTGTTATTGCTAAAAACATTGAAAATAAACTATCTTAAACAGGCAATAAATCAATTTTATATATATATATATATATATATATATATATATATATATATATATATATATATATATATATATATATATATATATATATATATATATATATATATATATATATATATATATATATATTTCAAGAATCACGAATCATTCATACTAGTAAATCGAAAATATTTCAATCTTAATCGAAATATTTTCAAATAAAACTCTCAGGAAGCTGTATACACAACTGTTATCAACGAGAACGAACTTATTCACTTTCGAGAGTGAATATTTTTTCGAAGCGCACTTTATTCACTCTCGAAAGTGATAGATTCGTTCTCGTTGACAACACTTGCGTAGACAGCTTCCCTGAGAGTTTTATTTATTTATATATATATATATATATATATATATATATATATATATATATATATATATATATATATATATATACTGAAATACTAGTCTTCCATGTTGTATTAATTAAATGAATCATAAGACTAAGGAAATTATTGTAAATGAAGAAAAAAGTGTATGGAAATGCTCTTCCTTGGAATTCGATAAGTTAAAACAATCTCATTTTAGGCATTCTAATGAAGTTCTATCAGTTTCAATTTAAATATTCGATGAATCTTTTAATATTCATAAATTACTATTGCGTAAAAAATTTTGTTAAAATTCTCTGAAAAAACATTAGTCTTATGAGAATCAGCTAATAATACTTTCTCAATATGAATGGAATATCAAATTTTAGATTTCTCATTGCTCAGCCTTTCTAAGAGAATTCTCATCGAAAGTAAACTAGAAATAACACCACTCCTCTCAATTCTATTCCAAATTGTTGCCATGGAAATGAAGAATAAAGCTAACATAGTTAAAATAGTTCTAAAAATATTATATGGTATAGTAAAACTAGATGGCACATCTACAAAAATAGTTATCAATAATAAACAAAACGGAAATATACCGCACAGCCAATAAAATCTCTTGTGAGATTTCAAATTATTCATTTCCTTTTCTAACACATCTATGCTTTCTTTTAATACTAAAATTCTTTCTGTAGTATTATCAGCAGCAGGTGAAGCCATATCACCATTTATATGAAGAATGGCAGAAATAGCCTCATGGTCAGAATAACTAAAACGTTTGTTAGGTACTCTATCTTCTAAGGGTAAGTCATATTTTTTTAAGAATACTTGTAAGTTTGAGCCAGGATGATACATGATGTGGTCTATGCGTTTCCCACAAGCATCCCGTTTCTTGAGAGATGATGATGTATAGCTGTTATTCCTAGATTCATTTGTAGTCGATTTTATGCCTTCTGAGATTTGAGCTTTGACAAATGAATCTGTTAATCCAGGAACTGTGAGAAGCAATCTGAAGTACAATAGAATATGAAACCCAAAATAAAATTTTTAATCCCCACAAAGTGTTTGAAAAGTGAATGTGTTTATGTATGTGTGTATATAAAAGTCATTTGAGAATTGATTTTAAAACTATTATTTTAACATTCTAAATGTTGGCTCAAAAAATATTGTGTACTTATCTTATGATATTCAAGGTAAAAAGTTGACAAAATAAGTTCCTTTGGAAATATCTCATTTCCTATGCTTTAAATCATATTTTGATATAAAATTTAATCATAAGAATTTAATGCCTATTTCATAGGGAAGATGAGGGCTAGAGTTCAAGAGGAATAACACTTCATACACTCTTAACCAAGTTTATTGTCTCAATTTTAATTAACAGAGCAACAAACCTGAATAAACCTGACAATCACCAATTTTTCCAACAACTAGTCACCTGATCTCAACATACTGAAAATGTCTACTGTGAAATATATATTAATGATAAATGAGGCGGATACTTGGAGAAAATTAATATCCATAATGAAACAATATTGAGAATTTTCTCAAATATTAATAACAATACGCATGACGCGCGTATCGAAGTACTACTTCTTTTTCAAATGCTGAATTAACATGAAATGGATGTTAATGTTGTTAATTCAGTATTTGAAAAAGAAGTAGTACTTCGAAACGCACGTCACGCGTATTGTTGTTAATATATGATAAAATTCTAAATATTGTTTCATTATAAATTTATATTATGTAATACCTCTACCAAATGAATTTCAAAACGTAATTCCAAGAACTGATGTGATTTATGTATAAAACCTGCATTACAATATTATTCATTTTACAGCTAAAGAAATAACAACCATGATTTTGATAAAAGGGATGCAAGAATCGAAAATTATTCAATGTTTTGAAGTGAAAGTTGATGATCTAGAAGAACGTGAAAAAAAGACTTTTGATGCTTTCACTGTACACTATGTTGATGATTATTTTATCATTCTGCATTTCTCTTGAATTTTTATAAAAGACTGAAAAATAATTGTTACATACATTGACAATACATGCTAATTAAGTCATTGTCATAATTAAAATTTATTAATTTTTTTTTATTTATATAGAAGAGAAATTATCATTAAATTAATATTTGAAGAATATTATTAGAAAAAGATGACATATAAAAATGAAGTTTGAAAATAGTGTTATTAACTAGAATTCGCCTTTGTCTTCATGTTACACAAAATGTACATAAATATGATTTGTAACTAAGAATCGAGATACAATAAGACCTCTTTATTCGTGGGGTATACGTTCCGAAAATATGCCTCGAATACAGAAATGGAATGGTAATTTATATCAGATTATAGGGGAAACGTTCCTGGGTGACAAAATGAAAAAATTATATAAAAAAATTAATTTAAATGAAGTTTTTGATCATATTGCTTAATTATTATGTTCAGGCTTAGGCAATGGTTTAAAGAATTTTGTAATTTTTTCTTGCTGGCAGTTTTTAAAGGTTCCTTCAATTCAGACTGATATTAAGCAATTACTTTAGCAATTTGCTTTGAAAATAAGATTTCATTCCATAGATAGATCAATTTTCATAAATAAAATCACAATGCTCATTAGCCATTCTTAAAACTTCACTAACAATTTTCAAATTAAATGCCACGTTTCCCGTGCTCGTTGAAGTCTCTTCCTCAATAGGCTGTGAATTTAACATTTCTTCCAAGTTGCTTTCAGTAAAATCTTAATGTTGCGATTGAAGCAACATCGGAATGTCACTTGAATCTATCCTTTCAAACCCATCTCGTCCTATTGCATTCGCAATTCTAGCTATGTTTGCATAGATTCTTTGTCATTTTCTGCAGTCAGAGTAGGCCACAGTTTTTCCAGCATGAATTCTATGTGTATGACTTCAGTTCTTCCAATGATGCCATATGTTTACTATGCATTTTGCTATGTCAAAATCCTTCCAGCATTCCATAACATTGATATCAAGATCATATTCCACATCATCCAATATGATTTTGAAGGTTCGTCTAATGTAATGGAGCTTCAAGGCCTGGATTATCTCTTGCTCTATAGGTTGAAGCAAGCAGTCATTTTGGGAGGAAAATGTCACTTTATATTTGGATGCACAATTTCAAGTCCGCGAGGTTGACCTTGTGCATTATGCGGAACTAGATCTAATCAAAGTCAATATTCTTTTTTTTTAAAACAAGTTTCAACTTCCGAAACAAAAAAATTTCGGAACGACCTACCAAAAATAGCTATTAGATCTGCAAATAAAGAAATCTATTGCCGCGAATATAGAAATTGGGTTGCATCTTTTCAATCCGCGAATAGTGAAAACGCCAATAAAGGACGCGCGAATAAGAAGCTTTTAAATATTTAATAGTGTTGGCGTTTACTTGATGTAAATCCATTATAATTGAATATAACTTAAATTCAAACACTTCAACTTATGATTTACACTTTATTGACTACATAGCATGACGCGTTTCGTCGTTACAAACGACGAAACGAGAAGTCGTTTGTAACGACGAAACGCGTCATGCTATGTAGTCAATAAAGTGTAAATCATAAGTTCAAGTGTTTGAATTTAAGTTATATTCAATTGTCAAGTATTTAATTATAAATTTTGAGAAACCTAGCCAAGTGTTTTTTATTTAATATAGAAATCATTATTCATAACTTTATCTCAATTAGCAACATTTGTAGCAACTTAAATTCGTGTAGTCTTGATTGCAACTTATCATGATCTGGACAATATTTCCCTCCTCAAAATGTGTGACATTTACACTATAAATAATATTACCAAACGTTTACTGTCAAAAGTGTCAATATCTTTAAAAATACGCTAGATGGTTCTTTAAACCTCGGGTATTTGTTATGTCATAAAATTATGATTCTGCAGTGAGAGACCTGAATCGACTTATTCAGATAGAAGAAGTCGTTTGTAACGACGAAACGCGTCATGCTATGTAGTCAATAAAGTGTAAATCATAAGTTCAAGTGTTTGAATTTAAGTTATATTCAAGAAGCTTTTACTGTATTTACAAAATCCTTGATCTTGAATATCTTACAACCTGTACACTATATATTTTACAACTTTTGAGCCATCATTTACAAAGTCAAAATAAAGATTTGGTCGAGTTTATGGCTTTATATCTTTAATTCCTGGGTAACCAGAGTGTCATTTATTCGATATTAAAGTAAAATTTTATTGAAAACTGAATTTACCTATATGCTAAATCTCCTGGTTCAGTGTTCAAATCTCCAGCTAAAACGACTAAATCAACACCTCCTGAAGTGAAATGAATAAACTGAGCAGTATCAAATGCCTGGATTACACGATGAGCCATATATTCATCGCATTCTCGATTATATTCAGCATGTAACTAGAAATTAAACCGAATTGTATTTGAAAAAAACACTGAAACACTAGATCTGTATTATTTGTGAAACAGTAAATAGCAGTTTAAATAAAATTAATACAAATCTAAAACACTCAACGTGAAACTTACGTGTGCAGTGTAAACATTGACGTAGTAGTTATCAACTTTCAGTTTACACAATCCTACACCTTTTCCTCCAAACCAGTCACCATGGTGTATTTTATGGATATAACCATTCACAGCCCACTGATGAAAATAAACATCTACAATAGGGTACTTTGACAGCATGCATATTCCAGATCCAAAAGATCCACTGAAATAAAATTGTACACACTGTCCAACAATGATAATATCCTGTTTTATCGAGTTGTACCATTGGCACAACTGGATATATCAATCGAAAGGGGATTAATTGTCTTATGGATTATTAAAAAAAGTATTCCATTGGAAAAAACTACTTATTCAAATTTTTGTAATCCTTGTTTACATAAGACTACTTCAAAAATATTTTTAAAACTTTTTAATACAACATCAAAATTTCATGCTCACTGTTATTCAAACTAAGAATATGAATATTTAAATAGATGATAAATTTGTTCATAAAATTTATAATCTATTGTATAAATGAGTATACAATAAATTTAATGTTTCTGAAGAGAAAAACCTCACTGACCACACTGCATTTTTCACATGGAATATGAAATAAAAAATGGTAAGACACTGGATACCATTAAATAAAATCACTGACATAGAAAATCAACCTCAATGAAAACAATAACATTTTAATAAGACTGAGAATATCAACTACTTTCAGAAAGCTTCATGAGAATTGAAAAATGTCCCAATGTACACCACCAATATTGACTCACAAATAGCAGTGAGAAATAGGTATACTGTTGGTCAATTGAGATTGCATGAATGGACAGTTCTTTTGCAAGCGAGTAATAACAAGACTCCATCAACTATCTGTACTTGCACCAGATTAAAGAAAATTGTGAAAAAGCTTTAATATCACTGAAGAAAACCATTTTACAAGCAAAAATGCAAAGTCCCAAGTAATAAAGTATCGTAATTACTATCTTAATTACATGGCAATAAAATCCATTTACTTAAATCACTTCCTCAATTATATATAAAACACCAAAGTTTGTTATTTTGTTGGTCAGTTAGATACCACACTTTATTGGCAACTTTATTTCATTAGATTCCCTTTGGTTCAAAATTTATCCTTTGTTCCAACATAATATTTCTGGTTTATTGAGGCTTATGAAATGGTTATATGTGACAGTGATCTAATATTTCCCAGATACTCTTGCATTGTAGAATGAAGTTTTGATGCTATTCTTTGACAAAGCTACAATTTATAGGGAAATGTTTCTTTTTTGTCTGTTATTGATACAAAAAACAATTTTTGGTATATATATATATATATTTATATATATATATATATATAGAAATTTTTTCATTTCAAAAATTCAAATATATATAATATATGAAGTTGTATTTGCCTATCACTTGCCTTTTCTTAATACAAAAATTCAAACTATTGATATAAAGAAAAATGTATCACAAAGAACAGAAAAAAATTATCTCCTGTAGGAACTGTATTCTTGATATTTGCAAGCATAACTGAATCAATTTACAGAATATATGATTTAGTCATTCAGTAGTTACCTTTATAAGTAGATAGCAGTCTTCTGTTCCAAATACTGCATAATAATATCTTGATGTAATTATGAAGAAATCCTTGATAACAATAAATAATTATATATAATATATATATATATATATATATATATATATATATATATATATATATATATATATATATATATATATATATATATATATATATATATATATATATATATATATATATATATATATATATATATATATATATATATATATATATATATATATATATATATATATATATATATATATATATAAATAGAAATTTTTTCATTTCAAAAATTCAAATATATATAATATATGAAGTTGTATTTGCCTATCACTTGCCTTTTCTTAATACAAAAATTCAAACTATTGATATAAAGAAAAATGTATCACAACGAACAGAAAAAAATTATCTCCTGTAGGAACTGTATTCTTGATATTTGCAAGCATAACTGAATCAATTTACAGAATATATGATTTAGTCATTCAGTAGTTACCTTTATAAGTAGATAGCAGTCTTCTGTTCCAAATACTGCATAATAATATCTTGATGTAATTATGAAGAAATCCTTGATAACAATAAATAATTACCTAAAGAAGTAGTGTCCATATGGCAACTTCTTAGAAACTTTTCTTTTTATGTTTTCAAACAGGCTTTCGGTCCAAACTTCTTGAAGACACACACAGTCATACTCACTTTCAGCTAAAAAGTTTCCGATTGCTTCAATTCTGTCTGCCAAATTTCTAGCAATTACTGGTATACCCCTAAAAATAGATTTTGAGATGCAATCGCAAAAAATTCAAATTTTATACTCACCAGCAGTTCAATGTAAAAATTTTAAATTCAATTTCCATGCTGAAACAAATATTGGTTAACCCAAATACCACTGATTAAACGCTGAAGTTGGTTCTTATACTTATATCACGAACAAGCAAGTCAATATCTTTATGCTACCAATATACACTTCAATGCAGAGCACACTATAGATAAGGATTATCTCAATTACTGTTACATATAACTATTACGATAAAAAATACATGGAAAAATTCAGTGTCAACGCAGATAGAATATTTGGTAACCGAATATTTAATAACATAAAAAATTGCTATTTTACCTTATAATTCCTTCAATCTATAACCAATAAAAATCTTACTCTATTTAAGTACCAATATCATACTAATTTGTTCAACATCTAACATTTCATACAAACGAACAATGAATTACTGTTGTTGCCAACTTTAAAATTGTTAATAAAATGAGATGTATACAAATGTTTATGCGTATTAATTATACATTATCTACAATCACGGAATATGATTTTTCTAAAATTTGAGTTTAATTTAATTCATATCAAAAACGATAGAAAAATCAAAGCTATCATTCCGTCAATGTGAATAATGTCGGAATATTAATTAACGATGTTATGGTACCAACAACAATAATCAATAATTCAACAATTGTGTCCATTAAATATAAAATTTATGAGGACTAAGCATAAACCATGGAAGATTTATAACCTTATTTCTGATATGTCTCTGACAGTTGATTATTATGAATGAGAAAACAATCTTAATTTAGAAAAATCAAAATATCATGAATGAAATTAATATAATTCCAAAATTATTAAGAAATAAATTTAAATTAGCAAGAAGTTACTGTCAAAAGACAGACGTCATATCCTTGTACTCCTTGTAGAAATTTTGTTGGTGTTAATTTAGTCTGCATGGTGGATGGGTAGAATGACAGTTTGATAGTCTTAGCCCTGTGCCACGACAAACTTTTAGTCCAAACTTTAGGTCCATGAAATGAATATCTGTCATATGGCGGCTCTACACGTTAGCCAACATTTTGGCGAATGTATTAGCTACGTGTTGGCCATTGTGTAGAACGGGGGTTTACCTACCAAATAGATCACCAACCCCCGTTCTACACAATGGCCAACACGTATTGGCTAATACATTCGCCAAAATGTTGGCTAACGTGTAGAGCCGCCAATAGAATAGAAGGGATCTAACCACAGCCTAACTCTACTTAAGTAAGTAGAGTTAGGCTGTGATCTAACAATCCCACCATATTAGTTGAACTGGTATACTAATGCAAATAGAACGCTTCCCAAAACTTTCGCAGTTTTAGTTAAATAATTTGAGCTTTTGATATAAATTCTATATTTTTCAATTGTGTACAGTGTATAATTGTGTTGATGTTGATAATTTGTTGAAATCTCAACATCAAACTATAGAAAACCAAGTGTTAAGTTTGTTTACAAATTTCAGTGAAATGAAATCAATTTTAACTAAGATTTTATTAGATTATTTCAACTGAGACTTTCGTAGTTTGAAGTTGAATATTTTACGATTTAAGATCTAATCCTCTATTCATCAATTTTCTATAGTGTTATTAAGATGCTAGTGTTGATAGTTTGTGAATAAAATAACATTAATTATAAAAACGGAGTGTTTTGTGTGTACCGATTTAATCGAATCGAATTTGTGTTGTGTTTTTTATTTCATTTGTAATGACGTATTCAAGGCCTGCACAAAAATCCAGCTTGTTGGTAATTAATGCAAACTGGAATGTCTATTTTGACTGGACTAATTCATCGCAAATAAATAGATAGATAAGTACTTCAAATATTGAACTTTTAATATAATATAATACAATGTACCTTAATAATTGTAAAAAATAATATAGCTTTGTAACAAAAATTTCATTACTTTTCGTCTATGCAACATGTCTTAGTTATTTGTTCTATCAATTTCGGTAGACGGAGAGAGATATATACGAATAGAGATATATATATATATATGAATAGCTGTTCTTCATTAAAATATCAGTCTATCATATAATTAAAGGCCATCCAATTTAAGCTAAACAGATTGTTCACTCTGATATACTGTTGGTTACAATAAATTAAAATTAACACACTTGACTTAAGTTTCACTGAATATATTAAAAACTCTACATATGTTTCGGGTGGTTAACCCATTAAAATGTTACTGAAATACTCTTGTATACTAGTAGATAATGGGTTAACCATTCAAAACATATGCAGAGTTTTTAATATACTTAGTGCAACTAAGTCAAGTGTCCTTATTTTAATTTATTGTTTTTAACATAATGTTTCACCAAGAGATAAGCGAAAAATCCGTGTCATTTATACTGTCAGTATTTGCCTTAAACATAAGCTTATGATAATCAAAATTACAAGAATATTTGAAAGTTGAAATGTAAATTTCATTACTTCAAATATATTTAGTAAATATTATAAACGAAACCTGTTTCTGTGAGAAATGAGTTAGTATAAAACCCTAAAATTATTTTCATGTCGAGAGTGAGGTTTTCACTTCTTAGTGAGTGAAATAGCAAGGACTTTTTGCAGTTTTTCCTATTGTACTATCATCCACAATATAATCAATTGAGTTGCGAAGTTTGTAAAAAAAATGTAAAATAAAGTTAATTCAAAAATGTATCTTCTGGTACTGACCTTATCTTCCTCATTAATTGTTGACGAAAATATGCCTGTATTGACACGTGATAGACCACATCTATTCACTCCTCATTATTAATGAAGGTAAGAGGTTTTAAGTTGACTATAGGGTTATTTATTTTATTAACTATAGGCTTTTCAATCAGCGTTTAGAGTGACCGTCAAATTGTATCAAATGTATGAAATTGTGATGCCGAAATTTTACTCCGTATCTTTTTGAACTTTAGGAAAATTGGTTATTTAAAGCCGCAGATTTCGTAATTTTTAATGAAAGTTAATTGATTATGTCTAATCAGCTCGCAAGGCATTTACATAGCATGTGTAGCACGAAAGAAACTTCATTGTTCTCACACACTCACTTTACTTACGTACGTAAGTATAGTTAGGTTGTAGTTCGGTCTCAACATAGAATACTAATTTTTTGAGGAACAGCCCGTTAATATCCACAGAATTTGAGAACTTTTAAAATTTTAATTGTAAATTTGTGTAAACGTCAAACTGAGGTAATCAGATTGTTGGGAAGGTATAACGTCATAATGAAGTAAAGTAAGAAAGGGAAATTCATAATTTTCCTTATGCTCTATAATCTAAATATCAAACAGTTAAAGCTCCATCATAACAAATAATTTCACCATTCCTGTATACATTAATTAGATATGCAGCACCAATATTGGGTTACAAAAAAGAGCGTTCAGAGAAAGTTAGGAGGAAAAGAAGACGAATGTGTTATTTCCTCAGATGCAGAACTTGACGCTAAATTAGAATTATTCAAATCGATTAATGAGAGTTGTGTTCAGCTGCAACGGTTCATTAATTTATATCAAGAAAGGTTATGTTATTTAGCTCAAGAAGAACACACTCTGGGTAGATATCTCAAAGAATGTGGTAAGAGTGAAAAGAATGATAATGCAGGAAAAATTATGATCACAGCAGGAAAGTCCTTAGCTTATGTTGGACATCAAAGACTGACCATTAGGCCACCACTAGTTAGATTACACCATGAAGTTGATACATTTAGAGGAAGGGCAGTTACAGATACCAAAGTTACAGTTACTGAAATGGAAAAATGTCGCACAGAGTATAGAGCTGCTTTGAGTTGGATGAAGGCTGCATCTCAACAGCTTGATCCAGATACTGGACATGGAGTTGATAAATTTCGTAAAGCTCAATCTTATGTGAGGTCTACTAAAAATAAATTTGATAAATTCACTCTAGCATGTCTACAAAAGGTAGATTTGTTGGCTGCTGCTAGATGCAATATGTTTTCTCATGCCTTAGTGCCATATGTGAAATCTTTATCTGCATTTTCCTGTAAAGCTGCTGAAGTTCTTACAACAGCTTCTACAAATTTGGATAAAGTAGAACCTTATAATTTCCATATTACAGCAGAATTAGCAATTCCAAGTGATGAAAAAGATAAAGAAACATTTTTCAATGCTGAATATGCAGATGAGAAAGAAGAGCCAAACAAAAGTGCCCCACAGAAAGAAGCAGAAAACAACAGGTAACTATTATTTATATTTCTTTTTTTAAAGTTTGAATTTTTTGAGTTGTTATAGTATATATATATATATATATATATATATATATATATATATATATATATATATATATATATATATATATATATATATATATATATATATATATATATATATATAACAAATATAACAAATCTTAATTTCACCTTCATTCAATCTTAGAGACTACTATAATCACATTTACTATGAATAATATAATTTCAATTTTTCTTTATAATAATAATTCAATATTGCTTTTAATTGAAAAAAATTGAATGTTTTTTGTAATAAACTAAATACAAACAGCGAATTAAATATTCTTCTAGTGGAACACCACAAAGGGATGTTGTGAATCTACTTGGTGATGACTTTCCTCCCTTACAAGAGTCTCCAATTAAAGATTTCAAGCAGTTGAATAATATTGATTCTACCAAATCATTACTCGACTTACCTTCAACTGAGAATAACTTGGATGATCTGTCTAAAGATTTCTTTATGCCATCTAATTTAATCCAAGGGGGATTCAATTTTACTTCTGATGACCTGAGTAAATTAGAGAGAACAACTAACAACTCACAAAAAGACAGAAAACCTGCGGATAAAGAAAGAGCAGATTCACAAGTATCATGGTTGAGCTTATTTGATGAACTTGATCCATTATCAAATAAGAATTTGCAAAATCAAAATGGGGATCAACTGTAATAATGCACTCATCCCGCAAGTAATGAAGGTAGAGAAGTTACTCTATAATTATTTTTGCTATTGATCTGATGCATTGGACATTGTATGTTATGGTGACTAGATATATTTTAAACATATTTATGAAATCTAATTGTTCTTGAAGTTCAAGGGTCAGTATTAGAAATTGAAGCAGTGGTTTTGTAAGTTGAATTATTTTATTCATTCAAACTAAACAGTAAGAATGACATTTATTGACTTGAGTTTTTCTATCAGGTTAAAATTGTCAAATGTTAATTGGTAATGTTTTCAACAAAATGGATTATTTGTGAAGCATGATAGAACCGAATTTGCGACTACTTGGTTATTTTCCAATTTCTTGAAATTGAAACAATTGCTAAAAACTTTCAAAAAAATATATATATATATATATATATATATATATATATATATATATATATATATATATATATATATATATATATATATATATATATATATATATGTGTATACTTGATATATGAATTTATGAGCAATTATTTTGAAGGTTTTATGATAATATAATTTTTTAAGTGGGAAGTAAAATATACTTCACTCTGATTCCATTGAAATATTTTACTAAGGCCTTAAACAAAATTGATATTTACATTAATCAGTTTATACTAACATAAATCAATTGATTAACTATTGTTGGTCAATTTATTGTTAGACAATATTATTTAAGTCCACAATTTTAGTTATTGACATTATTAATTCTATATATCCATTGTTATAGATTTTTTTTTATTTTATGTGGTTAATAATCTAGCTTTTAAAAACATTTAACAGTTGTTTTCATTCTTAATCAACATTTGATTTGGATTTCATATTTTTAGATATATGTAGCAATTAGTCATTTGTTTTTGGAGATAATTTTCTTTTAATTTTTTCCATTGCTTTCCATAGAAGAATCGTTTAAGGAAGGTGTATGTTGCTTTAATGTTTTCATTTCCTCCTACTAGTGCTCTAATTGAAATTGACCTCCTTTTTCTGTTTGATGCCTTTTCATCTTTTGACATTTGCTTACAATTATTAATTATTAAAATTGATAAAACACTTTATCCTAGACTTACTGACATTTATTTAACAATTGTAAATTACATTCTTCCATTAAAATGGCTTCTGTTAGTAGTAAGAAGCTATGTAATGGTGAAATGTAAGAATTGTTAAATGAAAGTGTAAATAAAGAAAAATGTGTTTTCTTTACTATTTTAATCTTGAAAATTGGTAATAATCAATGTTTCTCGCCTACTTGGCAAATGACCAAAGAATGAAACAATGAATTTTGCAATTCATAAAGAGAGGTGAAACCTACCATTTAAGAATTACAACCTCCATCAACTTTTGTTTTCAGCATTATTATATCGTTTTGAGATAAATGGAAGGACAAATCCTATCATTAGTGTATGAAAATTTTTCATTTGCATTTTTTCTAGATTATCAACTTATCTAAAACTAGCATTTTTATGAAAACATTGCCTTTAACTATGAAATTGAGTGCAAACATGTTCCATAATTTTAACAAAATCTGTCTTCTAATGTATTTATTTGTCAATGTTATTATTTATTATAAAATATTTTCTACAAATAACTTATTCTTACATTTATTCATACTTGAATGTATTTGTATTGTCATTCCAAAATTGGTATTTATTAGTTTTTTAAGTTTGTTTTTTCAAATATGTATTTTACAGTTATTACTTTTAATCATATGTTTTAATTTTGATGATAAATTGCTAGATATCTTTCAGTCATAAAATAATTTATGACTGGTGAATAATAAAATCATAAATAATTTACCAGTCATACTGTATAAACTGGTAAATAATTTTTGCAAAGAATCGCCATATTTATATCATTGCCGTCTAGTCTTCAAATGAGTTTGTGTTGTGTTGAATATTCAAAGTAGCTTGAATTTTGATATATTATCCAAAGATCCATATCTATTTTTTGTTGTATTCGAATAAATTTATCAACATTATTATGTTTTTTTCATTTCATGTATAGAAGACAAATAACTATCAAAAAAATTATTAAAAAAGCAATAAAAATATATACATAACTGAATGACATGATTTCCTATATGTACATTGAGAAAGAAATCACCAATTTAAACTGATATTAAAAGTACAAATCATTGAATTGAAGATGATTTCAAAATTGGCCATAAATCTGTATGATAAAAATAAGATACATAATCTATTTGATCATAAAAAATTAAGAAAGTAGTACTCAAGAACCAACATTTTTAAATGATTTTTAATCAATTGGATGTTCTGGCTCTGCCATATTCTATTCAAAAGAATAATATTTGAATATGGGTGAATTTATTTGATATAAGAATCATTTGTCATATTCAATTAGTTTTAAAATCTGCATTATCTATGAAAATCTATTTATTTATTTTAGCGTTTTAGTATTATCTTTATTAATATTAAAACATTAAATTTTCTCAGTTGGCATTTATGCAGAAGAAATCATAATACAAAAACCAGTATTTTAAAACGTTTATTGAGGTATAAAAGCAATCGATATTTGACGAATTTATTACCAATAAAACGTGACAAAAGATTCACTTCGAAATAATAGCTTGCAACAATTTTTATATGTTCAAAATGTGAAATGCTTAATATTTGAAGAAAATTACATTTAGCAGCATTATAATTGTTAGTTTTGTCTTCCCACTAACTTCTTTTCTAACATCGTTAGTTAGGCAACAACAATGGTTTCTAGGTGGCGCCACGGCCTACTCTAAAACTTTGCCGTGCTAGCGTAGAATTCTAATTCGTTTCCATTCCATTTTCATTCAACGCGGAGCGGCAACTGAAAATTGGTTTTTCTAATTTTACTAATTCTTTATTATCTTATGAGTACAGGGCCGGATTTAAATTTGTGCCGCCCTGGGGCAATGAAGAAAATGCCGCCCTATGACTTAAATTTTATTTTAATAGTTTTGATATCTTATTTTTTTAAGAATTAGAATAACTAATTTATTGCAGGAAATTTATTATATATTATTTATTATACATTATGTTTTATTTATATTCATTCTTTATTTACTCATATATTATATATTATTTATTTTTTCAAAATTGATTTATTGCCAGTTTAAGATAGTTTATTTCGAATGTTTTTAGCAATAACAGGCTTCTTTTAATATGAAAAACTTTATTTTTGTTGACGTTCCGTTGTATATCACAACTTCGTCGAAACTAATTAATTAGTTTTGTCAAAGGTGGCAGCATGTGCAGTCGACAGTTGATTTGATTCAAGAATCTAAAATTGTTCTGTTAAATTAAAATTAATTAGTGTTATTGGATAATTCTCCAATTTTAGAAAAATTCATTAATCAATAAGAGTTTCTGTTATCAAAAAGACATACATAATTCCAAAATATTTTTAATTCTTCAAAAAAACTAGATAAATTTATCAATTCCAGAAAATAAAAATATCAACTTTAATTTTTTCAAACCTTTATGGAAATAAATTAATTAGACTATTTGAATAGTTTCTACTTGAATTTCCTATATTATAATATACAAAATTTTAATGTGATACATAATACCTAAATTATATTTCTTGAAAGATAAAATGTTTATTTAAAAGAATTAGTTAATTATATATTGTATAAAAAATTTTTTCTCACTTTCCAAATTTTACCGCCCTAGAAAATTTGCCGCCCTGGGCACTAGCCCCGACTGCCCCTAGTATAAATCCACCATTGTATACGTATACACTACGAGGAAGCAAAATCTGGTCGATAGCTAGATTAAAAGTTCTGTTTTATGTTCTGAACAACTTTGAAATTTTGACTGAACGTCAGAATGAAATAAATTTTTTTCAATATCCTCGCGGATTTTCTACTGATATTGGTACATAATTGAAGTAACGTATTTGATTATTCATATCCTCTTGGGATTACTTGGTCCATAATCTTCATATATAGTTGTTGTATTTCATTAACAACTGCGGATATTTTTGGTAGAATAGGGAGACTGTTGATTTTGAAATTTGAGGGGAATTCAAAATCAGGAAATATTTTTATTATACTCAGAAATTATAAGAAAATATAGCATCAAAAAAATCTGAAGCTTCTTGTAAAAATGCTTTTCTACCTTTAAAGTAAAAACTCATCAATAAAGTTAATCTCCACCTTGTTCACTCAGTCCAGATATGATTAATTTTTGAATAGCTTTTGAAGATTTGAATAATTTTTGACCCATTTGTCTAATACTTAACGATCATTTTTGAAATATAATTTCACGATATTTTAAATTATGAAAAAAATTGAAAAAATGTTATTTCTTATTCATGTTAAAATAGATGATTATTTCCTTGTAATCATTACATGGAATGAAAAAATAAATGGTGATAAATTATGAAGAATATGTCACTGCGCCGGTCTCCGTGGCTTAGTCGGCAGAACACCCGACAATAGCTTTGTTCGCGGTAAGGATTCTGAACCGATTCAAAACTAATTCATAACTGATTAGGGATTGATTTAATACGCATGTTCGGTTATGAACTGGTTCGGAATTATTTCGACCCGCGAACGATTTTAGAACTAGTTCAGGGAATTTTCAAATCACGGTTGTTCTCATCGAATAATATGCCGTATACCAAAACGATAGTGAATGCGCAAGTCAAAAGTTGCCAAACTATCGTGAATGCGCAAGTCCCGAACTTACAGTTCTAGATTGATCCTTCGAACCGGTAGAACCAATTCCGAACGATTCCGAACCAGTCCCAGTTCATCCGCGAACACAGAACTGTAACTAAAAGTTCGGAACTGGGTGATCCGCGAACGCCAAAATTCAAACTGCGCATGCGAATAGTTCTGAAACGGTTCAGAATCCTTACCGCGAACAAAGCTTATGGTGCGGTAGAACTCAGGTTCGAGCCCCGCTGCAGTCACGGTTGTTTGTGCTTGTTTATGGTTTAAGTAGTTTAAATAATGATATATTCTGGGTAAGATATATTAATTAAAAGCCCAATGGCCGTTCGGAACCAGCTCTAAACTGTAGGTTCATTGAAATAAAAAAAAAATCGCTGTAGGCGTCTAAACCAGGTATCAGTAAAAGTACAACGGTCGTATACGTTAAAATAATTAACATAAATGCACAATGATCCATTTAAAATATTATTTGATGACGTCATATTTTAGAAATGCGATATTGACAGACAATCTGACAAATATCTCTAATTCAAGTTATCAATCTCAAACTGCTTTCCTTTAACTAAAAGTTTAAATCAAATGGAGAAGGAGAGATCTTATATGAACGATTGGTTGAAATTATTTGACATTATTTTAGCTTCAGTGAAAGTTGCCTTCGTGTCTTTATTTATAAGAAATCTGTCAATGAAGTGATGAGAGTGATTCATTTTTAATCCAAATTATTTTACATTTCACAACAACTTATTATTTTACTGTTATGAAAACAGTAATGTAAAAAACACTTAGAATATATAATAGGTAATCTTTGTTATTTTATTCATAATCGTACACAAACATGATATTTTTACATAACAAAACAGTTTTCTACTTGTTGTACCTCTCGTATTTTTCACTTGAGTGAACCTTTCTCAATAAGCCCGTCTTCTCTTTAATTTTTTCATGAAATTCATTGCAGCTAAGTCTGAAGTTAACTTTACACGCCATCAAACCGCGGACTGTGGACTCATGCATAAAACCCCGTTCATCACTCCAGGCACTGTGCATCATCGGAAAAACCTGCTCAACTGGGGCGGACGTTCCAGGATGATAACACATACTCAACAACCATTCCAAGATTAGACATTGCGATTTTTTGTTGCTTAAAGGAAGACAGTAGCACCATCCATTTTTTTCGCTTGATTTTTTACGATCGTTTTCCTTTTCTTCTGTTTCCCAATCATCTACTTTAGAAGCCCAAAATTTCTTGGCAAGAATAACCTCATCAAAAAGTTCCTCAGTGTTAACCTTAGGATTTCCGAGATTCTTGTTTATCAACTCTGCTGTTATTTCAACGTTTTCCCATGAAATGATGTTTTCATTGATCCAGACAAAGTCTCGTGCTTCACCGAAACTGTCTTCCCACAGGTCAAAATAAGAGATACACCGACTCTGAAATTCTCTGAAGTCACTGGCAATGCGGTTGCAGTCTACATTGTCTTTCTCTTGAAATGATTTTGAGAGACTTTTAGCCCCCTAGGGAACGAAAATTGACTCTTTTTCTTTCTTTTTAATTCTCCTTCAACAACTGTAATAAATGAGCAACATAAGTAGCACTGGACTTACTTTTTTCCAAGGCTGTAATTTATTAAACAATGTTAGCTGGCCATGTACAAACCAAAGAAACATTTTACTACATTCATCATCAAAAAAGTTTTTTTTCAGAACTGGACACATTTCTTGAGATAAGAAGTACTCCTTCAAACCAGGAAATATTTGTAAAATTCGTTCAATTGCAAGCATGAGGGAGAGGAATCTTGTATTGCCGTGTTTTAATAATTTACGTTATTCAACATCTGCAAACTAACAGAACTCTTTGAGCTGAGTGACCCTTACTGTATATATGTGAAAATACTTCAAAAAAAATCAAATCAAAAGTAAATCTAACAATACGGGATGCGTATTGGTTGATTCAAGGTTAGGTCGACTGCAGGCTTCGCCTCCAACGGACTTCTCTGCTGCCGACTTCTGTAAATTTGTATTGCTCTGTTACTTATCAAAATATTACTGATTACACAAGAGCAGATTAATCATTCTCTGATCTAATAATTTTGCTCAATTATTTCCAAGAAACTGTGCCCTGAATCTAAACCGGGACAATTTCAACAACAGGACGGGGGACACCGGAACTGTCCCGGCGAAACCTGGACGTATGGCAAGTCTATATATATACATATAGTTGAATGTTTAACGACTGTAGATATGTATTTTCAGTGTTTAATTGGGATCGCAGTCTAGGACAGGAAAATCAGTTACCTCTTTAGTATTTTCCAAGCTTTCGAAAATGTTTATTTTCTTCTTCAGGGCTAAAATAGTACAAAAATTAACAGTTTATATAGCAAGGCACTATAAAAAGTTTTTTCTAGATACTCTGGTGATGAGAAAAAATAACAGCATAATGCTAGACTGGTACCAAAAGAACACTCATTCCGGAGGTTACATAAATTACCTTTCCTACCATCCATTTAAAACGAAAAAGAATTTCATACTAGAGTTCAAAAGACGTATAAAAATATTTGTCATCCAGATTTGTATCAGAAAAATATTTCAAAATTCAGGGGAATTCTGCTTGATAATAGTTATCCCCTTAAACTGATCGATAAATTATTGAGAGCTTGTAGCAATATGATTGAAACAAATCAGGAAATTATCAGCAACAACAGCTCAGAGAATCTACCATTCGGTGTTTTACCGCATATACACAATCCAACGCCAAAACTGATCAAATTATTCCATAATAAAATAAAAATAGCCCAGAAAAACACATTAACGATAAAATCATTATTTACTCGCACAAAACATCCGATAGAATTGAAATTCAAATCAAATGTCGTCTACAAAATTCCTTGTCAAAATTGCGATTCTGTATATATAGGTCAAACATCCCAAAATCTTCATTCAAGGATCATTTCTCATAAAAGTGATTGCCGAAATACCAACAAGACGAATTCCTCTGCATTAACCCAACACGTATACAAGCCACTGGTCATAATATGAATTACAATGCCACAAAAATTTTAGATCGCGCAAATAATTACAACAAACGCCTTTTCCTAGAAATGGTTCATATCAAAAAGACAGGAAATTGTATTAACAAAAAATCTGATACAGATAATTTAAGCAATATATATATATATATATATATATATATATATATATATATATATATATATATATATATATATATCATAGGTTCTTCTGATTAATGGCTCATATTCTGATATCCTATTTACGAAAAATCCATTCTAAATACATAAAACAAATTCATTCTCTTTTCGTTAGTCATAAAACTTCGGCCAACGTTATGCATTTTAAGAAACGCCCTTAAAAACATCTGGGAACACTCCACTTGAAAAGCGAAATTGAGAAATACAGTCATTGTCGTCGCTTCCTTCTACTAAGAAAAAACTTTTTATAGTGCCTTGCTATATAAACTGTTAATTTTTGTACTATTTTAGCCCTGAAGAAGAAAATAAACATTTTCGAAAGCTTGGAAAATACTAAACAGGTAACTGATTTTCCTGTCCTAGACTGCAATCCCAATTAAACACTGAAAAAATATATATATATATATATATATATATATATATATATATATATATATATATATATATATATATATATATATATATATATATATATAAAATAAATTAAACTCTTGGCTTAATGTTTCACGATTTATTTAACAATATGTATAGTCAACATGTTTCGAGCGTTAGCTCATTTTCAAGACTAAACTACTATAAGAAACGTAACAACAAATTTAATCTACAAAATGGATGTGAGTAGGGAGGATAGTTGAAAATCTACTTGTTCATTTACAATTTCTTCTTTTCTCTTCCAAGAACTGCTAATTTCAATTGCCTCCAGAAGGTCTAAACGTTTACCTTTAATACCTGAGTGTAGGCATTTAGTTTTATCAAAATCTATGAAGTGATTAGAGCTAATACAATGTTCTGAGAATCCAGTTTTATTAACATTGTACAAAATCGACCTTTTATGTTCGTCAACCCGAGTTTTTATTTTTCTACCTGTTTGGCCGATATAACATGCTGGACATTCATTACAAAAAATCTTATAAATACCGCTTTTGTCTTCAACATTTGTCTTTTCTTTATTATTTACTAAAAGTGACTTGATATTCCTTTTGTTGGAACAAATGGTTTTTATTTCTCTCTTCTTTAATCTTTCGCAAATTTTTTCACTCAGATGAGGTATGAAATTAATGAAATGATATTTTTGTTTGTTTTTAATAAATTATCAATTTATCCATCTCAAATTATTAAAAACAAACAAAAATATAATTTCATTAATTTCATATATAACAATATTAAGAAGAAAAGGTGATTACTTTGACATGTTTCTATATTTTGAATTTTAACTTTTTTCTAATTACTAGATTGATAGAAATATTTAAATAGAATAATGAGTATTGTGTTATTCAGTAGATAAATGAGGCAAACAACACAAAGAAATCTTAAGGCTTGGGAACTGACTATTTATTGAAATTGTATGCCTTATTGTAAACATCCAGATTTATATCTACCGTATTGTTGTAGCCGATGATTTCAAAGACTTGGGGTATTCTAGAACGTTAGCCTGAATAATGAATTGAATTTAATAATCATAAGTGGTTATCATTTATTTTTCTTAATTTTCTGATTTAAGGTTATATCTAACGATTAGTACATACACTGAATTAATTCAGAGTGATCGTTTTTATTCTCATATAATAAATTTTTCCATTTATTCATCTAATGTAAAATAAGCAATCTATAAAAATCAACTTACATACAAAAGAATAATTATAAACTTAGTATTTTAATAAAACTTTAAGTAGTTATACATATTACAATTTTCAATTTGGCGCCAATCATGCGCACTTGAGTTTACCATTCCCAGGTACCAGAGAGCAGACATTGTAGTTAGAAATAGTCAATCCTTGATGTATACGTATAGTGAAGTACGTTAAAATAATTTATTGGTTAAAATTTTCTAAATTTTCCAAAAACAACATGTTTATCCTCAAAATTTCGTACTGAACATTTTATGATGGAGAACTCAAATTCGGAGGGTGTCGTCCTACCGGACATTTCCGAAGCCGAACAATTAGCGAGTGAACACGATGGCGGAGCTAATGGCGATACAGTCATTCCGAAAAGTGAATCGAAAGTTCCAACCACTTTGTCTGTGCGTCATGGCGGTGTTCCTGTATCACTACCAGTGGGTTCTCTCATTGCTAGTTCCTTTAATGTTGTCACACAAGAACAATTATCGCATTTTAAACCAATGTTGTGCTTCGATAATAATGGATACCTAGCGACAGATCCTACAAGTGGAGAATTAAAAACAATTGTTATACAGCAAGAAGAGGTATCAGCAAATAGTACCAGTAACTCAAGTGCTCCAAATATTATAGGTTCTTGGAGTGAGGCAGCTAGTTTACCAATTTTACCTGTAAGGTGCAAAAATACATCCGCGGAATTACATAAAAATCGATTTGGTTCAGGTGGTAGAGGGCGTTGTATAAAATCGGGAAACCAATGGTACACACCAAGCGAATTTGAAGCAGTGTGTGGTAGAGCTTCCAGTAAAGATTGGAAAAGAAGTATTCGTTTTGGAGGTAGAAGTTTACAAACTTTAATTGATGAAGGTATGTACCAACTTTTATTTGTCCTGCCCAAAATTAGTGTATTTATATCGTAATTTTTTTATATCAAACTTAATTTTTTAGGAATTATCTTACCGCATGCTACAAGTTGTACATGTGCAGCTTGTTGTGATGATGAATCTGCAACAGGCCCTGTTCGGCTTTTTACTCCATATAAAAGGAAGCGAAGAAAAGAACATGATATGCCTAATAAAATGAGAAATCATAATGGTGATAGTGATAATCAACAAACTAAAGAAGAAGCTTGGCAGAATTTGGCAGAAGGTCTAGATTCTACAGACTATCAGTTGATGGACTCTGTGACACTTTTGGATCCAGTAATATCCGTAAGAAAATTGGAAGAAATAGCTAATCAAATACACCGCCTCTCCAGTGAATTTCGAAGAGGGCTGGATGAGCTCAGGGATACTATTAGTAGACAAAATGATAAATTCCAAAGGGAGAAAGAAGCAGCAGTATTAGCAGCTAGAGTTGAAGCGCAGGTGGCAGTTCTACAACCAGATGGCACCTCAGATTCAACGTTACAACCAGCTCTTGATAATGAGAATCAAAAGAAGGTAAATTATATATTTATTAGTAAAAGAAAAGAGTGCCATGTTACCTACTTGTCATTTTGATTTTAACACTATTGCAATAGTATTTTTGTCTTAGTGATCAATTAAAATCATGAGCCTTTCAGATAAGACAAGTTGATGGTATGAATATAAGTTTGAAATATTTACACCAATAACTTACTCTACTAATAATATCCAAACTTTAACTTACGCTATTTTGTCTCATATTCTAGATTAGGAAATTGAAGTCGTATATAATGTATTTGGTATCATAATTTTGATTTTTGTTTGAAACAAATACTAAAGCAGCTCATATAGTGTAATACAATAATATATTCCTAAATACTATTCAGAAATGGTATTCGCAAAGCAAATGCAAAAAAGAGTTGGAAGACAAACAATGATCATAACATTCAATGACCTAAAAAATATTGACAAAGCTCCAAGCTTATTTGCTTTGATTGGCCGTTGGGAATCTTTTGTGAAACATTCCAGATTTGTAAAAATTTTATTCGAAATGGACTTAAAAACTCATAACTAATCAATGTACACGTTATTTTCAACGTAAATTCACTTTTAGAAAATTTTTTATCTCAACTATTCATAGGTAATATTAAAAATTGATAAAAAATATGTTGTTTTTATCAATTAAAATCAGTTATTTATTGAGGTTTGTGAACTTTGTAAGTAGGTTTTGTTTCTTTATGAAGGTGATCCATAATCATAGTTTTAATATGTGTTCTAGTTTAATCGTTTTATTAATTTCGATACTTTGAGTTAATACTATCAAACATTATTTCCATTATGACGGAATTTTCGATTTAATGAGAATACCTCTACGTTTTGTTTAAATTTTCATTTGCTACACAATGTTTAGCAATTTAATTAACCGTAAATTCTCATATACTGCTAAAATTTAACTCAATTATGTTAACTCTTCAAATGGGTTAATAGCCCAGAATATATGTTGTGTGTATTATACACTTCAGAATGTTCCAACAAAAGGGTTGTCATAAAAGACGCAAAAATAATTTCATAAACATATACCTAGAATTTCAATATGCGTTATCAGTAATTGATAAAAAATATTGTTTCAGTGTGCAAATTGTAATAGAGAAGCGCTTGCAGAATGCTCATTATGTCGGAGAACACCATATTGTTCAACATTTTGTCAAAGGAAGGACTGGGCTTCACATCAAGTAGAATGTGTTAAAGGTGTTACAACTGAACCAGGAGGACAACAATCCATAATGCTCATTGTCGAAAGCACAGATCAGCAATAATATCAATATTTGATAAATTAAATAAGATTTGTATAGACAATACCATTGTGGAAATACTTGGTATTATTATTGGTAGAACATAGAACATTCTAATGTTTAATGTAATTCAATTCATGATGCAGTTTTTCTTCAGATGGTAACTTCATGTTGAATACAAACATTAACACATATAATTCAAGAATGTGATGCAAGATGAAAAATAGAACAATGGGTAGATAATGTATCTATTCAGAGTACTGAATTAATTATTTGAGTTTTTTTTATTCAAAAAGTGTGTGCTCATTGTTGAAACTTTCTTCAATTAGATAATGTATCTATTCAGAGTACTGAATTAATTATTTGAGTTTTTTTTACTCAAAAAGTGTGTGCTCATTGTTGAAACTTTCTTCAATTACATTGCCCACATCTAGTGAAATATCAATTAAAGATTTTTCTTTAGTAAATTATTAGTGAGCAGGCAATTTTACAGTGAATGTGAATAGAGTGAAACTCATTGGCTTAATTTTTAATTTATAAGATCAAAATTGATAGTTATATAAGAAGGAAAAATTCAATATATTTTGTATTGATGCCTTTACAGATATCAAATAGTCATTGTTTCCTATATCGTTTTATCTAATCGACTATATTTATAATACACAAATGGCAAATTAGTGATATAATTTAGGTGATCTAGAAATAGGGTGCTCCTCACTTAAATTTTGATTTTTCGTACAGGGGAAGTGGAATATTGGAATTGAGAAATCTAGTGTTCTTACCCACAGTTTCATGCTTCATTCTTATTATTGAAAGTTATGTTACAAGACGTATAATCTTAGAAAGTCACTTTCTTTTAAAGTCATGGATTCAATTATTTTAAAAGTTAGAATGTAATGTGTTTTAATAATATTGAGTGAAATGAAAGGAGTCGTGACAAGAAGGATGCTGGAGAGACATTAAAATATATAGTTTTTTTATATTTCTGTATAAATAGGTTAAATTTTTGATTTTTGAATATATATTTTAAGTTGTATATTTTTTCATCAATTAAACTATAATTTAAAAAATTATTCTCTTTTTATAATATAGAAATAATCGTGATCATATGCAACAGAACATGTTATTCACAACATAAGGAGTTTGTTGGCTTTAATCAAAGTCGATCTATTGAAATTAATTTCACTTAGTAATTAATACAAAGTTTCTAGACCTAAACGTGGATACAATCATTTTAGGGAAGATCAGCGTTTGCAGGTCTTTATCCAGATTAGAATGAATTTGACATTTCTAATTTAAGAATAAATTTATTTGAATGACAAGGTTAATACACAGACAATTGAATAATGTTCTATGACCGCACTTGCGCAAATCATGAACAGAACTGTCAACACAGTCAACATTACACCTTGACGTTATATCATTTGACAATTTGTATCGCTTCTTTATCTGTAGTTCGTATGAAAATGGTTGCTAAATTATTTCGTTTTATTTTTCAATCGGAATACAGTGAGTAATAAACCATCCCGTTTGTGTTATTTCCTGTAAAGTATTATCATGGCAGACCTGAATATAGACATTTCCAAGCTCCCTGAGGATGTGAGAGACAAGCTTGCTGAACTTGATTTGGAGTTATCTGAAGGTAAGGAAATGCACCTAGCATATTATATGTTTTATGGAGGATACTAATGTTGATAGTCAACATTGTAACAAATGTCATTTCTTTTAGTCTCAAAAAATATTCCGTTTTTAAGTAACACAATATTACTGTAAACTGTAAGGGAAAGCACCTCTTCAAATAAAGAAGTACTTACTTACTTTTTGTTTATATTTGTTAGATTTTTGCAGTATGGGTTCATTTTTATAATTAACATCGAATTAATCGTATATACCTATACTTATATATATGCAAAAAATTTGACTTCGAAAAAACATATCGACATTTTGCACAAAATTGGGCTTATTGGGTTGAGTTGTACACAGTAAAAATTCTCAGGAATTTGTTATTGATTTCTCTCATATTATCAATTTCTGTACCTCTCATATAAATTTTTTGCAATATGGCTTATGTTTTATTTATACGTCCCATGTATTAATAACTAATTCTCAATAATGACTCATAAGTCATCTCTGCAGGTGTACAGTTATATTTCAGTTATGTATTGTATTCATTCTTGGTAGACCTAATAAATAAGGAATTTAATTGTACTCATGCATTCAATTGAAAATACCGTGTTGAGCACTCGTAACAACTTAATTTACCCGCCTCTATATGTATATTTATATTGAATAATATATAATATATGCGTCAAGAAAAGTGGAAAATAGGACTTAATTTGACAAATTATTAATCAGAATATTCTTATTATTCATATTGTAAGATCAAATTGGGCTGTATGTTATAGGGGTTTCGTATAATTTATTTGTTGTTGAATAATTTTTATGAATATAAAGCTTTTTATGTTAATTGCTTGTTATTTTACTTTATATGGCTATTTAAGTTATATCTAGTGATTAATATAATCAGTAAAATTATTGTAGGCGATAAAAGAATTGGAATGTAAAGAGATTTTACCATCATATAGAAACAATTGTTAAGCAGTGTATTTAATGTCTAACAATACAATTGTTTTGAATCCTCTTATACTTATATAATTGTACACTTAAAAAGATTTGTGAAGGAAATTGCACACACATAATAAGAACACTAAATTAGATTTAATTTTTGCTTCGCACTTTCTATACTCATATGATTTTTTAAAATCAAAAATAATATTTTTGTTTTCCATTTGTATCTAACTATATTATTTATATGTTTTGTATTCATTTCAATATAGGTTACTTATCCTAAACATCGTAAATTATCTTCAAAATAATCAAAAATTTGTTAATTATTTCATTATTTTGTTAAATTTTTTTGATTTATATAAATTAACTCATGAAAATGTTACTAATTCACGATAATAACAAAACCTATTTTGTCTATAATAAACTATAAATAAATTTTATTGCTCTATTTGTTATGAATTCGGAATATCTTGATGATTAGCAATCATGGAAATGAAGCCGGCATCTAACAAAGAAAAAAAAAATTAAAATAAAGTATCGAAGAAGAAAATAAAATCTAAGTGAATTTCAGAAGTTAACTTGTCAAAACCGCGGTGTTTTTTCTCGGTACGTCACTTTATTTTTTATTCTTTTATATTCCAGTTTTTTATCTGGCAGATATTTAGTTATAAAGTTTTACAAAGAAAATTTTTTATGAACCAATATTAGTCTAGTACGGTAGTAGACAAAGTAAGGGACTTTGTGAAGTGGCTGTGTACGAGTCGGTATATTAAAAATCGTTCGTCGATTTTCAAGTGAAGTGAGTGGCGTTAACAGGAAATATTTGTGAAATAGGTACCTACTTGAATGTTTACGTACACCAAACAATATTTGTGTTATGAAAAATGTTGTTTGTTGATACACCTTCACCAGGTGGATGAAAACTTGAGTTATCAGAGTTTTCCCGTGTTTGATTTATTGATTAATATTTTAGATTTGACTGAGATTTAATTATTCTCGCTTAACTCTTGGTGAAACATAATTGAATATTAAATTAAATTAAACTCTTGGCTTAATGTTTCATGATTTATTTAACAATATGAAATTGTGTCTATTATAATAATATGAAAATGAGTCTTGAAAATGAGCTAACGCTCGAAACATGTTGACTATTCATATTGTTAAATAAATCGTGAAACATTAAGCCAAGAATTTAATTTAATTTAATATTTTAGATTTGATTTCTTCAAGTGTCCGATGCTTGTAACTATATCTATTAGGGTATCTATAAATTAAACTGTGAGACAAATTTTTTGATAACAAAATATTTTAGCAATATAGAGAGTCATTTCGAAAACAGTACCTAGCTTGTTCACTCGTGATCAAATTTTCGTGGTTACATGATACAAATGTTCAAATAGCTCAATCAATAATTTTCTTGTCCATGATGCCTCTCGTATAATTGAGAACAATCGTCTCTTTCACTGTTTGTTACACAAGAGGTGTATTCTGTTCGATAATTTGTTATCCTAAGACATTATATAAGCACTAGTGACAAGCAGCAATAAAAGAGAACCCAGTATCGCCAACGCAAAACAATATCCAGCCTTAGTTCATCTCGAAGAAGACTTGTAGAAGAGCCGAATTGAGAGGACTGTGAGATTTCTAGCCCCCTCCCATATTTCAGGTACAAACGGCAGGACCGGCTCTTTCTACAGGTCGAGTATGGTCTGTAATTTGGTATTTCCAGACATGAAACGGTACAATAGAATTAGTTATTTTACAGAAGAAATTTTGTTCGTTTGAATCGGAGAAAATATAAATTTATTTATTTATTTAGCGTATGGCATACATGGATTTAGTTATAATTAGCTAAAAATGTACACATTCACATTACGTCATAAAACATATAAGTGTATATCTAAAAATAGAAAAAATAGGAATACAGTATAAACATAAATATAAACACAAATATAGCACGATTTGAAGTTAAATTTTAAAATCGAGGCCATTAATCCAGTCCAGCACAGAGTCAGTCGCCTCATAGAAGTCGCTCATTTATACTCCGTATGCAATAAGGGGGCACTCCATTGCAATATGGTGGACAGTCTGGCGAGGCTTCGTGCAGTCACAGGTTGGTGTTTCAGTGAGTCCCCACTTATAGAATGAGTCACGGCAAATGCCGTGAGACGTTGTTATCCTGTTAAGTGTTTTCCATTCGTGGCGAGGCAGCTCCATACCTGGTAAGGACACTGTAGGATCAGTTATATGTACAGCCTGGGCTGGTTTCGAGGCTTCCCAGTATTCTCTCCATTTATTGGCCGCATTGAAATTATCTCTCACAAGTTTTTCTGCTAGCAATATTGGGGGAGATCTAGACTTCAATCTCTGCAGGCCAGCTTCGGGAAGGTCAGTATGTATTGGAAGTAGGGGATTTGTTATTATTTTATTATATTCCCCAACTAGGCTCTCTTGTCTGCGGACGGAGGGAGGTGCAATATGGCTTAGAACAGGGAGCCAGGGCAGAGGTGTGCTTTTTAGACAGCCACTAATTAGCCTCATTGTCTCATTGGGTTTGGTATCGATGTTCTTTACGTGGCTGCTGTTTATCCAGGCTGGGGCGCAGTACTCAGCTACTGAGTAGACAAGGCTGAGCGCTGAGGTTTTAAGAGTAGATGGGATCGCGCCCCAAGTAGTGCCGCAGAGTTTGCGGATTATGTTGTTTCTGGTATTTATTTTAGCTGCGGCGTTCTCTAAATGTATTTTGTATGAAAGTGTTCGGTCCATTGTTACCCCTAGATATTTTGGGCAAGGATTATAGCGTACATTAGATTCATTTAGAAAGCACATCGCTTCAGTCTAATTCATATTTGGAATTAGCCTCTTGTCGGCGAAGTATTTTCCCAGCATGCTCATGTCATCTGACAGTACGTTACTAGCTTCTTCGATGGTTTTACTTTGGGATGCAAGGGCCAAGTAATCGGCATATCCGAACTTTCTTGACGATGTCTGTGGGGTGTCGGAAATATATAGATTAAACAGGACAGGTGCAAGTACAGAGCCCTGGGGCAGCCCATTATTGAGATGTCTCATCTTGCTCCTGCTTCCCCTTGTTATTATTTCGAAGGGTCTATCGCAGAGCATGATGCTCAGTAGAGATGCTGTTCGACTGCATGGTATCACGTTGAGAAACTTGTAAAGGAGCCCCTCTCTTCAGACCGTGTCGTATGCAAAAACTGCTGAATATAAAATTCAGCAGTTTCATGCTGAGTATATCAAGTAGGTACTCTATATTTAGAATATAGAGTACCTACTTGAGTGGGAATAGTTCGAGCCATATCCACTGAGGTAACTTGAAGAATTTGAACTTGAGTTATTACTTACAGTTTCTGGTAAGACTTCTGAGGTCCCATTAATGAAACTATCAGTTTGACGCAAATGTTAAAATCTGGGTTATTGACCAATGTGTTTTCAAATAAAAGTCACAAAAAAACCGAAAAAATCACAATTATTTGTATTCAATAACTCTTATATTTTTAAAATTTGGTCGCTTTATTATCATTTTATTGCATTTCGGAACAGGGTGCAGGGTCAGAGTACTGCACTCATAAAAATATTGTAAATCTACCGATAATACCAGTCATAGCTAGATCTTAGGTAAAATATGCTATTACCGCAGATAATCTAGTCCCTAGTGACCATAAAGTATTTTCAAATATTAAAAATATGGTTAATAAGTTTATAAGAGGATGCATGACATCCTAAAGTCAAAACACAATTCCAAATCCTTGAAATTATACCCTTAAATTTTTTTTTCTGTGGTGTTATCTGAATCAAAGCACAAGGAACACAGCCATTCAACATTGCAGAGCCCAAAGAAAGAATAACTACAGAAATACAAAATATTTCATCACAATCTTTTGAAAAAGTCCTAAGCGCGTTTTGTTATTGGTAAAAATAACATGGAGGAAATTTCAGAATTTATTTTAGTATCAATAATTAAAAAATCATTTACATCAGGTTTGTATTTTATGTTTTTTGGATAATAAGAATTTGAAAGTTGAATTTTCAAAACAAGTTGTTTATGTCAAATGTGTAACACATATTATATTTTATTGCGAACAACGAAAATAACTAGAGTTGAAGATACGTTATTATACGACAATATTACAGTTGAATTATTTAAAAACAATAAATCAAAACTAACACACTTGGCTTAAGTTTCATTAAATATATTAAAAACTCTACATTTGTTTCGGGTGGTTAACCCATTATCAAGAGTATACAATGTTACTCAACACTATGCATTGTATACTCTTGATAATGGGTTAACTACCCGAAACTTATGTCTAGTGTTTAATATATTTAGTGAAACTTAAGCCAAGTGTGTTAATTTTAATTTATTGTTTTCAGCATGATGTTTCACCAAGAGATAAGCGAAACCTTCGTGTCATTTGTTAAATGATTTGCTAGGATCATGCTCTATTTGCAACGAAAATCTGTTTGTTACTGTTCATGTTAACAACAGTAGCGGTGAAATAATAAGAGCTTAAAAATTACTATTATATATATATATATATATATATATATATATATATATATATATATATATATTATATACTTTTAGTTAATATTAGAAATTTGGAATATGATATGGCTTATAAGCCAATATGCATTGGTATGGCGTAACGTTCATACAGTTTTGCATTATTGAAAAGTATTTCTTATGCGGTATGAAGATTCAGATTTCTTATCAAACCTCAATTTACAGCACAATGGAAATGAATAATTTCATCATTGTTTTGAATCATTCTGGGATTGCGTGTGACGAGCTTTTAGTTTAGCGTTTACAAGGCTATTTAACCTCAAACATCTTCATCTCTTGAACCTATCTAGAATAAGAATTCTGAATATTGATAGCAAATAACGTAGTATTTCTGAAAACATCCAAAGGGAAAAGATCAACATAATTTTGTAGTAGAGCATTCGAATTGTTATGACAGGTCTGTGTGCGGGATGTGCACATTCGATTATCGAAATTTCTTTTTTGTTATGTTGGTACACTTACGTTTCTCATATGTTAACATTATTAGCCATTTTAGATTAGTAGTTTGTTTTTGACAATTGAAAAGGTTGGCACCGTTTTGTGTGTTCTCGATTTTTTACTTTTGAAAAAAAAAATGGATCAAAGAATCTGTATTAAATATTACATGGGACTTTACATAGCCCCACAGAAAGTAGTCTAGCGGAGTTAAATCACAAGATCTTGGAGGCCAATTCACAGGTCCAAAACGTGAAATTAGGCGGCCACCAAACGTGTCTTTCAATAAATCGATTGTGTCACGAGCTGTGTGACATGTTGCGCCGTCTTGTTGAAACATGTCCACAGCTCGTGGACATCATGGTTGTTCAATTCAGGAATGAAAAAGTTAGTAGTCATGGCTCTATACCGATCACCATTGACTGTAACGTTCTGACCATCATCGTTTTTGAAGAAGTACGGACCAATGATTCCACCAGCCCATAAAGCGCACCAAACTGTCAGTTTTTCTGGATGTAACAGTGTTTTGACATACATTTGAGGATAATCTTCACTCCAAATGCGACAGTTTTGTTTGTTGATGTAGCCATTCAACCAGAAGAGTTACGTCGATAAAATGGACGTAGTGCGCGATACGTATTCCGCACAGAACCATTATTTTCGGAATGAAATTGCACTATGTATTTGCAAGCGTTGTTCAGACGTGAGTCTATTTATGATGAATTGCCAAACCAAACTGAGAATAAATCACTTCTCAGCTCTCAAATCGGTCGCCATTTTCAACAGTAATGCCAACTTAAAGTTCGATACCTCTAAAAAAAACACCGTTATATACGTTTAGTTGACTTATTATTATTTGTTATACTACACGTGATGTTCATTTCTATCTCCACCTTATTGGTATCATTATATAAATTTTACTTGCCTATTGTTTCGTATATTGTATCTACTGGTGTCAATAAATGTTGATGGAAGTTGCAATAGTTAAATGAAGTGTTTAGACCTCCTTCACTATTAATAGAGTTGAATCAATCAAATAACAGTGAATGATTCATAAATCAATGTGCTAAATCTAATTGAATTTATATTTAATGGAGTGCTTCAAGCTCATAAAAGTTATTTGTGTATTGTTTTGTTATACGAAATGTGTGATAAAATGAGGCAACCCCCTAAAATTTGGATTCATGGAGGTACCACCGCTACCAATCTACCAAGACTGTTGTCAATTTGGATCCTGATAGGAGCATAGGAAAGAGCTCGAGTTCTTAGAGCATGAATCCTCAAACGAAAGCTCTAACTTTGGTGTTCACTCTGAACAGTGTTCCAGAGAATAGAATGATATTAACTTTTTTTTACTACGAGGGTGGTTTGATGAGTCCGTGACTTTTTGAATAAAAAATTTTTTTTTGCGGCAAATAAACATTTTATTTTTCTACATAATCACCTTTCAGCTCGATGCATTTAGTCCCGCGTTTTTCTAATTTTTTTATACCTTCCAAATAATTGGTTTTCTCAAGGCTCTCAAAATACGCGTTTGTTTCGGTAATGACTTCTTCATTAGACTCAAATCTCTTACCACCCAGCCATTTCTTTATGTTTGGAAACGGATAATAGTCGCAGGGGGCTAAATCTGGAGAATATGCTGGATGGGGTAGCAGTTCGTATCTCAATTCGCGGATTTTGGTCATCGTGACTAAACAAGTGTGCACACGTGCATTGTTTTGATGAAACAGCACTTTCTTCTTCGCCAAATACGGCCGTTTTTGCTTCAAGTCAACGTCGAATCTGTCCAAAAGCTTTGAATAATATTCTTCTGAATAAACCACTTCTTTACCATTGAAATTGATGGTGCCGAGTTCCCGTAGTATTTACTCGTATGTACTTAATATTCCTCTATGTTGCATATTAGCAATACTTAATCAAGTGGATTTCGACCCGGTCTTTTCACCTTAAGTTATAGCAGCAGATGAATCTTATTTGCCAGTTACCAGTTTCTGGCCTCTTTTATTTCCAGTTAGAGCAAACGCTCTTATATTTCGGTCAGGTACCCATAAATTTAACCGAATATGAGGAGATCGGGTCTTCATAATATTTTAACCTGTAAAACTTCCCAAGACTGAGGAAACCAATTTAGTATTGGATCACGTATGTAATTTATTTTTAAAACAGTCGGCGAACCATATTTCGTCAGCATTGATCGACCTTCGATTAACTATTTAAGTTCGTCTCATTAAATTCTGAATCAATTAATAGGCGAATTCGAAACTATTTTTCGTAGGGAAGTTGCGGAAATAAGAAACGTAGTAGAACCTTGGACGTGAACTCGGAACAGCAGCAATTTGAAATAATAAGGATGTTCCAAAATATCACGTTGAAGGTTTTTGAATATTACATATTCTGAATGAAATAAATGAACTTACCTTAATAAAAACCTGTTCATAGTTACAGGGTGCTCTATTACTTGAAATATTGAGTAATTTTTTCGTATTTCCATATAAGTTAAGAAATCGACAATGTTCATCATTTGGATCATTTGACTAATTTTCAGTATCAGTAGGAAGTTGAAATAGTTATTTATGTTATGAATTTACAATAATCCTAAAAGTTTTATGAGAAGGTACATAAATGGACCCTTAACGATATATACTAAAATTTTAGGGATTTATGGAAAGTGAAAAATATATAACAGCAAAATTTATTGCTAGAAATTTGGGATTTCGAACACCGGATGTAGTTTACTAACACGAACGTATGTTTTAAAATTTAAAGTATTCATCAGGTTTTACGACGCATAATAAAACATCGAAAAATTGCCATTGTAAAGCTTCTTCCGCAAAAACTGAACAATAATGCATGATTAGCTTACATTTCACAAAGCTATCATTCTACTGATAACAACATTTTTACAACTGATTTTTACACTAACGTTCTTGATATTTTTCCATTTTTTCGAGGCGCGTTCCAGTGTGACTCAAGAGTACCTACCAATCTGGTATTCTAGCCTGAAAAAAGAAGTTCATTTAACATGCAAAATTTTTCCTAGGAAATAGGAACCAAAATACAAAATTCAATATTGGATTCCTACTCATCGTTTACGAAAATATCCATTATTACCAGAGAAATTCTGGAAATATATCTTATCTTCGTCTACGATAATACTCTAAATGTCATCGTTATGAATCAAAAGATATTCCTGTTTGGTATTCCGAAGAGAGGCTTTCTATCATAGACGATAAAAGACAACACTCATTTGAAACCAGTATATGAAATGATTAAATGAAAATGCAAAGATTTATTTGTTTTGATCTCTTTTTTTCCTTTATAATACGAGGAATGTTTTTTACCTTTTAAACTAAAGTTTTTCAAAATTGTCCGCAACTTTTTCGCAATCCCTCTTGTGTCACCGAGTTGCGAAGTACGAATTGGAAAGCCCCAATATACCATGTGTTTGTATATGTGATTCTTTGATAAACAAATGATTTTAATAAATACCTAAAATATAGTTTCCTAGTATTGTAGATAGACAACTCTTATGTTTATCGGTTTCTGGCAACAATTTTAATAGACCCGTCTATACTATATAATTATCGGGGAGTTGAATCAGTTGAAAAAGGTGAAACGAATTCTTATAAAATTAAATTTATGATTTTTGGTAATTGATATAGTAGTATTAAAACATTCAATGCAAACAGTTTTGAAATTAAAATAGGCAATTGTATTCTTGGGAGGGTGTCTGAAATGAGGTACCTATCTATCCCATGGATTACTTCAAATCAGTACTTCTATGTCAGAAATCAAAACTGTGTGAAAAGATCTGTTTTTTGAGCCGACTATCTTATAAATTTAAAGGATCATTCGCTTATTTAGCAATGCATTGATCTACCCTAATAGTTTGAATATTGTACGTCTTTTAATACATTGTAATAAAGAAGAGGGGTATAAGTATTAAATATCATTATAAATATGTAATATATGTTCTATTTTATTTTTCATTCGTTTTTATTCTTTTCTATCTATCGTATATTTTATCTGATATCTGCATCAAATGCTGCCGACACAACTGTTTAATAAATGCCGATTTTTTTTAGAGATAAAGACGATGACTCTCGATCTATGTAACTCAACTTCTGCTGGCCATATGTAACTTTGTAATATTTTATTTTTAGTTTGTTCCATCTAGTTGTTGATCAATATTATTTCAATTTAATTTTCTCTGTAATTGGATGTATGTCTGTTGGGAATAAATGTATTATTATTATTATTATCTATAAATAATTTTTGTTTGAACTAGATCAAACTTATATCAAATTAATATGTTTTACAGAGGTTACAAATTACTATGAGCTGCTCAGTAATGTTTAATCCTGCGTAAAACTTTCTTGTTTTAAAACTGAATATAAGATGTATTATTAAGGAAAATATGACAATAATTTTTATTGTTATGCATATTTTTATATTATATAAGTATTGTTTGAGTTTCTTTAATTCTTCAATTTTTTGTATTGCTAGAGCTATATACTAAAACATCTTGATTATACGAAAAGATAAAAATGCTTTGAGAAAACGATTAATTTAAAAGAATATTTTAATTTACCCATTAAACAATGTGTGGTAGAAAATTTTTGAAGTCTAGCCAAAATCTAATAAATTTGCCATTATTTTTATATATGTATTAAAAATAATGTATAAGTAATAATAAAATTGTATAATTTCAATAATAGATATAATGGATGTACTTTCCAATATTCACAAGAAACTAATCCATCTTTCGGCAAGGTGAGGCATTAAATTGCGAGTAAAGCCGTAAGTTTGAATGGATATTCTTGTACCGCCCCTGTGCCGCGTTCTCTTGTCGGCTATTTCTTTGGAGTCTGCTTGCCCCCCAAACCGTCGTCCTCACCTAGCACCGAGAAAAGAGCTCTTCAATAGCAAACGTAGTTGTTGCACGGGTCCATTGCAGCAATCATACCCGTTCTTCATCTCTAGCCGTTCGGTTAGTAGTCCGGTCGCGTTTCGTTCGCCGGTCAGCAGCGAGTGAAATACTCCGGGCCCGACTTTCGACGCTCGCAACTACGGAACATTCCTCGAACGACGCCTTGCACATGGGCTGATAGATAGTCCATCGGTTTCGTCAAGTGCAGGTACTGTTAGTTGAAAATTAGTGTCGATTTTCGTGAAACACGCGGCGATTGCGATCGAAAAGTCGACAGTGTACTGTGGTGACCCGTTAGCGGTGGTGCTTACGAGGAATATACAACAGTGATTTGAATGCCTGTGGTGTGCCTTCTTCGGATGTCGAGTTGATATTTCTTCGATGATAGTTTATTGACCGCTAGTGTTCGTTTTATGTGGCCATAATTCGAACATCTGTTATTTCGATTATGAATCGATGGTAAACGCTTTTTGCTTTCGACCCATCTACTTACTTTTTCAGTAATACAAATTACGAGTCGGTACCGTTGTTTGGAATTTTATTATTTCGATTATTGCGATGGCTTACCAGATCATTTCCCATATCCATCTTTTGCGATATACTCACGTACTGAGATCCAGAAATACGTCCCGGTGTCTCCTTTTAATAATGAGGTTTTTGTATATACATATATATATATATATATATATATATATATATATATATATATATATATATATATATATATATATATATATTTTTTTTTAAATATTTAAAGTTTTATAAAAAAAAGTATTATTTCCGTTGACGTTTCGTTGTATATCAAAACTTTGTCAAAACTAATATTAGGTTATATTATAAATTAATTAATATTTCATATTATAAATTAATTTATTTTTTATGCTAATGTATTAGTTTGGACAAAATTGTGATATACAGCAAAACGTCAACGGAAATAAAACTTTAACATTGAAAATACCCTCTTATTGTTGAAAATATTATAAATATAACTATCTGAAACTGGCAATAAATTAATTTCGAATATATATATATATATATATATATATATATATATATATATATATATATATATATATATATATATATATATATATATATATATATATATATATATATATATATATATGAAAGAAATATACAACAAGAAAATAATTCTGTAGTGCTCGTGCTATATTATCGCACTTTTATTCGATATTAAGAGTATGCTACATGTTTCCTTCGATGATTTTTTTGAATATAAACTTAAATTCAAACACTTGAACTTATGATTTACACTTCATAGCAGGACGCGTTTCGTCGTTACAAACGACTTCTTCAGATGCTTACAGAGTAATCTCTTCTCTAAGAATAATTATTCTGTAAGCATCTGAAGAATTCGTTTGTAACGACGAAACGTGTTATGCTATGTAGTCAATAAAGTGTAAATCATAAGTTCAAGTGTTTGAATTTAAGTTCATATTTAATTATAATGGATTTACATTAAGTAAACGCCAACACTATTAAATAAATAATTTTTTTGACAAATTATTCGCAACCTAGATGGCATTAGTTCATCAAATTAGATGAAATTTTTCAAAAACTGGAGCTGTAAAATGTAGTATCTTATTTAATAAGGACGTGTGAATCTTTCAATGTTAGATTTATTCATGTGCTTTTCATTGATTTCTAAGATTGGAGATGTACATTAATCCATGCATTATATATACATAGTGTATATATCTTATGTTCCATAGGAGGGTATGTGAGGATTGAAGTCGTTGCTTTCGTTTGTTGGACGTGGCGTAACTGATGAGTACCTTGTAGTACGAAACAGTCTTAATACACTCACATAGCCAACTCTGCTATAATGTTCTTTTGAATAATTTGTCAAAAAATTATCGAAAGAAAGTGATAGTATATTTTTAATATCGAATATTTACAAGTGCTATAATATAGCACGAGAACAACACAATTCTTTTTCTCGTAGTAAATTTATTTCTTATACATACATACATACCATAATCTTTTCGCTATTAAATCAGATAATCAGAGTTATATTCATTCTTGCACTTCTTGATGATTGTTTAAAATTTCAATAAATTTTCAAAAATGAAAGAATATTGAATTTTTATGAATGCTTCTTCTGGTATAAGAGAATAGTTTCTGTCAAAATTTGGCCCATTTAGATTTTATTCTGTTTCATAGGGTTCGAATCATTTAATTTATTAAATAAATAATACTTGTTTTCGTTTCACAATATTACATTGTTTACTTGACGATTTTTGCGGACTGTTAAACCATTTTCGAAAATTAAAATGGGTTTAACATCCCAAAACAATTGTCTAACAATTGATATAATTTTTGTGAAACCAAGCCGAGTGTTTTTATTCAATACATTAATTCATGTTCTCTAAGAGATCAACATTCAATGGAATTTCCATTTATTTTCCAAGAAATTTCTCCCTTATACTTATTAACGTTTGTTGTTCAAATAACGTTTTTGAAAACCTAAGAATGTCGCGACAATCAACCTAATAAAGCTTTCAATTAAAAATAATGTAAAATTTGAAAGTGTTCATTGTTATTATTGAACAGACAAAAATAAACACTTTCTAAAAATAGTACACGTTTTACTGAAGTATATACCCGAACGTTATTGAAAGTAAAAACTCTTTTTATTTCATATTATAATTCACGATTCGATATTGTAAAAACAATATCGAATCTTTATTAAAGTTGATCGAATATTGGCAAGTTTTTGATTAGTTCTAATAACAATACCAATAAAACGTTGATATATCATTGGAGATATTACTCCATTTGTAATAATATTGGTGAAGAATTAAAATAGAACAATGTAAGTTGCCAGTTCCTTGAGTTTCTCATTCTCTAATATGTAAATAAATATTTGGGTACTTACTCTTTCATTATATTACATAAGAAGCACTTAGTTTCGCAGATTTATATACTTAGTTTCTTAACAATTGTTTTGGGATGTTACCCAGAAGTTAAACAACTTTTAAAAATAGGGTAACTCCTCAAAACAAATAGCAAGAAACAATATAAATATGTGAAACATATTCAAGTAAGTATTTTTATAAGAATATTCAATCATTTATTCGTTTAATTTTTTATCCTAGAGCCGTTCAAAGTGTTGTACAAAATTAATCACGTTGATAATTAAAAGAATTTGTTATGCCTAAAAAACAATCCTTAGATTAATAAAAAAACATAAATTAAGTCAAAATTTAAGAATTTGCTCATTGCTAAGCCGTATCTCTTTAAATGTAGCCTTTTTTTCGGCAAATTAGATGAAAATCCGGCGACAAATTACCTGAGATAACAAATATAATTTTACTCCTAAATGCATAAGAGTTTTTTCACGGAGTATGTTTTTGTATACGTAAAAATGTATGAAAATTTTTTATCGAATTGAAATCTAATTTACTGGATTGACAATTAGGCCAAAAAAACCCGCTTTCGATAACAAATCATTCGACGAAGTATTTTTTCAGGCAGTTCTTGGAAAAGAATCGCCAAGGGCATATCAACTTGATTTGTAAATTTGAATGTGACAGATAAAAACAGATTTTTTTTTGAATTTTACAATTAAATGAATACATAATTAATTTGGTTATTGAGGTAGTTAAACGAAACAACATAAATAAGGATCGTAAGGTCCGTAGTTGGAAAAGCAACAATCAAAGGAACCAACCATTAAAAAGGTTGGTTCTTTTGAGTTAAAAATATCGTGAACTCATACCGCTTTCACACAAAAACTGCATATTCATGCCTAAAAATATAGAATTAAAAAAATATAACAATTTTCATTCAAATAAACTGAAAGAATATATATTTGTTAAACAAAAATTCATCAAAGAAATCTTTTGAAAGTATTGGAAATACCATGTAAGGAATATCCTATTACATAATGTGAATGATCTTGAATATTCCCACTTCGAAAGTAGTTATATAAAATTAAAAAATTCGTTGTTTTAAATCAGAAAACTTGAATATTTAAAAGTATACTAAATAGAAAGAAATGTTAAAATTTTCAAGATTTTACGAACAATCTTACGTCTTCGAGCTATGTCTAAATGTTAATTATGCAAATTTGAAATTCGAAAAATTCTGAAAATCTTGTATTTTATTTCATTGAGTCACATTGACGTAACAGTTTGGTTAAAATTCCATACGAGTTGTTTTGCCATCAAAATGATCAACCATTTAATTAATTAACTTTAACCATATGTCAAAGATAACCTTCGGTAAATGATTTTCCCGGGAAAATTCTCGTCATTCAATGCATGTGTTTCTATGATAATTCATATTTGTTTTGAAGTAAAGGAAAAAACGTTCAAAAAGACAATGGACAATGAATAATTTTGTTTTTAAATGTTTGATTACGATCGCGGATTGACATTGACGTTACATAAAGATATTATAGTTGTTTCTAATAAATGAGATTTAGCCATGAACTGTTCTCACAGTTTTGATAGGACAGAGTTTCTGTAGAACGTGACGTCAAAGAAACGAAAAAATTCTATTGAAAAACGTGGAATAGGTTCATTGGATTGATTTAGAAAATTAAAACTCAGTGTTTATATGCCATGACTGCAGACATGAACGCTGTTTGATTTCTTCACATTTGTACTCGGAATTTAATTTGATCAGATGAACGTAAAAACAAAGTCTAAGGTTTTAGAAGTGGGGTCATGAAATATACAAGGATATTTTTCAAATATTCTTTTTCATAGAAGGCTACAGTTGAGCAAATCAACAACTGAGTATTGGTTAAAAAGTATAATACACCGTGTGTTTTCTAACTGAATGACAGTATTTTACGGGCGATTTTCGGGTTAATTTTAAAGTTCAATTATATTCAAATTTAGTTTCCGTGTCGTAGTCGCTAATACACCCAATTACGGTGGGGTAGTTTGAGTGGTGCGAGCAGGGTATCTGCGTTTGTGTTTGTCTATGATTTAGGTAGTTTGATGATAATTGATTAATTACTGAGATTGAATTCTCGCGTAGCTCTTGGTGAAACGTGATTAGATAACAATTTAAATCAAACTCTTGGCTTAATATTTCACAAGAGTTTGATTTAAATTTAATTTTTTTAAAATTAATTGATTGTTGGATAAACTACATTGTAGTCCAAGAGCTGACACCAATTATATTGGCTAGATATTTGGGTAAAGCTGAAAACTTGCAAAACTGGCTGGTGAGAAGCGGGGCTAAATCAACCCCTAAATTTTTGAAAATTATATTTCTTTTCCCCAAAAATATATTTGAGACAAAACGCAATTTCTATATGTTGCAGTGTATACGAAAATTAATGAATACGAAAAAAAATAAATGTGTCTAACGAAACGCTTGCATACTTGATGATTTAAAATCAATCGAATTACTATCATTAATATTGGCATGGAAATATAAAATGGCACGAGTTTGAAATGCCTCAGGATTAAGTGTAATATTTTCTTTATCACCTGTTACCTCTTTCCTTATCAGCGTTATAGTAGGTACCTATAGACTATAAATTAATTCATATTTACATCCTGTTGTAATACTTTCAACACCGGAAGGTGGATAGAACACTTCACTTTGTATACGTGTATTATTAACAACATCGCGCTTATCGAAGTAATGAACATTTCCCTGTATAGATAAGTGGTTATTTGCGTATGGACACACTTTCCCTGCTTTATTAACCGACAAAATACAATTGTTGAAGAGGTTTTAATTGACATTGACAATGATTACACGTCAATTTAACGATTTCAATAAGAGTTCAAGAGATTCTCCTTGTTAACAATTGCAAGAAATCGATTATTCACCTGATAGAGAATTTACGTATTTTCTACTTGAAAAATCGGTTTTTTGATTAGGATTTTATTATTCCTGGATTGAACAAACTCTAGAAACTAATAAATTTCATTAGGAATGTTTATTTCGATGTATTACATTCGAAAATTCTCAAAATAAATGAATATTTCCGAAAATATAAGGTAAAACAGAAAACACCCGTCATATATATAAAGGGGATGATATTTTTCGTAAATGGTTTGAACAAATTCTGAAAATGATTATTTCTTAATAATATTACTTTTTACATCTATTCACATCAAAATGTTGACTTTGTTAGAAATCAGCAGCGTAAAGAAGGTAGATTGAATTTTTGAAAGGGGTGATATTATTAGTAAATGGATTGAACAAATTCTGAAAACAAATAAATAAATCTCATTAGGTATGTTTATTTTAATGTATTTCGTTCGACATTTTTCGAAAGTAATGAACATTTTGGAAAATATGAGGTATAACAAAAAACACTTGTCATGTATATTAAGGGGATGATATTTTTCGTAAATGGTTTGAAGAAATTTAGAAAATGATTATTTCGTGATAATATTACTCATTTACATCTATTTAAATCAAAAATTCATCAAAATCTTGGCTGGGTTAGAAATCAGTAGCGTAGAGAAGGAATTAATATAGAATTATTTGAAAGAGCTTAAGCTAGTAGTAAATGGATTGGAAAAATTCTGAAAACGAATAAATCTCATTAGAAAGGTTTATTTCGATGTATTACATTCGAAATTTTTCAAAATATATGAATATTTTCAAAAATATAAGGTATAACAAATAACACTTGACATATATATATATATATATATATATATATATATATATATATATATATATATATATATATATATATATATATATATATATATATATATATATATATATATATATATATATATATATAATGAGGATGATATTTTTCGTAAATGGATTGAACAAATTCTGAAAATGATCATTTCGTAATAATATTACTCATTCGCATCTAATCACTTCAAAAATTCATCAAAATGTTGGTTTATTGTGATTTATTCGCAATATCATATTGTAGTAGATCAAACCGATCGTGGCGTGTGTGCGCACTTTAGACAAACCGGTGGTCAGTTTCACACTCGTTAGGATATATTATTAGTTACTTGTACTATGTCTAACTCTGATTTTCCAGCCACTAAAGTCTTTTCTAGAAACTGTGAAATAAAATATTCGATATATACTTAAAAACGGCAAGTGGTACTCTGGGAGTGATGGTACTTGGCCCCCCTCCTTTGATTATTATTAATTTTTCATACTTTTCATAATTTGACAGGCAAATTATTTTTATTTTTCTTTATTGAACAAATAACTATAGCGATTTATCTCATTTTGCCATACTTGCATGTATGTAGGGTGTGAGAACTACATCTCATATATTCATTGAGATGTCGCTTATTTATAGAGCGTTTTATTTTCCTTTTTGCACGTAGAGTCCCAGCCGAACGTCGAATAGAAAGACCAAGCTTTTAAAGTGCAAAGGTGCTTAAATTCTTTCCTTAACTAAATACGTTGATTAAAAAACACTTGGTTTGGTTTCACAAATATTATACAAAATCAATTCCTTGCCAATTGTTTTTGAATCTTACCCCATATTCAAAAGCTAAACAAAAAGCCATTTCAAAAGCTCAGTTTATTCAATCTGTTCAACAAAGTTTGGCCAAGAGATCATCGAACATTTAATCAACTTTCTTCAATAGTTTTAATGCTGAAGCATCTTTGAGGGTTTGGGCATTACCCTGGTGAAACAAATTTTCTTCTTCAACCTTGCAGTCTTTAAGGACGAATTTTATCATCTCCTTTTCAGGAAAATGTACATAGTATACCAAATTATAGTTCTAACATTTTCGAGAACATTTTAAAGAATACCTGTTGTATCCCAGAAAACACTAGCCATTGCCTTCACGACTAATGAAACTGACTTCACTTTTTTGGTGCAGAGCAACCTGTATGTGCATCATCTTAAGAGATTAATGGCCACTTTTCATCTGTTCATCCATTTATCAAGTTGCAAATAGAGGAGCAAAAACCAAACCAAATAAATCATTGGATTTTCCGTTGGTGTTGAAATACCCAAAATAAAAATGTTCAAAATGACAGTAATCAAATTCATACATTCTAACCAAAGACACGTCCGTTTTAAATAGCAATATAAACAAACTTATTTATCGGATTAAGGTGAAGTTTAAGGTGTGTTGATCTGACATGTGTACTAGCATCATAAAATAAAAATTTCATGGTTGCAGTAAAGGAGTTGTTATACTATTCCAATTTTTTTTTCCTTCCTCTCGGAGTGCGCTACTGAGAAATTTCTTGGAACAGTCGACAAATAAGTCTGGAGGTTGTATATGATATTGGAAACCTGAAACATGTCTTTGATAGTGTAGAATCTATCCTATCTATCCATCAGAAAAGCATTTCCTTGTTTTGCTAAACGATTTCTACCGTGTTCCGACCATTTTTACCAAAATAATATCTTCATTTTAAGATATTTTATACAAACTTTCATTTTTTAATTCGATCGTTTCAGTCCAGTCTCATTACATTTTAGACAAAAAGTCGTCAACAAATGACGCGTGTTATCAGACACTTGGGTTTTTTCATTATATTTATGTTTATGTTTGTCGACAATAGTTTACTATTTTTTACTCAAGCGTGATTGTCACTCGATATGAACATAACAATTAGATAGTTAGAAATCAATTTGTTTGACTGGTCATTGATTCCACTGCATACCTCTTCAATTTCACATTTTCTCACCTAGTACAATTTTCTTGAACTTTCTTGAATATCTTAATTATTTTTACTATTACTCTCAAAGAGCATCTACTTTGCTTCTTTGTTATTTGAACGCGCATTTGACTTTTTCAACATGTCATTGAAATATTTTGTTTGTATTGAAGTATTTTGGATAATTCCACTTTGACGCCTTTTTCTTCGCCGTATTGACGCGTTTGAAACGTTTCAAACTTACATCAGAGATTTTTTATTCTCTGAAAGATATTGCTGAATTTTACAATTTGAAAGTTAAATGTGAAAAAACCCAATACTATGCTAGCGTTCAATATCCCAGGTCAAATTGTTCGACTTATATTTGGAATGCCATAATGTATTAAAGGGTTATAAAACAACTAGAAGACTGGTTTAGCAGGTATGAAAAAGAGGTTTAGAAGTTTAGGCAGCGGTCTGAGTATTGCATCGTTCTTGAATAAACACTTCAAAGATTGGAATCGTCTGATCACCAAACAACATGCGAGAATATTCGAATAAACCTCTAATTTTCTAATAAAAGCGTACTTGCAGCTTAAAAATCACTATGAAACGGAAAAAAGCAACATTTTATTTTGTGATACTTCTTCATCTTTGAAAAAGGGGATTTCCCCCCAATTATATAAAGTTTTGAAGTCAATTCGTGTGGAATTATGGATGACGAGGAAAAGGTTAGAAAAAATATCAATAACGAAACTAAAAAATTTATTCGTAATATAAGATTTTGGTTTGTGAAAGGGAGTTTCATGAAGAAAGCAGGAAAAATATACTTTCTTCAAAAAAGAAGTTTTTAGTTCGATGGATTTCATATTTTTCATCTGTGATAAGTGTCTTCTTCATAGTTATACCATAGATTCTTTTTTTATTGTTTTTTCAAAAGGATAAAAAAAATTATTTGATGGATTTTATGTGACAAATAGAATATAAATAATTAATTTTGACGTATTCCGTATTCAGAATTAGTGTTTGGATCGAATGAAACAAGGACTTTGACGTTTTTACTTAATTTGACGATGCAAACGTATGGTATCGAAGTTTATTTCATTATAGCTGTTCTTAATAGTGACACTTACATCTTCTTTTTCTTTTTGCGCAATATTTTTCTTTGTCATGTTGGTCGTATTCTGTAACTCAGTATCCTCAATTTTACGAAATTATATGAGTCTTATTGCAAATAGGTACGTCAATTCGTCGAAAATATAATGAAATCATGATTCTTGTGACATTTCCAAAATACTTTGAGAACCATTTCTATTTTGAAGATGCCAGAGCAAAACATTCCAAAAATTATCGATATAAACTAATTAAATATGTTCACGTATAGTTGTCGCTTTGATTGGTCGTTTCCATTCTACCAGTCGAGCTGTCTGGTTCTGCAGGAAATTTTACCGTTTTTATGATAAGTAAATATTACGTTAGCTACAATGTTTCATTATTTCAACAGTGGCGTACCCAAAACAGATGTGATAGCTTAGTATTGATAACTGAAATTTTCGAAGATATTCGAGAGGCCACTTCCTTATCTCCATAGATGGAAATATACCTAAAGATGTAAAAAATAATAACTCTTTCTCAGCTTAAATCGCACACCAATATTTTGTGAAATTTCCAACATAATTCAACTTATGTATATGATTTCAAATAATAGATGTTTTTTAGATATTAAACTCAAATGTTTTACTCTATTCTGGATTAGCAATCACGTATGTTGAGGTCTGATTGTTTTCATACAAGTATTATTTTAAATTAATTAACGAAATTGATAACCTATTAAACGCACTGTATTGTTTTCAAGCTTTCTTTTCAATACTCTTCCCTCGCCCTTATAAATTGAAAATTTGGATATGGGATATAATTAGGTGAAGCCATGTGCGATAAAACTCGTTAACTTCAAAAGCTGAAACACTACTTATGAGCTTTTACTGCCTTTTGATTACTATGAGATCATACAGTATTATTTTATCATAAAATTACTATTCAGAAATATTTTTTTAAGATAAATGTTATCATATGAAATGAACACCACACTTATTGCGAATACAAAACAGAGTGTTTCGTTCTACAAGGAACTCATCAGTTGTGTTACGTCAATCGTCAAGCGAAGCAATGACTTCAATTCCATTCACGTTTTTATGACTATAGGCTAATTCAAACACTTAAATTTGATTTAAAATTCTATTGTCATAATATGACGCGTTTCGACGATATAACCGACTTCTTCAGACTTTAACAGAATATGATTTCAACTGAATTGAATCATATTCTATTAACGCTTGAAAAAGTATGGAAAGTTATACCGACGAAATGCGTCACATGTCACCTTATGATAATGAAAGTATAAATGAAATTCAAATGTTTGAATTATCCTATAGTTTTAATGGATTTGCACCAAGTAAACGCTAATACCATTCACCTTTTTATGACTCCAAGGGGATAATTGCCAAGTAATGAATACTTCACAATTCCATCTATGGGAATCAATAGAAAACATTTTTCAGATCATAGAAACACCAAGCACTGAATGCTCTCATGTCATTCTTGTAGGTATCTAATTTAAATTGCAACGTCTCTTTCGACAAACATCATATTATGTTTTTACCTGCCAATAGATAGCGTTAGTAGTACGCTCGCGATTTTGCCATATTGCAGGTGCAATTCGGAGAACTATTTATGAAATTGAAAACATGTAATTGATTTTTTTGTTCAACTTTTGTATCTTTGCTTAACAGTTTGTCTTGTTCTTACATCAAGGGTGGCATCGATTTAAATGTTGTCTAACAAATATCAATCCCCTGAAGGATGATATCAAATGTCTAATCGTATATGTTCACATAGCAAGCTCTACGATGAAATTATATGGTTCTTTTAATTTTCCTAATTTATGTCTTGTATTTTCTTAACATACTATGAAATTACTTCTCTCAAAATCGATGGTCATTCATATTCAAGCAGAGTTTCAATAAGTGTAATACAGCAATTTTTTTAACAGCGTCGCATTCACCTGCATATCTTATTAACGAATAAATTGTCAATTCACTTGAGCAAACAAGTTCGCATCCTCAATTGGAATTCATGTATTCTCATCTAATTCATCCTTTTCCATAAATTAATTAATCCTTCTGGTGATTTTTCCTGCCATATATAATTTCAAGACGAATTCTCGTTCTCTTTTCACTGTACTGCGTTTCTGTATAGTAAGTAGGAATTATGTGAAATTACATAATTGTCGAAATCGGCGAGGATATTACGTATCCTTGACTGCAGGTGAAAAAAGTGTTATTTTCGTAATGGCAGTAATTCAAGTTGTAATTGGACCAATTTAGGTGAAAACTTCGCTGCAGATATTCTGTGTTTTGACATTCCGTTTTGGAAAATTTAAGAGTAGATTCATGAAATTCTATGCAAATTCTGTGTTCTGACATTCTCGTTTGGAAAATTTAAGAGTAGACTCATGAAATTCTGTTCAAATACTCTGTGTTCTGACATTCTCGTTTGGAAAATTTAAGAGTAGATACATGAATCTCTGTGCAAATATTCTGTGTTTTGATATTTCCGTTTGGCAAATTTATGAGTACATTCATGAAATTCTGTGCAAATATTCTGTGTTTTTTTTTTTTGGAAAATTTAAGAGTAGATTCATGAAATTCCGTGCAAATATTCTGTGTTCTGACATTCTCGTTTAGAAAATTTAAGAGTAGATTCATGAAATTCTGTGCAAATATTTTGTGTTTTGACATTCCCGTTTGGCAAATTTATGAGTAGATTCATGGAATTCTGTGCAAATATTCTGTGTTTTGACCATCTCGTTTGGAAAATTTATGAGTAGATTCATGAATTTCTGCGCAAATATTCTATGTTTTGACATTCCCGTTTGGAAAATTCAAGAGTAGATTCATGAAATTCGTCAGTGTTCAAACGTTTTTGTTTAAATAGAATCATTAATTTTTTTGTATAGCAGTATTTAAATGTCAATATTATGAATTCATGAGGCCGATACTTGAAGAGAATTGATATCTATGGTCGAAAAACACTTTTTTCAATTTTTTTCTCCTATGTTGAAATAAATACGTATATACCGTATTTCAAAGTATTACTTCTTGTTCGGACGCGACATCAACATCTGTAGAAGAAGTAATGCTTCGAAACGCGCCTCATGCGCATTCGTTTTAATATATGAGAGAAAAAATTTTAATAATGCTTTATTTAAATATCAGTTTGAAATTATTGACAACAACTTACAAAACCAGACTTTCAATTTCAACTATAGAAGTGGGTATAATCTTAAATTGTAAAGTTGAATTTTCAGCACCTGCTTAAATTTTCCTGCTACATTTCATTATTTTGGTCATAAAAATCATTTCATTACTAAAAGTACTGAAATCCAGTGATTTTAGGATTTTTCTTAGAAACGGAAAAGATACAATAACTGCTACGAATGAAAAATTGACACTATTAGTAGCCTAACGCAAAAAAATTTTAAAAATGCAAAAAATCAGTGGGGCATTTTTTTGTCAAAAAATCCGTCAAAATGTACTTCGGGGCGCCACTGAACTTTAAAATTTCAATCTAGTTAGGGCTAAATTAGAACCTTGCTACATTAAATAACAGTGCCAAGTTTCACAAAAAACGACTAAAGGTTTATTAGGATATAAGGAAAAACAATTATCAAAAAGTTTAAAATCTGTATGAAAAAGAAGCATTACTGGTTCTATGTTTGTTTAAATTTTTGCGTGGTAGTCACGTAGTATATATATAAAACATAACTTTTTACTCAAGATCTTATAGTAATCAAAAGACAACTATTTCATCTATTTTCATTCAATGAAATGTAGAATTTCCTGGTAAAAGCCTGAATATATAATTCTCTATGTTAAGATAGATGAATTAGTTAAGCATTCAGACTTAATACGACGTCTGAATTTCTTTGAATTCATTCGACATGCACATCTCATGAATGTACAGTACATAACATTAGTTGAATCAAAATATAATATATGAACTTACACATTTCAATTGATTGTTCAACTAGGAGATTATCATCGGTTTATCCTATCGGTTCTCATTGTCAATGCATGATACAACACAATCTACGCGTCAAAAAAGGGCACACCCATGCTACAATGGGCGTTAAAGGAGAAATTTAAATGAAATTCGATCTCGTTTGCTTGTAACGCAAGTGGGTAGCTGAAGGTTACGTTTGGGCGCTAACGTAATACAGTTTAAACTTTTGTGGGCGCTGTTTAGCAAACTGGTATAACAAAGCCGCCTCCCTTGTTAGTCGCGCTTTCTAAATTCTCTGAGAATTCGTTTTTTCACTCCAGCTGGGACAATAAAGAATTTATTTCGCTTACATTACACCTCTGCTATATTGTTGACTGTTATTAATGAACTTAATCTTATTTATTGCTCGTAAGTTTCCGAGAAATATCTATTCCATTTTATGACATCTAATACGAAAACTATTAGTTACATGATTCCTTGTCACAGCTGTCCATATCGTGAATTGTCTATATATGTCTAAAAGTTTGTCTTTTCATTATTTAAAAAGGGATTATTACTTCAAATGTCAAATTCTGCGTCGCTTTTTTGCGTCATTATGTCAATACAATTAGTTTAACAGATATTACTATCGCCATCTGGCGAGTATAGTTTGAACGTTTGAGAGATTTTAGACCAAATTACGTCAAATCGAAAATTAAATGTCAAATCGAACACGGCACATGCTCAGTTGGTTAGAAAAACATCAGTGCTCTTAATGGTGAATGGGGAAGTATTTTATAACTATTGTACTATGCTCTTTGAATTAATTGAAACAAACGATAAAAAACAATGTTTTCGTGAAATCTTACCTTTTAATGAAGTGAACACATGCAAAATAGAGTAAATTTTTCATATTAATATGAAGTATATCCTCCTTTCGCAGAAATAACTTCTTGAACTCGTCTAGGCATCGATTCCACTAGCGTAGCGTAGATTTTCTTCAATTCGTCGTCATGAAACCACACCTGAATTGCACTTATAATCATTTTTCTTCTGTAGTGCAATCCATTTTTACCAGTCGTTTCTTTTAAATATTCCATAAATTCTCAATGGGATAGAGATCAGGTGAATTCCCGGCCAATCGAGTACTTTTATTTCATTCTCACGCATAAAGCCCTGCACTTGTTTGGAATTGTGGAGGGAGCCAGGTCGTGCTGAAATGTTCCATCAAACGTTTCCATGAATGGGATAGTCCTGGTGCGCAATATTTGTATATATTTCACTGAATTCATTATCCCTGGTATAGGAGCTAATGATCCAGTGCCATTGGTTGTGGAAAAAACCTAAAACATTTGTTTCGAAGGATGTTGCAATGTTTGCTGGATGTGATTATGCCTCAAAGCTTCCCCATCACAACACTTGATTTGTACCCTTGAACAAGCTAATGTGTCTCATCACTAAAAACCACCTTCTGCCAGTCGTCCACAGTCCGCGCATGGTACTTTTTGGTCATGCCAAACGTTTCTTCATAATTTTCTGGGTAAGCAGTTGGTTTCTTCTTGGTCTTCTTGCCTTACAGCCAACCTCCAGCAGTCGTTTTCGCACAGTTGAAGTTCTCACCTCCATACCAGAAACCATTAAATTCCTTCGAAGATCAATGCTTGTCTTTTGCTATTTCTTATGAACAATTTGTATGTTCTTGGAGTAGTTTCGCGTTTGCGGCCACAGTTTCCTTTTCTTTTTGGAGACGATGAGCCGCTTTCATCAAATATTTTTAAAATTCTCGAAACGCTGGACTTTCCCACACCAACAGCTTCAGCTATATCTCTTACGTGTCTTGATGTGTGTTCATTAAGCGCGATAATTTTGGAACGCTTCCTCGGATTGATATCAATCTTTGGACAAGACAATACAGCACGTATCGAAATTGAAACCACCAACTGTCGCACCGGTAGGGTCACAACTGAATTGCTGGCGAGGTAAAACCGGTCAGAATGTAAATGATGGTCAAGGTCGAACCCTCACGTCACCTCAGGTAGTAAACAAGCAGTTGTGAGGGTGTTTGGTCCACCCTGGTACTCACATACTTTCTAAAGTAACTCAAACGAAGAAAAAAAATGTTTGTCTCAATTAAAATCGAACAGCATATTAAATTATGAGTTGTGATTTGACCATCGTGCCTTATCATATATTGTAATTTTATTAACGAAAAAATTAATGCTTTGAAATTTCATTTTATTAATTACTTGACAACATGAAATCAGCTTTTGTACTTTCCCATTTCATTTTCCTCTATGTGCAGTTATGTGTTATATATATCGTGTATTTCATTGATGATCATCTATCTGTAATCTTATCAGGAAGTATTATTGAACACATTTGATGTATTGGCGACGTCTTCTTTTTTCGAATTCTTTAATAAACATTCATTCAATCATCCTGTTGATAAATTATATTAATCTGAATTATCATTTCATATCATTTCGTTGCTGTTTTTTAACATCCAATATTTTTTCCATAAATGTAAATTGTAATCGAATTTACAACTCAGCCTAGTCTATTTATACCTCATTGTGCTATAAATAATAAATTTAGGTCCTAACTCAAACTCTAAATTGCTTTGTAGTTGTGAAACCGATTTATGAGTTATTGCTCCATAGTCCAATTAGAAATTATTATTTTTTGTCAACACAAAAATAATTCATTCAACTCTAGGATAAATCGAATGATGTTCTCCATAAAATCTCATATTAAAATTACATGTAACCATTGTAAAGATCTAATACTGTACATTCAAAAAAGTATTCTTACATATAGACGAGTAGGTTATTGTAAGCATGTATCTTCATGTTTTCATCAAATTTTCCACGCTAAAATAACCCAAAATAAACTGAATCGAAATTAATCTTGTAGATAGCAAATTCGCACAATGCTTGATGAAGATGAAGATCTTGAACATTCGGAATAAACTTCTTGAAATTATGATGTATGCAAAGATCGCCCAAGTTAAAACCACCGTCAAAAACGTATTAGAGGAAACCTGAGTTGTTGAAGATGAAGCCGATATTCGAAAATTTGCGGAGATTAGTCGCTGGTAAGCGCAAAAAAAAAGAAAAAGATTCTGGCTTCAAAAGAAGCGAATCGTTCAAGCGAATATCAATTCGCAAAAGTTACCTGGATCGTGGTAAAAAGAAAAACTTACCGAAACTCGAAGTGGCTACGCAAACAGTTCCCGAAGAGGAACTATCGAAAATATTCGAGTATACGTGTAAGGTTGACTCTGCCATACAAGTAGATCGAGATGATGTATCGGCGAGTAATTATATGGAACTCCCTCGTAGAAGGGGTGTTCATTCCCAGTTAAAAAATGGGCATACGCAGAAAGAAAAATCTAACGATGTTGTTCCTTTGGATTCGTATGGTGCAAAAGGATCAGAAAGAACGGTTATTTACGTTCCTGGGTCGGACGATGGACTATCTCCGCCAACCATAAGAGATCTCCCTTCTTCTCCTTCATTCAAAAGGAAGTCCGCATCACATTCTGGCCTCTTGGAAAGAAAAGAAAGCAACGATTCAGCTGTAGAAATGTTTCCTTGGGGTGATAGCGTGAATGTTCCACACTCTCCTACATTGAATGAGAAATCGAAAATGCGCCGAGTACCCTCTTTGATGCCTAGCGATTCTGGCAATGAGGAAATGTGTTCGCTCTCCATAAGCTTAGGAAGAATTTGGATGGATGCACCACAGGCGATGTCACCTAGAACTCTGGAGATACCAAGGTCTCAAACGAATATCAATCCACCAGCGCATCGTTCTTTGGATAGCGCTTTAAGGGATATGAAAGACTGTTCTGTTGTATCCAATCGCCTGCAAAAGAGACAAGTCTTCTCTGTTAGTAGAACTTCGTCATCGAATAGTAATAATACGAATTCCACCGGTCTTCCATCTAGCAGAGACTCTGGACTTTCGTTCTCTGGACCTGTCGCTTGCTTCGGTGATAAACAGTGTACGAAAATGACTTACGGGTTCTTCGGTAAGCAAAAATCTAAGCCGCTAGTATCCAGTTACCGAGATAATTATTTCAAGAGGAACAATCGCATGGGAAGTAGAAGAAATTCGGTGAAAAGAAAAAGCAGCAGAAAGAAGAATAAATTGAAGGGGAAAAAACAAAACAGTAGTAGCAAATGTGATATCTATCAGGTTATCGTGGGTAGGCGTCCTAGACAATTGAGTTTTCTGAAGCTGGACCCGATGATTTTCGTGCCACCTGAAAAAAGGAATCCTTCTGTAAGAAGAAAAAAGTCGTTCAAGAGAGAAATGTGCGAAATAAGGAATCTCAACTTGAATGAAAATACTTACGTTTCTCTCGACTCGAACACCGATGAAGATCTCTACGAAAGTCTTCCAGATGATCTGGATATGGATCTGTGGGAGGATGACCAAATCAAATCTAGTTACACGTCCAGATTACAACGGATCGAAAACGATTGCGATTCTCAAGAAGAACGATTGATACGATCGTCCGATGACGAAGACAGTGCGAGTGATAATGATAGTTCAATTAACAATAATTATATCCTAAGGTTGTCGCCTGTTACGAAATCACGTCCAGTTAGAAGGAGGAAATATAACGGAATATCCCGTAAAAGAAACGCCACTTTCGTTGTGAGACCAACAATCGTTCGAGCTCCGTCCACTTTGAAAAGACCTAAGAAAAAAGGTGGTGAGTATTTTTCTAAAATTTTTTTTTATATTGTTTGAATTTATTTTTGAGAATCTGTAATTTTGTATAAACGAATGTTATGGATGTATAGAAAGACGGCACTGTTAAACTACTGAGTTTACAGAAGCCGAAACTTTGTAGCATGGTGATTGAAATAATTTTTCGAATCATTTTTCTGATCCTTACAAAAAATTATTTTAATGAAGTTATAAATAATTAATTGTGTCGTATATTGTGTATTGGAGTTTATTTCTTCATCGTATATGACACTTTGTAGTGATGAAGTTTACGTTTTTGATCTACTAATTCTGAAAAATACCTGATATGCCTTTGTTTGGAGTCTGTTAAATTATTGATCCTTATAAATTTGTTGTGTAAATTTGATAATATCCTGGAATATAGAGGAATGTAAAATTTCAAATAGATTTGTTTATTTTATGACCGTTTTATAACCTGATGAGGAAGATTAACAGAAATGTAACCGCTGAAATCATACGTAACATGACCAGGTCTGATAAATGTTCACAGAAGTTACAGATAATGAGCTCTGTCTGTAAGAGTGATTATCTTGCGAAGCATTGATGTGAATAAAGAAATACAATAAATGTAAAATAATTTTTCATTCAAGTTCTGTCTGATAATCCCTTCTGAAATTTCAGTTGAAATATCGACGATTTGTGTCTAATACAGAGGCGATTATAGTTTTCTAAGGAGTTGCATTTGTGCCGGTTAAAGAAGATATAAGAACAAAGTAAATCAATTTATATCTTTTTCGCAATTGATTGTAGTAATCTATTCTCGCTTTCTGTTGCGCAGATTCATTAAGGCCATCTTTTGTTCTAGTACTGTATCAATATATCAAACAGTAAATTATCTTTCGAAGGAAAGGTTTTCACGGTATATGTTGGTATGATGTAAAGCATTTTCTAAGAGTTTGTCGTAGATTTTATCAGACGTGGGGGTAGGATCTGAAAATAAATTATCTATTTTATTTAGAAAATTATTCTTGTTGGACTAATCAGTAAATTAGAACACAATTTTTTTTCAAATTCCAAATGTGAATCAATGGAAATCATTCTCTCCCTTTATTTGAAATGTAAGGAGTTCCTGCAATTCACCAATAATTTATTTCGTTTATAAAATTAACAGTTTTATACTATGCTTTAACATGTGAAATAGCTACACTATACAGCTCACCAAACGTAGCGTGATCGATGAGATGCGCGACCGGCAAGTAGTATATCCCAACTTAAACAGAGATAGGTAGATTTAGTCCCTCCCACAGTTTACGGCGCATCATGTCGTCATCTATCATGCTACGTTAGGTGACTATGAGATGTGCGCCCGGCAAGTAGTATATCCCAACTTAAAGAGAGATCGGTAGATTTAGTCCCTCCCACAGTTTACGGCGCATCATGTCGTCATCGATCATGCTACGTTTGGTGACCTGTACACATGACGAAGTTATATATGAAGAGTTTATTGGGTTTTTCTATGCAAAAATAGAAGGATCGCAGGAAGTATATTTGAATATAAACTGAAGTTCAAACACTTGAACTGTTGATTTACATTTCTATTGACAACATAGCATGACGCGTTTCGTCGTTAAAAACGACTTCTTCAGATGCTCCTAGAATACTGACTTCTGTCATAATAGCAATATAATAGTGAATATAATATAATACTGAATAATAAATAATATAATAGTGACAGTCAAAATTCTAGTACCATCAGAAGAAGTTGTTTGTAACGACGAAACGCGTCATGCTATGTTATCATTAAAAGTGTAAATCTAAAGTTCAAGTGTTTGAATTTTAGTTTCTATTCAATTATAATGGATTTACATCAAGTAAACGCTAATACTATTCAATAGGAAGCCACTATATTTTGATTCCCAATTAAATTCAATATTTGTAAGGACTTAATATAAATATGTTAATATATTAAATAAAAACACTTGGCTTGGTTTCACAAAATTTATAATAAAAACTTGACAATTTTTTCGGGCTGTTACGCCATTTGCAAAAGTTAAACTGGTCAAGGTTAAACTGGTTAAAGTTAAACAATTGTCAAGTTTTTATTATAAATTTTGTGAAACCAAGCCAAGTGTTTATTTGATTTAATTATATTATTTAATTTATTTAATTATAATATTTGATTTATCAAACAATGTTTCACCAATAGATCAGCGAACATTCAATCAATTTTATAAAGTCACATGAGATTTTCTAAGCATCTAGAAGAATAACTGTATCAAGTGAACAAATATATTCGAAGAAAGTCTAGTTATTTTTGGAAAGTCATTTAATATTCACAGGAGAAAAGTAAAAATTCATAATGATACAGAAAAACTATACTTATTCATCTTTTTAAATCATGTAAGTGTTACAGTTGAACTCATGTAACATAAGTTAAACTCATTTTAAAAAATCTTTTCACCTGATCTTTTTACCCTTGAAATTACTGAAAATACTCGCATTTTTTGAACTAGTTAAATGACACGGAGGTTTCGCTTACCTCTTGGTGGAACATTATGTCAAAAAAAATAAATTAAAATTAACACACTTGCTTAGGTTTCACTAAATATGTTGTGAAGTCTAAGCCAAGTGTGTTAATTTAAATTTATTGTTTTGAAAATACTCCTCAACTGCACTCATACCACATGAAAATGTTTCTTGCAAATAGAAACGAAACGTCTGGATGAAGAGATATTCCAGTTGAAACTGTTTTTTATAATAGTTAAACAAATACCGGGACAATGAAGAGGAATGCCGAATATGTGTTCCATAAGTTCTTGTAGTTCATTACACAAAATGAAGTTGATTGTTGATATAAGTTGTTGAATTGTTGATTCTTCACAAGTTCATTGAGTGAAGAAAATAATCAATCGTACAAACCTTCAAGAGGGAAGAAATGAATTGTTCAAAGAATGAGGCTGTAACTAAGGATCTTGAACCTGTGGTGGAAGGGAGAGGACGCATAAGCTCAGCAGTAAAAGGAATAACTGCTACACCACGACCTCCTACAAAGAAAAAGCAAAGAAGTCGAAGCGAAAGAGAAAAATATTGAAAAATGATAGCAGTGAGGAAGGAAGAGTAAATGAAACAGATAGATCAAAGAATAATGCACAGGATGATGAAGAAAAAACTGAATCATCTAAGAAATCTGAAGCTACAGGAAACGGAGCAAAATGAGAAAATAGTGTAGATGCACCGGAAGAAATAAAGAAAAACGATCAACAGAAAATTTTCTGGAGGCAATATCAGTGTCTAGATATACAGCCACAGAAGATGAGATGGGATGAAATCAACATATTTAAAAGGAATATTTGAAAATAATTTGAATCCAACACTTAGATTCAAGTGTTCCACAAATGTATTGAATAATAAAATAATATCAAAACGTTGAGTCCGACATGTTTCGAGTCATCTCATTATCAAGACTAACTATAAAAGCAGAACGTAGCAGTAGATACGTAGAACGTATCTTCGAAATGTGCTATGTTCTGTTTTTGTAGTTAGTCTTGATAATGAGCTGACCGCTCGAAACATGTCGACTCAACGTTGTGATATTATTTTAATATTCAAGATATTTGTGAAACATTAAGCCAAGGATTTGATTAAAATTTTCTTAAAATCATGTTTCACCAAGAGGTAACCGAGAATTCAAACTCAGTTATTAAAAGGAATAACTGAACCACTACCTCCTGCAAAGAGAAAGCGTAAAGTACGAAGAAAAAAGAGAAATATTGATGAAAGTGAGGCAGGAGGCGATAAAGATGTATCAATTAATAATGAGTGAGGAAGAGGAAATGAAACTGACATATCAGAGAATAATGTACAGGAAAAAATCGCACATAATAATGTTGAATCATTCAAGGAACCTGAAGCTACAGGAAATAGAGAGAAGAAGAAGAAGGTGTAGATGCACCTGAAGAAAAGAAGAAGAAGAGTCATCAGAAAATTCTGGAGGAAATAACAGTGTCTCTAGTTCTGAAGCAACAGAAGATGATACATCTAAATGAACATATTTATTGTTTCAATTTTACTACTGTACTAAGGTTGATAAATTGACTTTTAATTTTATAGAAAAAGGTTATTGAAGCAATCGGTTCGCTAGAATTCTAGCTAAGACCTGTCAATCTGCCGAGATTCAAGGATGCGTAGCTATTTTTTCTACAGTGCGCTGAAACGCACTGGATCATTTCTAATCGCATAATAAATATTCCTAATTAAGTTCAATAGTTGCGTTATGCAACGAGTGTGACAGGAATTCTACCGTATTTCCCGGTGTTTTGCTTTACTGTCGGTTTAATATCTGCGTGCGAATGCCGAGTATAATTTCTTTAAACCGAATTACGAATGGGAAATAAATACCGATCCAGTCAAATCGATTGGCAAATTGTTTTAAATACTTTTTTACATAGGTGTGAAAACAGAAAGATTTGGGAAATTGAATATTACGTAATTTCCACCTGTATCGAACATAATGCAAAAATTGGTTGCATATTTGTTCAAGAGAATTGCATTGATTAACCACACTTTTTCCGTACTAGTATCTAAGTAATGACGACTGTTACGTTATTTAAAGTATTTATTGATCTTTTCTATAATTATCAGCGATTGTTATTTAATTCGTTTAAGATTTAAAAGACTAATTGAATTCTCATTAAAGTAAGCACAGCTTTATTTAACACTGGTTGTATGAAAGTGAATACTTCTAAGTGGAAGATGTCATTTAAATAATATCACTTGACTAAGATCATAAATAATATCATGAGACTAATATCACTTGTTCTAATTCGCTCAACCGATATATATATATATATATATATATATATATATATATATATATATATATATATATATATATATATATATATGCGACTCTTAATCGAAATATTTCAAATAAAACTCTCAGGGAATCATCATATTATAATAGAATCATCAGTCCATATTTAATCTATCAATCAAGAATCGATGACTTTCAAAACGAACAAACGTCCTACACCAAATTGAGGGAAATGTTTCCTAGTGAAATATTCACGTAGGCTCCCTCTATCGGAGAAAAGACGTATAAACTCTCCCTAGCGTTCAAGATTCCTACTCATGGCAACAGTAGCGCGATTGAAAGGCTTTGTAGATATTATAAAGTACTAGAGTAAAATACTAAGTGAATGTTTTTTTATGTATTATTCTAAAAAATTTACGTGATATATTATTTACTTTTGAATTTTTTTTTAATTCGAGTTATATGTTATTAGATTTATTGTTTGTTGATTATGGTGTGTAGTTTTGTGTAGTGTTGTATGATGAATTTATTAAATTATTATAAATCGAACTTAGTTGTTTCACATCATTTCTTACTATGATAAAACTTTTCAAATTTCTAGGTATGTACGAGTCAGTATATAAATTTTTTACGTCTTCTATCTTTTTAAAGAAATGGATAAAAGAACCCAAAGGGGCTGATATTTTTGTATTGTTGTACCTAGTTAAATTTAAGTTTTTTAGTTATTTTGTATTTATGTTTATCATGAGATTTTCAAAGTTTTCTAATGATAAAGAAGATAATAACTTATTTATTTATCAATTAACTTCTGGAGCGAATGCCAATTAAAAAATAATACATTGAAAAAACTAAAAATCCAAATTTTAATTCGATTCTGCCTTTAGTACTGTCATTAATTTCTTTAATTTGTTTAAGTAAAATTGAAATGTTATTATTTAGAAATTTCGAAAAAGCTACGATTTGCAGCAACGTTAAACCGAAATAAAATTTTGCATTATACAGTTTATCTGTTAAGAAAATTAAGTTCTCTTATAGATTAAAAATGTAGCCCCAGTCCTCAGCTACTCCAAAAAGTATTGTGTATAGGTCGTACTGTCGATACCAGTCGATAATAAAGTCGACTTCCAAGTTATTTAGTTCATGTTATTTCAACGTATATAAAAAAACTAACTATTAAAAATATGTCAAATATGCAGATTAGTTTCATTTAGGTGGATTGTTTGATGTATATTTGCAAATTCTTTAAGGCAAATGGTATATTTTATCAAGGTACTAATTACCTTCAATCAGTTGAAGTGATTACATGTTTTTATCAATACTGAAATATTCAACCTGCTTGTAGGTTGCGCCAAAAACTGATAAATCCTTATCGCTCGGTTAGAGTAGGTACGCTTCCTTTCCAATAATTAGATAATCCTCCCTTCTGCGGTATCATTCTGAGACTTTTTTCCATTGGAAATGAAAGATTCTCTTTACTCGGTTGAAACTTTGTGAAATTGCACGCAAGTTATGTCAAAAATCGAAAGACTTGGATTTGAAGGGGATTTGATCGAGTGAAATTACTTTTTCATGGGTTTACGTAGCGAAAAACTCGACAAAATTGATAAAACATTCACATTTTTGCGTGTTTCAGTGGGCGAAGAGTCTGGATCTGAACCCATTTCGATGATTGGTCTTATATCTACCGAGATATTTTTTCCAGTTATGAATTCGTCTACTATGAAGTTCAAAAAAATTGTTAATGTAGATAACTGAATACTAAAATTAAGAAAAGGATGTTTATTTCCCATTTTCTGTTATTAACTCGAGTACGAAATATTAAATTGAAATTTAAGAGTTCTTTGTTAGAAGGAAATCATAAGCTTTTCTAATATTGTGTTTTTGTTGTAAAATGTTTGCTGGAAACTATTAACAAAACCAGTGGTATGTATTCATTTGTTGTTCGTAAAGAAACAGCCAATTTATGACATCCTACAATTAAATATTTAACTCATTTTCTTCAACATTCATTCATTAGTAATTGAAAATTACATTTTTGAGCTATCGTCAATCAATCTCTGATTTAGGATATCCCAAAGAAAAGTACCATGGTTTAATTTGTAGTCCGTTCTCGTGAAAAAAAGCTTTTGTACAAAAAAAAATTGCTTTTGTACGGCATGTTTGAAAGTTTTAGCAGGATCCGCACAAATAATTACCTGAGAAATAAGACAGCTAAGATATATAAATTGATTGAAAGCATGCCCTTTTATATAGAGAAGATTGCTTTATTTTAAATTTAAGTTTTATATTGAACAACATATTCAAATGAAAACAATATAAATCATGTTTTGGATGTATCTCACAGTTAAAATTCAATCGGACATGTTTCAACTATTGCGTAATCATTCCATTTCAATTCTGGAATAATTACGTAATTGTATGCAATAAATTTTTTCACTCGTCTTATATTAGAAGATTGTTCATTTCGATGTGAAATGTGAGTTCGATAGTAACTTATTTATTGCCTTGTGCTACACAATAAATTGAACACTATCTATAATTAAAAAGCATATCTTCCTGAATAAATTCACGGCAGAGGTTAGTGAAAGTTCAGCCGAGAAAAATGCGATGAACGATCGATAAACAGATCTGGACGGTTCCTAAATTATGGGTGTGTTATGTATGCAATGATTGGTTAAGTTTAATTTGAGTATATACGAGGTTTGTTCAAAATAAAAGGTGAATTTTGAATTTTTTCGAAAGATATTTATTTATTCATCAATATTCATTTTGCCCCTTCAATGTTTTCCCTCTCAAAAATAATGCCCTTATGCCAGCGTCTCTTCCAATCGAAGCACCTCTGAAATGCGGTTTTCGGTATGGTCATCAGCTCGTTCTTCGATTCTGACTTTATCTCATCAATTGTGGCAAAACGCTTTCTTTTCATTGGTATCTTCAGTGTCGGGAATAGGAAAAAGTCGCAGGGGGCCAAATCTGGTGAATACGGTGGTTGAAGTATGATTGCTTCACGCAAACGTTTCATAACTTCCTTGTAGTATTCCTTATTAACCGTACGACCCGTTGGCATGAACTCATGGTGCACTACGCCGTTGTGATCGAAGAAAACCTTCACATTTGATCGAACTTGGTGTGCTTTTCTCGGTCTTGGCACTTCTGGCCGCTTCCATTGGGATGATTGAGCCTTTGTTTCGATGTCATAACCATACACCTACGTTTCGTCACCAGTTATGATCTTTTCAAGCAAATCTGAGCTATACTAATGCGACGTTGCTTTGCTCAAATTTAGCAATTTCGGAACAAACTTCGCTAACATACGTTTCATGCCCAAAATATACCAGAAAATTGCATGGTATGAGCCGATTGATATGCCAACATCCTCTGCAACTTCCCTATTCGACGATTTTCCAAAACCATTTACTCATTTTCTTCACTGTTTCGATGTTGTCTTCGTTTGTTGACGTGGTTGCAACTCCAGGACCTTGATCTTCTCGGCCTTCTGTAATGCGCTTGTACCACTTATAAACTCTTTTGAGACAAAGTAGACCGAATGCCACAGAATCGAAGAACAAACAAAAAGTTAATAATCTTTTCAATTGTCAAAAGCAAACTACTAATCCAAAATGGCTTATAATTTCAACATATGAGAAATGTATGTGTACCAACATAACAAAAAAGAAATTTCGTTAATCGAATGTTGAGAGCTCGCCTAGACAATAGGCTTTCTGATTGAACAAATTTTGATTTTTGTTGGCTTTTCGTTGCTAATTGCAATTTTGTCAAAACTATTGAATTGCATTTTATAAATTACTAGGATAACAAACTTCAATTGTAATTTTTTTATGAATCAACATGGCTCTTTTAACTCTTTCGTATTCACAGGAATGTTTCTGGCTAATTTGTTTTTGTGTTTGAAATTGATGGTAAATCAGGAAAAAATTATTGTTATGTGTTGATTCTATTTGTGTTATTTGTAAGGTTTTTTGTGTTATTTGAATGGTTGTATATCGAATTGAGATGTCTTATATTTGTTCTTTCATTTACATTATTTTATGAATTTTGACGAATGTGTAACATTTCTAAAATTCAACATTTTTTGCCCTTCTCAGTTGCTAAAATATTCGTGTTATTGTAGTGAAAATCGTGTTTTAAATTTATTTTGTGTTTGTGTAGGGATGAGGTTGGGTTTTTGCATATTTATAATTCGTTCTTCTTCTAGATTTTGTGATATTTGACCTTTATGAGTTTTTCTTTGAGGAAATATTTTTCTTTCCAACTTTGTATTTGAAGAAGTATATATTGTTTGGCTTTATTTTGTGTAGTGTGTGCTTTTACAAAATTATAAAGTTTTTATATTTTCATATATTTGTACTTAGTCTTAGAATTCAGTAAGGTAGATTCCTCTATTGTGAATATTTTCATCGTTCTATTTTTGTTCATTTTAAACTATTATAGAATTTATGAATCCTGTTTCGTATAATTTTCTGACTATGTTCGTTTTGTGAATTGGGAATTTTCTTTCTGAGGTTGAATGGTCAAAGATTCGTTAGAAATGTCGAAGATGTCTTTGTAAAGATATAAGTATACTTAGATGAGCGGAAGTGTATGAGGCAATGTATATTTGCATATCACAAACATTGACAAATTAGCACTCCACTTCTTTCTTCTAGAACTTTTTATTATGTTTTATCTATTGAATAACTTCAAACATTTTGGTAAGAGATTCCTTTCTATTCAAAATGACAAAATGTCAAATCACAGAATAATGTTCAATACTCTTAGTCAAGGACCATGGAAGGTTGTTCTAAATTGTAACTCAAAATTGATAGAGTTGTGTTCCAGCATTGTCATTGAATCAATTCATCCCGAAATTAATCTCAATGCACATATGGTGGATCCTATTTAATCGCTAATTCAATTGAATTCTACATCCACATGATGAAACAGGCTTAGGGCATGTTGATGCAGCGGATTTCTGATTTAGCAGCAAAATATATACTGTTGGTCGTAAGAATTTACAGAATTAAACAGTATGATACTAAGTACTTGTTCTCTCATTCATCATTGAACTTTTCTCTACACCACTTATCGGCAAGTGTGGATTAATTTTCCGCAAGATTTTCTAGTTCTGCAGATTCACTTCACTAAATCGATTTTGAAGTTATATGGATAATTCACAGTATTCACTTGTCACGAAATATTGATTTTGATAGCTTATAACTATAAATTGTTCTTAAATGTTGTATGAATTCTGTGAATACAACATTTCAATACAATTTAATACAACCCTAGTTGTCCCCAAATATCTCTGACAAACCTAACAGAGACAAATATATTTTGTTATATTTGTGGGGAAATGACATTTAAAACTTTGTATCACAAGTGAAGGAGGTGTTTAAAGGTTGGGCTTCAATTCGACAGGTTGTGAAAGTTGTTACGTTTGATAGAGCTGTGGAGGGAAAATGAAGGAAGCCTGAGATTCCTTTGATGAAGTTATCTTATCCATGGGTTTTACAGTAACGGAATATGTTCAGTTAAAACAATTCAGTTAAACGGCAATAATTTACGAAAACACGGTCAACTTCGAGGTCGTTTAAGTATGACGTAAGCAAATTTATTGCAATTATTTAGACCCCTTCATCCTTGTCAGCATAGCTCCCTCCCCCCTTACAAGCTTAGGAAAACATTGGGACTTTTTCTTTTGATGTATAATATTTTTTTAACGATTTTTGAGCATCAGTGATAATTCTGGAAATAAGAAAATGAGTTTAAGAATTATGGCAGACACCCCATTCCCTATGGTGCTTATGTAATACTTTCTTGGGGGCAATATGCAATTTAAAATCTGTTCACTTATTCCCACCTAGATTTTTATCCCCTAGTTGTGGATCTGTTGGTGTTCAATGCAGTGAACGTTTCAGGATAATTCTCTCGATAACGCAAATTTATCAGGTTTTGGGAAAGAAAGAGTACTTGGGTTGTTCTGTATGTAGGGTTACTTCAGAACTCATAAATTCACCCTATTCCTAATGCTACTCCACTCACATTTCATTGCAGCTCGTGCTGGACCATGTTGCCATTTGGTGTGTGGATAATTATTTGAGTTTGAATGTCTCCAAGTGTAATGTTGTCTCTTTTATAAGGAAAAAAAAATTGAGTGTGATTATATAGATTATATAGGGTGAGAGATCTTGGTATAGTCTTCGATCAGAAACTTTCCTTCATTCCACACATCACCCAACTTATTTTATCTGCCTCGAAAATATATAGATTACGCAATGGCAAATATTTCCTTAACATTCATAGGACTATTTGATTCCCTAATCCGTAGCAAGTTGGAGTATGGCAGCATGATCTGGAATCCTATTTACACTTGCCACCAATCCCATCTTGAGGCAATTCAGAGAAGTTTACTGAAATTCTTAGTTTGGAGGAAGGATTATGTTTAATCGCAAAGAGGAGTCAACGATGACGAGTTATTGAGTCGATTTAGTTCAATCCTCAGGACAGGAGAAAAACTTTATCACTAAAATTTTTGTACAAATTACTTCACAACAGTATTGATGGTGGTGCCGTCCTCCTCTCTTGTTAGCTTTGAAGAATCTGCGGAGAATCATTCCTCCAAGAGATTCCCAAGGATCTACTTGCTAATACAATCCCTCATTTGTTTTATGGAGTCTACATTCAATAGAGTTGGTAATAATTGTGACCTTCACTTTGACTACATAGAAGTTGTTATTAGGAGTTATGGGAAGAAAAGAAATTCACTTAAATAAGATGATTTAGTTGAATATAACTTAAATTCAAACACTTGAACTTATGATTTACACTTTATTGACTACATAGCAGGACGCGTTTCGTCGTTACAAACGACTTCTTCAGATGCTTACAGAATAATGATTCAGATACAGAATCATTATTCTGTAAGCATCTGAAGAAGTCGTTTGTAACGACGAAACGCGTCATGCTATGTAGTCAATAAAGTGTAAATCATAAGTTCAAGTGTTTGAATGTAAGTTATATTCAATTATAATGGATTTACATCAAGTAAACGCCAACACTATTGAAAATAAATAAAACAAAAGATGATTTAGATTGAGTTCTTTTTAATATTTAATTTAATTCTATTATTTAGTTTACTTTTTTAATTTTTTTTCAAATTATATTGAGTTCTCTATTATATTCCTTTCATTTTATTTATTTAGTTATTATTCAACATTATGTTAATATTTTGTGTAATTGGGTATTATACCTGTTGAGGATTAAGAACTTATTATTATTATTATTATTATTTTCCAACCCTCCAGGTATTCTACTATCAATTTCAATGTCTTACAAAAATGTAACTGCTATTTGCAGAACCTAAATGAACACTCAAAGTTTTAGACTACGAGTAGTATTTGAAAATATATAATTTCGCTTAAATATGACAATATTTAATCATTTTTCATTGATAAAAATATTTTCAAAACTTTCTATGATAATAATAAGTTCTTTACAGGTATAATACTCAATTACAAAAAATAACATGTAATAAACATTACATAATGTTGAATAAAAACTGATAACTAAATGAATAAAATGAAAAGCAATATAACAAAGGTCTAAATCTGATGTTAAAAACTAACAATGTAAATCATAACTAAATAATGAAATTAAATAAAAATATACAAAGATCTCAATCTAAAACAATTTCCTTTGTACACATAACTCTTAATAATAACTTCAATGGAGTCAAAGTGAATATCACATTTATTAGCAACTAGCACTTTATTAGTAAGTAATTCTGTGGTATGAGCATTATGCCTAAAAACACGAAATTTCAAAGCGGACAAATGAGGAGGACCATCAATACTGTTGTGCAGTAATTTGTACAAAAATTTGAAGGATAAAGTTTATCTCCTGACCTGCAATGAGATTAAACTAAATCGACTCAATAATACGTCATGATTGACTCCTCTATGTGAATAAACTTTATCCTCCCTCCAGAATAAGATTTTCAAGAAACTTCTCTGAATCGCCTCAAGAAGGGATTTATGGCAAGTATAAATAGGATGCTAGATCATGCTGCCATACACCAACTTGCTACGAATTAGGGTATTAATTAATAAGCTTATAAAGAGAAATTGGAATACTGATGAAAATTCTTAAAAGTTGAGAAATTATTGAATAAGATCGAATACTAAATGATTAATAATTCATATTTGTAGTGAATGAAACGTTAAAAAAATATTTTCTTATATTCTATTATGTATTTTATTGTATAATCAGGAAAATTTCTGTTTTATTCCAGAAAAATTTCAATCAATCTGTATCAATAAAAGTCAGAAGAAACATGTGTCAGTACAATTCCATCTATATAGCCCAAAAAATTATTGTGAACTGTTTCAACGTCGTATTTCATAATAAAATAAATCGTAAAGAAACCCATTAAAGCGCGACGGTACATCGATACCTACACAGTTCGGTTTGGCATTGCGATACTACGATTCGAATGATGTTCAACTCCGCCGCTGATCGTATAAGAAGAGATTTATATGGCTATTCAGCCGTGGCAAGTTCTAGTACTTTGGAAAAAACGAAAGGTCTCCAAAGTTCAACGCGGCCGCTGAGCGGTTTTATGCCGCGGGCATGAGGCATGTCTCTTGCGGAGCCACACCTGAACATCTCGTGTCCGACTGCTCTCATCTTTATCTACTCCATGGTCAGATCTGTTGGTTGCGGCCGCTCGACACTGGCCAGCTTCAACGGGAATATCGACGTGGTATTCAGATTTTCATAACAGAAACATGCCTTAAATACTTATTATTTTTTATGTTTTTAGCAATAACATGCTATTTTCAATGTTAAAAACTTTATTTTCGTTGACGTTTCGTTTCTTATTTTTTATTTTAATTGTGAATGAATTATTTAAGTTCATTAGGTTTGAACTTATTAAATTTCAATCATTAGTTTCATCTAGGATTAAGTGTTTATTAATTTATTACTTTATTATTCGATATTTTATGTTAATTTCATTTCTGGACAATTGGATTCGTCAAACTCTTACCATTTGTAAGAAAGAAATCTCTATACAATAAAGATAATTATTATTACTCTACTCTACCACCGAAAGGGATTGAAATGTTTAAACAAAATCATTCATCATGCAAGGTTCTAAATCTAGAAACAGTATACTTTATGCATAACTGAATGCAAACAAAAATTTTTTCTCTCCTTTATTATAAAGGGTGTTTTTTTTTAGAGGTATAAAATTTCAAATTGCAATAAGACAACAATGGATCATTCGATTGACAAGAATTTTTTTTTATTCGAAAGATAATCTTGTGGCATTACATAAAACTTCTGGCATATGACCGCCACGGCTCGCTCGGATGTAGTCCAATCTGGACGTCCAATTTTCGATGACTTTTTCCAACATTTGTGGCCGTATATCGGCAATAACACGGCGAATATTGTCTTCCAAATAGTCAAGCGTTTGTGGCTTATCTGCATAGACCAATGATTTTACGTAGCCCCACAGAAAGTAGTCTAGCGGTGTTAAATCACAAGATCTTGGAGGCCAATTCACAGGTCCAAAACGTGAAATTAGGCGGTCACCAAACGTGTCTTTCAATAAATCGATTGTGGCACGAGCTGTGTGACATGTTGCGCCGTCTTGTTGAAACCACAGCTCCTGGACATCATGGTTGTTCAATTCAGGAATGAAAAAGTTAGTAATCATAGCTCTATACCGATCACCATTGACTGTAACGTTCTGGCCATCATCGTTTTTGAAGAAGTACGGACCAATGATTCCACCAGCCCATAAACCGAACCAAACAGTCAGTTTTTCTGGATGTAACGGTGTTTTGTCATACACTTGAGAGTTATCTTCATTCCAAATGCGGCAGTTTTGTTTGTTGACGTAACTATTCAACCAGAAGTGCGCTTCATCGCTAAACAAAATTCGCTTATGAAAATCGGGAACAACGGCAATCTCGTTTTGGGTCCATTCGACGAATCTACGCCTTGCTTGATGATCGTTTGGCTTCAATTCTTGCACGAGTTGGATTTTGTAAGCACGCAAACCAAGATCCTTCCGCAAAATCATCCATAAAGTGGATGGACACAGATCCAATTCCTGTGCTCGATGGCGGATGGACTCATTCGGGTCTTCCTCAATTCCACGCTCTACAGTAGCAATAGCTTCTTCTGTATGCACCCCGCACGGCGTCTCTGGGTATGCGAGTTATCAATAAAAGTAAACGTGGTGCGAAAACGTTCCATAGTTAATCGAATTAACTGCTCTGATGGACGATTTTGTCGACGATAAAATGGACGTAGTGCTCGATACGTATTTCGCACAGAACCATTATTTTAGAAATAAAATGGCACTATTTGCAAGTGTTGTTCAGGCGTGAGTCTATTTATGATGAATTGCCAAACCAAACTAAGAATAAATCACTTCTCAGCTGTTAAATCGGTCGCATCTTCAACAGTAATGCCAACTTAAAGTTCTATGCCTCTAAAAAAAACACCCATTATTTGTGCTTTGAATTATAGTTTCTGACGATGTTTCACCATGTACTGCGCTTTTTCTCTTTCCACAAATATCGGTTATTTGTGAAATGATGTTGCGTTTGAATTTCCTTGCTAGAACTGTTGATATACCGCAAAATTTAGAAATTATAGCAATCTATTCTTAAACATTGTTCCGTCTAGATTCCGGTATTTTAATAAATCATCATTATCGTACGCATTCATTAGTTTCATTCTTCTGAATACTGATGAGGAGCTCATTCAGTTTATAATACCTGTTTTCTTTAGATTATTGAATGATATACATCTAACAGTTTCTATAAATAAACGCATTGGTTATTGAACATAACGTTAACATTTGTAGTTTTCCTTGATTAAAGTACAGAGAAACTGCATTTGTGATTCGAATGCATGAAACTTCGCTATTTTTAAACACCTTTGTGCATTTCATTTGCTTTAGAATGTGTCTATACAATTTTTTTAAAATCGAATATCCAGCCTATATTTCAAAGTTTTAAAGCAATTTTGTATACACAAAGTCGGATTTATTTTACATATTTTATCACGTTTTATTGACCTGTTAGAAATTTCTCTGGTAATTTTACCAAAAATGTTCAAGAAGTTTTAACGCAAAACAATTTAATAAATTTACTCAACAAAATGATTCAAGTTTGTTAATTCAGTTCGATAAAATTACAAAACATTTTATGAAATTCACAAAGCGATAATATAAAATTGGCTTCGTAAATTTACTATATAGGTAGTTATATAATTTTATTCAAAGATTTATTATAAGTATGCTTGGTAAAATTACCATGCAGTGTTGGAACTTTACCTACTCAATACACTTGAAATCGGTTTGAGAAAACTACAAAATATATTTTGAAATTCACTAAACTGTACTATTAAACGTGATTAGTAATTTCACTCTATGCTTTTGTTGAAAGATTTATCATAAGGGTACTTGTTGTATTTACTACTTTTATTATAAGGATGCTTAATAGTATTCTATAAGGATCTTTATAGTATTGGTTACACGTTTTCATTAAGTTTATGAAGGGTAATAAGGGGAAGAAGTTTGACCCTTTTTGGCAAAAATAAATATTCAATTGTTACGCAGTGATTTATTTTTACAGGTAATGTAAGGGTTTTGGTTTTTGTTTACTTCTTGGTAACATTGAAGATTTTTTCTGTTTTTTTTTCGTCCACAGTAAAATGAAGGAAAATCTTTTCTAAAATGAGATGGTTATTAGTTCGTTTTTATAACGTTATTTTTCATAATTTTCGACCTGGATTTTTTACCTTGGATCAAACAGACTGTGACCGCGATTCCAAAGAAGGGTGTAATCGGCAAGACGCCCGACTATAGTGAGGTAGGATTCGGGTTCGAATCCCAGAGAAGGCATGAGTGTTTGGTTTGTCTATGAATTTAAGATGATAAAAAACGATTGGCTGTTGGGCAATGTACAAAGATTTCGAGCCCATTGACCGCTCGCAACCGGCGTTAGAATATAGTTCCACTGAATTAAAAGAAAAGAGCTTTAAAATTTCGCTTGGAAATGATGAAACAATACGTCTAAGCTAACTCCTAGGCCAGTAACGAATCGTAGATTCATTCTTATAACTCGAAACAAATCAGTAGTCGACTCTCAACAGTGGTTATTCTGTGCTAGAGGAGCTACAAATACTTATGCAACTTCAAAAAGCTGGAGGGGTGCCCAAAAAATATCTACAGCGTATTTTCAACCAGTCACATACATTCCCTCCCGAAGATATATGAGCGAATAAATATTCTGCAACTGAGAAAACTTTATTACATGAAACTGTCCAATCTTCTTTTCAAACAGAAGCTCGAAAAACTCGTAACAGCCATCAGAAAAGAAATAACGTTTTCCATTACCTCGAATGCGAAAAAACGGTTAGCATTGAAGCTTCCTTCTTGTATCGTGCTTCCGAAACATATAATCATAAACCTTTTAAATCGAGAAATTTCAGTTCATCTCCTGTGTGGAAAAAATTATAATATTTGGTTATTTTGACTGTTCTATATCCATAAATTTAATTGAAGTTGAGTTAATATGCGCTATAAGTGAGAAATGACTAGATATATTTAATTTGATTGTTAGATTGTTAGAATTGAGGATATACACAATGATTATTATATTTAATGAAACACTCGGTTTTTCGACTAGTTTCGCCTTTTACAGCATTATCAAGAATTCTTGATAATGCTGTAAAGGCGAAATTAGTCGAATAAAGAATTGTTCAGTCTGTGATTTTCAGACAAGTTTTAATTATTACCTTTCATTTAAATATGAACTATCACAGAATAGATTCACCGTCCATTGAATTTATTACCAAAATTTTATATTCAATAGAAGTTTTTATATTAGTCGTGATAGTTAGCTCTAAAGTAATCAGAATGTATGATAAGATATTCAATTGTTTAACATCCTTCTTTTGAGAGTTAATAATTATTTCTTACTTATTTTATTAATTAAGTATTCTTGAATTTTCTAATTTTTCGTGCAATTTTTTAAATTTTTTTCCATACAGTAAAAAACACAACAAAAAATAGTGAAATCGGTCCAGCCGTTGACTCTACATTTCAGTTAGAAAATGTTTGTATGAGAAAAAGAAATGGGACGTTTTTAGGGGTTTCCCGGCAATTATTCGAATTTGTTTCGCCGTAAAAACCATCCTTGGACTTCAACAAACATTTAAAAAAAAGAATTGGCTAAATTAGTCCAGGCGTTATTGAGTTATGCGCTTACCAACACATTTTGCGATTCATTTTTATATTATAGATTTCCAAATGTTTATGACTGAATGGTAAATTATCCAAAATCATGAAACAAAATTGAAAAAAAGGTTAGTTAATTACGTAATAACTTAAGGCAGAAGGTCCCTTGAGTACAGACTGAATAAATTGAATGACTTGGTATTACACGGATCTCACAACTTTTTACGGTAGTTGAAACGAGTTGCGAGACATTTTTTTAAAAGTTTTGGTTTTGATGGCAAATAATTGTATAAGAGATGAAAATAGGACATAACTTAGTTCATAAATGTAGAAGAAGACATTCAAATTCTTCTATAAAAAGAAAATACGGTTGGACGTTTTACGTTTTACCTAATAACATATCGAATTTTGTTTTCAATTATATAAATCTCGGAGCGTATCACCGAGTTCTTGTAGGAGCCAGAGCGTGTGTGTGCGCCACCATCTACATAGTTTTGTAATGCTCAATTGAATGAAAAATTATTACCAGGCAGGTATTCGTTGCGCAGACAATTCACCTACTTAGTTGCAGGTACAAATGATCCGGCAATCATTATTCTCGTTTCGTATTTCTCGAATTAGAGTAACTCGGTTGCAATTAGAAATCGATATATTTCCATGATAAATTGATCTGATATAGAAGGAGAAATTACGATGAAATCGCCAACGTATTGGTGTTTGTTTTGTTGTCAGGTGTTTTCTTTATTCAATTCCAAAATAGAACATCGAACTTTATTTGTTTTGAAATCTAAATGGTAAAGTAAATACAATTTTTTTTAGGTTCACACGCTTTCATTAAACAATTAGGACGATGACTTCTTGGGCACACAAAGTTATTGAATAATGAAATTTTTTGATATAAAGAGAATATATATAAACTTAGATTCAAACACTTGAACATATGATTTACACGTTATTGACTACAAAGCATGGCGTGTTTCGTCGTTATAAACGACTTCTTCAGATGCTAACAGAATAACAGATTATTCTGTTAGCATCTGAAGAAGTCCTTTATAACGACGAAACGCGTCGTTATAAGCACTTGAATTTATGATTTACACTTAATTGACTACATAGGATGACGCGTTTCGTCGTCACAAACGACTTCTTCAAATGCTAACATAATAACAGATTATTCAGTTAGCATCTGAAGAAGTCGTTTATAACGACGAAACGCGTCGTTATAAACACTTGAACTTATGATTCACATTTTATTGACTACAAAGCATGATGAGTTTCGTCGTTATAAACGACTTCAGATGCTAACAGAATAATCTGTTATTCTGTAAGCATCTGAAGAAGTCGTTTGTAACGACGAAACGTGTCATGTTCTGTACATGTTTTAAGTAAAAACACTTGGCTTGGTTTCACAAAATTTATAATAAATACTTGACAATTAAATTCATTGGAGGATGAATCAACTCTATGATAGTTCATATTTAAATGAGAGGTAATAAGACATACTTGTCTAAAAATCACTGACGAAACTAGTCGAATAAAGAATTGTTCAGTCAGTGATTCTTAGACAAGTATTTCTTATTACCTCTCATTTACTTGACAATTGTTTGGGGGTTTTACCCCATGATCAAAAGTTAAACTCATTAGTTTAACTCAAAAGTTTAACCATTTAATTGTAGGCCTTTATTAAAAAAAATTAAAATTCGCAATCTTGATTCAGCCATTGAGGATAATCATTTATTCTGTTCTAATAAATCATTATCTTATCATCTGTTTGATGTTATTAATGTGATATACGGTAAGATAAACTTGTGGTCACCAGAGTGCCGAAATATTCCTTATTATATTACCTATGTAGTTAATATCGTGGCTTTCTATTATTATAACACTACTTACATTCTTTAATAGCAATTTACTAGATAGCTAATAATAATAATAATAATATTCCTTTATTCAACAGTCATACTTTTCAACAAAATTTTATCAGAACAATGAAAGTGAATTATACGTCCAAATTAAATTTACAAAGATTCTTTACATGTTTCGAAATATTCAGCTAGATTATATGGTTCACAATTAAGTATAAATTCATATACATTCTTCTTGAAGAGATTATGTTTTCTCATTTGCTTCAAATATTTAGGCAATGCGTTGAACAATGAAATACCCATATAATGCGGTCATCTTTCTGTGCGTGTATAGATATGTCGCTGATAAAAGAAATTATGAATTTGTCTTGTATTATTCTTGTTTCTACAGTTCTATATCCCATACCAAACATCGTTCGTAATGCCCATTTTTGAGCAACAAAGATCTCATGGACATTTGAAGAGCTACCCCAAAATATAATGCCGTAGGATAGAATAGACTGAAAATTAGCATAATATAAAACTTTGAGCAGCTAATGCTGTTAATGATGAATAAATAATTGACTTAAAATATTAGATGAACAATATAAATAAATAATTTAAAAAAAAATAAGTGGTTTTGTGATTTTCACTATAATTAATTTCTTCAAACATGAGAATATTGTTTCGCCAACACAGTGGCTTCATCAGATGTTGATGATAAACTGAAGAGTTGGCGAAACAATACTGTCGTGTTTGAAATTATTTATAATGAAAATCACAAAACCTCTCAGTTTTATTCAAGTTATGTATTTAGATTTTCATCAAGTATCGGCCCAATCGATTAATATTATAAATAAAACAAATTGTATTCAGTTTGTATTGTTATCAGTACAAAGAAGTCATGTTTGATTGATGGATGATTAATATCTTCAGCTTTAATATAACTAGTTTCTTTTAGTCCAATATTGAAAATTAAACTGTTGCTTTCTATTTGTTCATAACGGGAGACGTTTATAAAGTTCTTGGAATTCAGCTCTTATTTTTAATATATTGTTAATTTTCCTCTATATTGCAATGTAGTTCTTTCACATAATCTTCATTTAGTTGGATATCATGTATACCATTTATTTATTACCATTTGATGTCCATTTAATTTATTCCAACGATGAACTAATTTCTTTAAGCCGCCCTTAAAGAACTTTTTCAGCGTCCACAATTCGCCTATCTATAGCATGTTTTATGTCTGTTGAATTGTCAAATCAAACACCCACTAAGGGTTGTTTTCAAATCTGGGGGCATATAATCATTGAATCAAGTGGTTCGGATAATAAATTCGAATGATATCCTGTGTTAATTGTAGTACGTTTTATCTATTCATAAAATTAAACCCTTTCCAAACCCAGAGTAAACAGTAATTGAATAATTAATGCAATTAGATTAAACAGAATCCCAGTATTACCTTTATAACAGAAGGAACTGCACGCGTTTTGAGTTGAGGCCCTTCTTCAGATTTGTGTCATTCTTTGGATTGATTTTTGATCACAAGATTGAAACAAGGAATTCACTTTTCGTCACAGGTTATTAGTCGTTGCAAAAATTCATCACTGTAACGGGTCAACAGCTCGTTAAATTGACGACAAGTAAGACCTCTTCAGTTCCTTGTCAGTGGCCACCAGCTTTTGAACTCAGCGCACCGAAACTGTGTTAGCTCCGAAACAGTTATACAAGATGTCATGAACTTGTCGTGTACTTATCCCTACGCGTCCTCTAATTTGACGACTAGTCATGGCATGTTTTGATTCAGGAGGTCTTAGACAGCACCAATCGTCTTCTGATGATGTCTTACTGGTTCTAAAATGATCGATCCAATGAAAAACAATACTTCTGAATTCTGCAACCTCACCAAATACTCCACTTGCAGAAACTTAATTCTGCTAGTGGAGTGCTTTTTCAGATTTTAGTACGTATTCTATGGCTTCTATAAATGCTAAGAGAATGAGTATTTATCGATCCAACGCCTAAATAAAACTGAACTATATTGCACTAGATAGTTTCTGTTAAATTTGTTATAAGGTTTGTAAGGCTTAAATAACAACGTATAAGGCAGAGTACTACGTTTAACTATTGTTCACTTGATACACTGCTGCGTCTCTGAAATTAATGTGAGACTATTATATCATTGATTATCTTCAATCCAACTGTATAACTTAACCCAAGGTATAAGGCAGTACCACGGCCACCTTTAATACAGGCCATGAAGAGAGTAGTCCCTCGGTGTTGCCAAATTGTGCACAGTGGTATACTATCCTAGTCGAATGTTCCGAAGCTTTCAAGTATTATTTCAACTCTTTTTGTACATTGCGAACAAACAAGAAGAATTATTAGTATTTATAATATATAGATTATTATATTGGGATTGTGAGTACATATTTCTGTAACAGAAAAATGTAAATCATTTTTTATTACAAGAAAACAACGATGTTTTCCATAAAGCCCCACTGAGTAAAAAATACTTCTATTAGTCAGCGGGATTTATTTACATAAAAATTTGCCTAACTAAATTTATTGAATCATTTGAGAGAATAGTAACCTTGAAAAAACGCTGTAGGAATTACTCAAATTGAATTATTTACCTCAGTATAAATTAATATTATATTTCTGATTAGCGCAACCAACAAACTACTTTATGATAGTATTGAGCTTTCTTCGTTTATTTTTTGATTCAGTTTTCTCCTGTCCGGCTTCATTATTTTTTTGTGTAGTCATTCAATGAGATATTCGAAAAAATAGAACAAAGCATGTTCAGAATATTTTTATTGTCTTCGCCACATAAACAGCAACAATAAAAATATTTCAAGGACTCATCCAATGACACTCTTAAAATAGTGGGAACACACAAAATTGCTTTCTGGTGTATATTATTCAAAACGACCCGAGAGAAATATCATTAGTAATTTTTTCAAATATAGCACACATGTAAAATAAGACATTTTTAATTAAATCTGTATGTATATTCAGTCCTCCCCGTTGCAAATAATTAAAATATTACAAATAAAATCATCTTCCAAAAATTCTGTTTTGAGGAAAGTTTGGATTTTGAAAGAATGTGTTATTGTTAGTTAGATTTGTGAATAGCTATCTGTTTATTCGATGGTTATCGGTAATAAATAGGTCAGGAAATATACTTATTAGAAGTCACATATATCACCTATCCCAAGCTTGAAACTTACTGAATCATCTACGAAATACCTATCCTCTACACTATATTTCACAAAAAAATTATTTGTAAGTAATCCGTACTCAAAACATAACACAAATTCGATTCGATTAAATCGGTACACAAAAAAACTCTGTTTTAATATTTGATGTTATGTTATCTACAAACTATCGGCACTAGCACCTAAATAACACTATAGAAAATTGACGAATAGGATTAGAACTGAAATCGTAAAATATTCAACTTCAAACTACGAAAGTCTTAAACAACACAAAATTGATTTCGTTTCACTGAAATTTGTAAACAAACTAAACACTTGGTTTTTAATAGTTTGATGTTGAAATTTCAACAAATTATCAACACCAACACATGTATTACACTGTACACAATTGAAAAATATAGAATTTATACCAAAAGCTCAAATTATTTAACTTCAAACTGCGTAAGTTTTGGGAAGCGTCCTATTTGCATTAGTATACCAGATCAACTAATGGCGGGATTGTTGAACCACTTCTACTCTATGACAGATATTCATTTCATGACCTGTATTAAAGGTGACCGTGGCAGTACCCTGCCTTATACGTTGTTGTTAATGCCTTACAAATCTAATAACAAATTTAACATCTGAGCCGAATTTCAACCACCAAATCGTCAAAATCTACTGAAAGTAAAAAAGGTAACTCAAAATATGTGCAGCTTACTATCATTTGATTATCTTAAACCCAAATAAGTGGCGTCTCATATTAATTTAAGTGACCCAGCAATATATCAAGTTAACAATAGTTAAAAGTAGTACACTGCCTTCTCTGTTGTTATTAAGGCCTTACAAACGTTAACACAAATTTAACAGTTGTATTAAAATGTCAACACTTGTCTCGCACCATTAACAATGTCTATAAGTAATAATTTAATTATAGCACAATTCCTAGAATTTTGGAAACATCATTCGTATTTCTTGTGTACTCTTTCGAAAACTGATAATCACAATATTTTAATCAATCATCATTATGACTATTGTATTTCTGTACAATATGAGATAATATCATCGATTTCTACTGAAACATTTCCGCTGTTGAACACAAAACATGAGAAGAGATAAATGCAGAATCCAGGTTATTGATACTGAACCCAAACTGGCCTTATTTTATAATATATGGCCACATTGTATGGGATGCTCCACGTTGGTTGGAAACATGCGTATTATTTTCATATAATCCAGCGGGAAGGGTTACCGCATTTATACCTTAAGCTTTTCCCAATAAGCTTTCGAAGGAACTTTTCTACCTGTGGGATGAAAATATTCATGAAAGGATTACAGGTATTCTTCAAGAATTATGTAACTTCTATAATGTGATAGAAGGTCTTGAAGTGTTTTGTGTTTTTGAGTGTACCATAAATATAGTCCTACACGTATAAGTATTCATATGTGATGTTAATAAATCTACAAAGGATAAATTTTGATGAAAAATTGGAATACGATGAAATATAAATGGAATATGAGGAAATATAACGTCGTTGTTCCTGAGAAGTGGCGTAACTCAAAAAAATGACATTTTTCATATTTGATACAAACTGCGTTGAAAATAATTATAATATAATATTTATAATAATATAATAATTAGGCGAAGCTAAACTTTTGTAATTTATGGTTGAATAAAAAAAAATTCTATTTTGAAACCTCGCTAATGATTTTTGAGGGTTTTTTTTCGTTCCTGAAAAGTAGCATTTTTTACATCATACAGCAATTTTAAAACAGCGATAAATAGAATATGGGGAATCCTGTATGGATCTTTTAGTAATGGGTGTTTTTTTTAGAGGTATAGAACTTTAAATTGAAATAAAACAACGATGGATCATTCGATTGACAAGAATTTTTTTTATTCGAAAGATAATCTTGTGGCATTACATTTTAAATATGATTTCTGGCGTATGACCGCCACGGCTGGCTTGGATGTAGTCCAATCTGGACGTCCAATTTTCGATGACTTTTTCCAACATTTGTGGACGTATATCGGAAATAACACGGCGAATATTGTCTTCCAAATGATCAAGCATTTGTGGCTCATCCGCATAGACAATGACTTTACATAGCCCCACAGAAAGTAGTCTAGCGGTGTTAAATCACAAGATCTTGGAGGCCATTTCACAGGTCCAAAACGTGAAATTAGGCGGTCACCAAACGTGTCTTTCAATAAATCGATTGTGGCACGAGCTGTGTGACATGTTGCGCCGTCTTGTTGAAACCACAGCTCCTGAACATCATGGTTGTTCAATTCAGTAATGAAAAAGTAAGTAATCATGGCTCTATACCGATCACCATTGACTGTAACGTTCTGGCCATCATCGTTTTTGAAGTAGTATGAATCAATGATTCCACCAGCCCATAAACTGAACCAAACAGTCAGTTTTTCTGGATGTAACGGTGTTTTGACATACACTTGAGGATTATCTTCACTCCAAATGCGGCAGTTTTGTTTGTTGACGTAGCCATTCAACTAGAAGTGCACTTCATCGCTAAACAAAATTCGCTTATGAAAATCAGGAACAACGGCAATCTCGTTTTGGGCTCATTCGACGAATCTACGCCGAGTTGTTCAGGCGTGAGTCTATTCATGATGAATTGCCAAACCAAACTGAGAATAAATCACTTCTCACATGTTGTAGCAATGTATTAATTTGCGTTTTTAGGCCGAAGCTATAAAGATCTTGTTTTGTTTCGATGTTATAATAGCATTGAATACATTTTTTGTTTGCATGTCTTGTAATTTTCATTTATAAAAATCTGAGATTGTTTTACGACTACATGCTCTTGTATTTGGTTGTGGAAATGACATTGATTATGGAAAATTGCGAGTCTCAAACTTTTTGCCAAAACATCCCTCAATATGAGTAACGGCAATGACATGACAAACGTCAACATTTGAAGTTATTAGTTCAGGATCATGAAATCTTCAATTTGACGATTAAAAAAGCCTTTCTTATCAAAGTCTTCTGTGTAAATATTTAAAAGATTTTAACCTGAGTTTTTCTGCTGTAATGAAACATATTTGTACCTATATAATCCCAGCCTGTGAAATCACATCGCGTCGATAGTTCTGCAAATATAAATTGATGATCCTTCTTTAATGACCTTATACTTATTAGCTTAATTCTTTTCTATATCCCCTTATTTATATTTAGACATAAATAAATGTTCAAATTGGGAGAAAGTTTTTCTCGCCTTTGTTAAATTGAGGATTATTTCTTTGTTTCCCTACTGAATTCATGAATTAGATGTGAATGTTTATTCTTTCGAAGAATTTCACTTTCATTATTCTTCTCATGATTCTGAAATCTGTCTTTTCTAAACAACTCTGAATTTATTAATTAGGATAGTGCATCTTTTAATTTACATGATGATCCTTTCATTTTTACAGATTCTTTTGCACATTTCTAGTTGTCTATTTGAATTTAAAAAAAGAGAAATTCAATATGCCGTCATATTTTCCTTTCTTTTTTTATCTCGGTACATTATAGTTTAATAGACGACACGCAGGTTTTGCTTATCTCTTGGTGAAACATGTTGAAAACATTCTATTAAAATTAACACACTTTAGTGTCACCGCAAGTTTCACTTAATAGTAGAAACTCTATATATGTTTCGGGTGGTTAACCCATTATCAAGAGTATACAATTATTATATTACTTGAGTAATATTGTATACTCTTGAGAATAGGTTAACCACCCGATACATATGTAGGGTTTTTAATATATTTAGTGAAACTTAAATTATAGTTTATAACACAGGCATCTATCTCAGTGTTTACCAACGTGGGCCCACGTCCCACAAGGGGGGGCACAAAAAGGTTGAGAAACTGAAAAATGAATATCGCTAATTCACTTTAAATATGTTTAGGCTAGTACTAACCTTTTTTTAGTAAAATTCATTTTTTTTTGTGTACGTCACTAATATATTTCACGTTCTTATATCGAAGTGAGTTTTAATTTGAAATATCAAGATATAATTTGAGAAAAATATTCCCCTTTTAACGGAATAAAGGAAAAATAAGGTGATTATTCATACGAAAAATTTGAATTAATCAAATGGATATTTGTGCAGGGCTGGATATAAGATTTGGTGCGATGCGACTATCCTTCCAAGGATAATGTTAGAGAACATTCGAGTCGATAATGCACTTAAAGTAAATGACCGGTCGTTTTGTTCTAAAAGGAGCTCTTCTGCTTTGTAAGTTTATGTTGAGATGTTTGTCCCACATAGCTCATCTCACATGAAGAGTAAAGAACCTTCAATAAAACTTAAATACAACATTAGTGCAATTCAGAGTAGGTGTTTTGACTTTCACGAAAATGTCTCACCAGTGGACCTGTCAATTGTTTGATTTGCCTTGATTGTCCCTCGTGACAATCAATCATTGCCTTGATTGTCACGTGGCACAATCAAGGCAATGAAAAGATCCATTGCTGGATGGGGCTGCAGTAAACAGCCAGCAATCAATTTTAAAAAGGGTTATCACAACACAAAAGTGATGTTAGAAACCCAAAGAAAGTTTGTGGTTTGCCAGAACATGTTAGAAGTATTCTTCTAACTTATCCTTTCTAAATTATGACATGGACTATGAAAATACGTCAATTCTGGAGTATGAGATGAATTATAAAAAAAGATTTTTTTTAGAAATGTTCCACATTAAGAAAAATCCCTCTTTAATGAATTCTCGTTTCGACATCAATAATATTAGTAAAATCTATTCTTATTTGATAAGTCATAATAGCAATGAAATAAATCATACATTGATTTAGATAGTCATTAATAGTATGAGAAGTCTTTTTAAGAAAGAAGAAGCTATGACAGTTTGGTCCTTGGACACTCACAGAAAGCAAACAATTTCAGAGCTAACCTTACTTCTTTCGCCTTTGACAGACATAATTGTTGGACAATTCACATGTTTCAAAGTTTTAAAATTTAGTATAAAGTTTGAATTATTGATGCTTTGTACTGTATGTAATTGAGAGTTTTGTTTAAAGTATATTCAATTATGGTTGTATCAATAACATAGAAATAATGCAGTTCTTTTGTTCCTTGCCATGTGGCTTATTTTAAAATCTCAACTATTTGGTAAGTCTTGGTCTTCAGTAGTGATTTTTGTAACATAAGCTCATATTGCAGAGTCCTGATTATGGTTACGATTGTTTAACCGAAACGTTGACAAAAATAAATGTAATACACTGAATGGCCTCTTCTTCCATCCGTTTACAATCCCTTCTATTCTTATCAGTTTATATATATATATATATATATATATATATATATATATATATATATATATATATGTAATTTTTTCTATTAATAAAATCGCAGGTAGTTATTGGGGTTCGTGGACGCAGGCGCTGCGAACTCTGTAGGGCGCAGGTCGGGTCGAAATCTTTCGGGGACGACAAACTCCTATCTTCGTCCAGTAGTCTGCCGACGTCGTTTTGACGGCACTCGTGGTCGTCGTCGCTGGTAAAATGGACCTACCGTGCAAACGTGTGCAAATGGGAACCGTGACGGCAACTTCGTTACGTCATTGCGCCATGAAGTATCCGATGCTGTGATCATTCGATGCTCATAGTTTTTCTAAATTAAACGAATTGTTGCTAGATAATTATTGTTAACGGATAACGCGCTACTCTCCGTCAAAGTTGCATTGATCGTTGTTTCGAAGTTCTCAAAAAAAAATAAAAGAAGTCGATGCTCACAGATCGAGTATCATTCGAATATAATTGTAGTGTTAATTATAAAGTGAATTCTCTCGTCGAGTGAATAAAGGAATTGAGAAGTCTATTTATAAAGAAATTCGAGACCGGCAGCCGGAGAGCTGTATTGTTCTAAATAGTTTAAGGGAATACGAGCAAGTATGTGACGGTTTCGTTGCTCAGCATCATCTCACCTATGTACCCGATCTCTTTCTTTCGCAAACCTCTGACATAAAATGCTGTTCGCACAACACAAGGGATCGATAGCAGCACAGAACCTAATTTCTGTCCTCGTTAACACATTCCTCTTATTACTGAACGTATTTAAATTTCCTTTCAATTTCGTACCATCCAGGAAACAGAGTTTCTCTACTCGTTTTTTTACATATCTGTTGATATTTCAATTCAACAATGAGTAATCATTTTTTAAAACAAATGGAGAAAAATATAATCAAATTCAATTTAGATCATTAATCGATTGGGTCGACACTTGATGAAGATATAAATACATAATTTAAATAAAACTAAGTAGTTTTTCGATTTTCACTATAATTAATTCAAAACATGACAATATCGTTTTGCTAACACATTGGCTTCATCAGATTTTGGCAACCCTGTATCCAAAATCTCGAAGTTTTTATCTGATAGAAATTTAACGATAGCTTTCAAAACCCAGAATACCGTGGGTAGACACATCAGAAATGCGAAAGATAAAATTTCACCTGATGATAAATCGGGTATTCATGAGTTGAGTTGCGGTACTTGTCCCAAAGTATATGTTGGCTAAACTGGCAGGAATTTCATTCTTAGAATATCTGAACAAAGATGCTTTGCAAAAAATAAAACCGATTCTACGTATGGAACACATCTTTTAGAAGAGAACCATGTTTTTGACAACAACTTTAAAATATTACATACAGAGCGAAAATGAACTAACGCTGTTAGAAACCATGGAAATCAATAAGAGAAAGAAATCGAACAGTTTATTAAATGATCAAGTTTTAATCAATAATTCTCCGTTATTAAATTATTCCATTAAAAATGCAATCGTAGAAGAGTATTCTTCTTCTCTATGGTCATCCCCCACAATTCAGAAGAAATATGTTCTGTAGTCATTCCTTTGTCTGTTTCTTTTAAAAGAAGTACAGTGTTCTATGGTCATTCCCACCCCACGCACTTCAGGATAAATATACGCAGTCCACAATGTAATAGCTCAGTTTATCATCAACATCTGATGAAGCCACTGTGTTGGCGAAACGATATTGTCATGTTTTGAATTGATTATAGTGAAAATCGAAAAACTACTTAGTTTTATTTAAATTCAATTTAGATGTTCAGTATTCTCAAATATTTGAAACAATTTCATTCGAAAAATTTTGAGGAAAATGAATTGACATTCAAGGGAAATGAGTTTGAAGTGGGAAGTTTTTGTCTCGTATGTTGTATCAGAATTTGGATTTTTATTAGTTTATCGTAAATTCTTTCACTGTTTCTGGACACTTCTCAAAATATGTTAAGAAATTATTCAATGCGAGCATCTAATTCAAACACTTAAAAAAATCGTTATTTTATAAATAAAATGTATGAAATATAGAATAAATATAATTTAAAAAAAAAATCTACAATAATAAGTAATACAAAATAAAAGTCGCAATTTTGATACAAAGTAAGAAATAAAAACTTAAAAAATATGATATATTTAGGTAGGAAGGAAATAAGTGTACTCTGTTTCTTCAGCTCAAGCTTTCGTAAATTTTATTTTTCCTACTTCAGGAGCAAATGTAACAAGGGCCCTATGAAGTAAAAATTATACGTATAAAACTAATGTAAGGGCTTATAATGTGAGAATTTCATTTGTTCGAATGTCTAACGTAATTTTAACTCTGTAATTTTTAATTTATAGTGGCACTTTTTACATCTGCTTCTGAAGAAAGAAAATTAAATTGAGATTGAATTCTTTCTTACCTCTAGGTGGAACGTGATTAAATAATTATTTATATTGAATTATTGACTTAATGTTTCACGAATGATTGCAAAATAATATTAATAAAATAATATCAACGTGTTTCGAACGGTCAGCTCATTGTCAAGACCTTATAAGGTCTTAATAATGATCTTATCGCTCGAAACATATTGACACAACGTTGTATTGTTTTATTTTTCAATATAATGGTGAAACATTAAGCCAATAATTTAATTTAAGTTATTAAAAAATTAATACTTCGAAAGCTTTAGCCAATGAATCAAAGTATACACATTTCATTAACTCCATACCCAAATATGTTATAATTATAATATTTGATCAAATTAGTCAATCAATTAACACTTTACCTTCATATACATCTGACAAATTCTCAAGACAAGTTTTTTTAGGTTAGGTGTTAGCCAGTTTCAAAATGCTATGTATAGAAAATGTTATATTATGGTTATAAATGGTAAATGTTACATGAAAGTTTCAATTTACATTAATCCAACTTTCAATCGAATCTTTTAATACTTATTTATCATCGACTCATTCAAAGTTTCAGCGATTTAGGAAAAATGTTTTGTGGCTAAAAATAATATTGATTTTGATTTTATAGGTAGTCACAGAAATATGGATAGATATTTTGATTATTACTTATGTGAATAAATTTCTTTACTCACAAATTAAAATTGAATTGAAATTTTTGTGTTCTAGTTGGTGTTCAGTACCTTTTGAAACCGGTTGCATTGAAACACTAATCAACTAACAGAAAAGTTACACAGAGTCGGATATTAAACTATGTTATCCCGCAATAAGAAAGAACTAATGCTGGGTTTTTACGGTTATGTTATTTTGCACTCACAAATAAAAATACTCCGTCTTTATATTCAACAGTTGAAAAACTTGTTGCTGAGATGATGACCAACTGTCTCTGTAATATATTTTAATAGAGATTGGCAACAAGTTTAGAAAATATATAGAGAACAATTTTCCAATTAATCGTTTCATCTGTCTTATTTCATTTATCAAATAGTTGTTTGCGTCACGGTACATCAAAAAAATATACCGTGGGATTTGTACAAATTCTATGATTTCATCTAACTGAATAACATTATTTAATATTGAAATGTGTTTCACGTTCATTTTTACTTTGGATAACATGTTTCCAGTTTTTATTTCAACGTGAATTCGATTTAAAAAGATGATGAAATGAAAGATCGGAAATATTTACCTATTTTATTCGGATTTTGTGAAAACAAGGTTCTGTTAACGCGATGTCGATGTTCAATCAGAATTTCAAAGAACTTTTTTCGTTGGCTTATGATTGAATTTCTTTGAGATATAAAATTGTAATCAAGTGAAAGGTTTGAGCGTTATTGAATTGGAAAAGGGCACATAAACTTTCATCGAAGGTTCAGTGAATGTCCAGTTAATTGTTTTTCGCCTTTTCTATTCACTGAGCAATTCACGATGAAGGCGAGCGGAAAAAGGAACCAGCCTACAAGCATAATTTTAGGTAGCTTGAATTAGTTCGGTTACTTAACGAAATTTACACATCGATAATTTTTAATCACAGTCAAAATTTTGTGAATTAGATCGTTGAATGTATCTTTCTTACTTCATCATGTCATTCAATAATATCGAAATAAAATAAAATAATTAAGTACAATACAATCTCATAAAGCAAAATCGAAAAAATACCAGCTTTAGGCTAAACAAGGGTTATTATTAATAAATTGAATTTGATTAACCATAATTTTTTCGACAATGAGGAAATGTATTTTTTATTATATTTACAATAATTTTCACAAAACAAATACCTGAATAAATTCCGCCAAATTCTTTAGTACTCTACTATGGTTCGGGTTACTAACTCATTATCAAGAGTTTACCTAACTTTAAGTAACCTTTTATCTTGAATTTAATACGGTATTTCAAGAGTTTATTTATTCGAAAAGACAACACTCGACAGCTTCAGCCAATTGCTGAGTGGAAAAAATAGAACACAATTTACAACTTATGTAGAAATGTGGAGTACAACAAGAAACACAATTAAAAACTTATAAACAATACATATGAACGAAATAACTCTGTGGACAAACTGAACTTAGAATTTACCCTTAAAACTACACGAAGAGCTAATTTCTCCACCAAAAAGTGGAGACCAAAAAGTCTCCATTTTTCAGATCAAAATTTTATGAGGTGTTGAGAAGTCAAGAACATTAGTACGAACTAGAGGTGAACGAAGAATTTTCGAGATTCGAAAATGTAATATAGAAACACGAAAATTTATGAGGGAAAGAAGAAAAGAACAATCAACAAAAAAACCTAATCGACTTGTACAGAAACATAATTACCAAATCTTTATTATGTGTTTCAAATGATGATTCTGGTAGTAGGCAACTACTACTTTGTTAATACAGTTAAAATCTTGATGAAGACCTAGTATCCCGAAACACTGTAGAGTGTATTAAATAATTTAGTGGATTTTCGAAAATAATTTAGTGGAACATTTCGAATTGTTCCATCAAGTGTTGTAGGATACCCGAATGGTATTATTAATTTTAAGAATAAAAATTAACCTACGTTTTCCAGAATTTCGTTGTTTCTTTTATATAAGTAACAACCTGTGAAATATACGTAAAGCTTTAAAAAAAAGACGAATTCGGTGACGAACCTATTGAATAAATCATCGAAAATTGTAATGTGATTAAATTTCGAATTCGTAATCTAAAATGGAGAGTCTCGAGGAAGTAGCTGCTCGAGATGAGGCCGAGAGGCAGCAGAGTTTGAAGGACCTGGAGCAGTTGTACGACTGGTTACAACAATTCGAGGACCCTCCGCCTGCGCCTAAATGTCCGCCTCCGCACCAATTTCGAAACGGTGGGTTTATTACACTTAGAAAACGCTTTCCAAGCATTTTATAAAATTAGGTCTAAAATTTATATGTTTGTTTATTGAAATTTTTTTTGCTGTTGGAAATGTAACTGATTGGCAATAATTTTTATTGTTTTCGTTTTATTTTTGTTATTTGAGAAAAAATTAACAAGATTTTCAGCAATAACAGGTTATTCTCAATGTAAAAAGCTTTATTTTTGTTGACGTTTCGTTGTATATCACAATTTTGTCGAAACTAATGTATAGTTGAATTTTATGAATTACCGTAGATGTCAAAACGTCAAACTTATTTTTTTGAAATCAAATTCGCTCTTTGTTTTTTAGTTTTCAGAGGAATATTTCTGGCTCAACATTCGCTTCGGAAGTTTATTAGTCTTCTTCACCACGAGAAAACCTCTGAAAAACTCTTGGAAGCCAGTTTCTTTTTTTTTATTATTTTTTTTACTGGCTTACCATGAGTTTTTCAGAGGTTTCCTCATGGTGAAGAAGACTAAAACTTCCGAAGCCAAAGCTAAGCCAGAAATATTCCTCTGAATATAATAGAGACAAAAAGGAAAATTTTGATTTAAAAAAAAAATAAATTTGATGTTTTGATATCTATGGTAATTCATAAAATTCAATTATCCATTAGTTTTTACAAAGTTGTGATATACAACTAAACGTCATCCAAAATAAGTTGCTTTTTATGTTGAAAATAACCTGTTATTGCTAAAAATATAATCTATCTCAAACAGCCAATAAAACCAATTCTGAAATATATAGAATATATATATATATATATATATATATATATATATATATATATATATATATATATATATATATATATATAATAATCTTTATTCAGTTGAAAGGTCACACAATTACAATATTTGCTTTCCAATATTTACAAATCACTAATCATTATTGAAAGTAAAGCTCAGTATGTCCATAATGGGTGCGTTTAAGCGTTTCAGACGATCAATAACAGACCTTAATGGAATATTTCACTACAAATTGTACTTTTACAAAGATTTTATTGAAGAGTTTTCATTAAATGATAGTGAAATAATCAATTTGTTCCTGTCGTTTAGTGTCACCCAATTCTTCTAACTAGAACTATTCATTAAAGTTCTAATAAAGCTACAATTTGTAGCGAAACATAAACTCAAAATCAAATTTTTCAATTCAAAGAACCTCAATTTTCAGTTGGAAAAGGAACAGACTAGAAGAGTTTCAAAAAAATATATATATATATATATATATATATATATATATATATATATATATATATATATATATATAATATGAATTAGCAAAAATTACTGAGATTACGTTGGACAAATAATGAACAACACCGCGTTACACATTTTGAAGAAGTCTTATTCATAACCAAATAAATTATTAAAATTTTGTGCATTCAAAGAAATAAGATAGGTTAGGTATACCCAAACTCGGTAGTGTTACGCACTTTCACTTTCTGTGATTAATCACGAGATCGTGCTTTGTGTCATCCTTATCTTCCACGAAAACGTGAGTCTGGTGTAGTTATGTAGTTTAATATGTATATCCATTATCTATTAGAAGGCTGATCATTAAATTCGTTGTTACTTTAATTGTCGGGGGTATTTCATTCTGATTAGATGAGTGATTGTGCCTTGAATGAATGAGGGCTTTTCACTATAGAGAACATACGCAACTTACGCCTTTTAAAATATCATTTTTGAAGAAATATATGTGAAGTTTTGAATCTTAAATAATTGTTTGAAATCATGATCTGCTTCTATGAGCTCCTTCAATCTTAAAAATGTAGATCATTGGCTTGGTTTTCCCCATACGAAATAATATAATATATTAAAATCTGGCGATTTGATTGGCCATGCCATTTCCAGGTCACCAGGATCATTTTCTCAATCTGCCGTAAACACACTAAAAAACACAAAAATGGTTTATATTCTCAAAATTAAAATTCTCTAAATATCATTGATCGATTGCCGAAACTTGATGAAAATCAAAATACATAGTTTAAATGAAACTAAGTAGTTTTTTTTTATTTTCGCTATAATTCAGTTGAACATAGTAATATTGTTTCGCCAAAACAGTGCACAGTTTATTATCTACATCTGATGAAACCACTGTGTTGGCGGAACGATATTGTTTTGTTTAACTGAATTTTTTATTATTTTTTTTATTTATTCAATAGTGTTGGCGTTCACTTGATGTAAATCCATTATAATTGAATATAAACTAAAACACTTGAACTTTTGATTTACACTTTATTAACAACATTGCATGACTTTTTTCTTGAAGTCGTTACAAACGACTTCTTCAGTTGCTAAACAGTTTATTCTGTCAGCATCTGAAGAAGTCGTTTGTATCGACGAAACGCGTCATACTATGTTGTCAATAAAGTGCAAATAAAAAGTTCAAGTGTTTGAATTTTAGTTTATATTCAATTTAACTGAATTATAGTGAAAATAAAAAAAGTACTTAGTTTTATTTGAATTATATTCTCTAAATATTTTTTGCTTCTAGTATCGTCAACCATGCCTTTAATTACGTAATATATTTCATGAATGATGTTTCGTTGCTGTATCATCTTTATCACGAAGTATATATATAAGGAGTCCGAACGGTATAGGTTTTTCCATAGTATTCATGTACACAATATCAAACCTAGATCATAGTTCTCTTTTCTACCGTAAAGACTTAAACGAGTACGTCTTAAAAAGTGGCGGCCCTACCGGCAAAAGATCTGTTCCTTAAATTGATGCCATTCTTTCAACATTACGTTAGGACTCCTTATATCTATACTTCGTGATCTTTATAACGAAGCAGATTTCAGAAACCGCTAAACAGTCTGAAGAATAGAGTAACTTAGGACAGTTACATGAGAATCCAATTCAGTGATTGAACTTTTGACTTGAATATACTTAATAGTGATGGTATAACCTGGAATAAGTACTTATGAAGTATTCCGCACTGTAAAATTTTTCGAAATATCGAATTGGAAAATAATATTTTCTTCAAATCAGTTTTCAATTCAACTTTAACGAGTTGAAATTAAAATGAGTTCAAATTTAAATTCGCTGATAAAATAGTTCATTTTATATAATGTTTTCTGCCTAATCCGCTATCAACCGTATGATTAATTACGTATAGATGAGCGTTCTGATGAAAAGCAAACACGCCCCAATTAACAGATGAGTAACGGTAGCTGCGAGTATTTTCCGACATGCCAAACATCCATTCGTTCCAGGTGTATAGGTTTATTTATTATCGCATAAAATATGATATATGATTAAATTAAATGTATTAACTAATCAAAAATCATTGATTTTCCTGAATAATTTTACTTTCTTTTCATCGGAATTAATATAAATGGTTACTTTCGAAATTATGAGTCTATGCACATAGAACTGTGATATCAAAATTATGAGTCTATGCACATAGAACTGTGATATCAAAATTATGAGCCTATGCACATAGAACTGTGATATCAAAATTAGGAGCCTATTCACATTGAACTGTGATATCAAAATTATGAGTCTATTCCTATAGAACTGTGATATCAAAATTATGAGTCTATGCACATAGAATTGTGTTATCAAAGTTATGAGTCTATGCACATATTTAGAACTGTAATGAAGTTATGTGATAGTTATTCTTCTTTCTATGTAGAACTGCTACAGGAATAGATTGGTGGATATTTGTTATACCAAACAAGAGTTTTCCAAGTGTCAGAACTTCAAATATAAATAAATTTATTGAATTAATTTAGAAGGAAGATCTTACTTCTTTGTCAGGCATTTTAAATATGATGTAAACATTTTAATATACTAGACATATCTCGAAAATAACGTTAATATATCCAATTCATTCAGAAAGAATTATCGATATTTCAAACATACCGAGAAATCTGCACAAAATCATGTCATTGAAAGAGATTTCAATGAGCAATAAATTGCGATTTAAAAGACAAACGTACAAACTTTTTACAATTGTAAAATTTTTATATTGGATAATCAACACATAAATAGGCAGGGCTAGATCCCATAAATAATTTTTTGCGGGAAATGGTTGGATGAGAAGGATGAACACAACTCGACAAATTAGTTAAAAATATTTGTAGAACTCCTCGTAAAAGCTCGAAGACTGCAATTGCTGAGTTAACTTGTGTGAATTGTCGATTATAAAATAGAAGAACTTGTGAAAACAATTTGAACGTAAGTTAAAACGTGACAGAAAAGAGAAATGTAAGATACTGTGCTTACGGATTGAATAGAAAAGGATTCTCACAATTGGAAGTAGCCATTGACACATGTTCCGACGTTGTTCAGAACGGCATAGCCAAGTTCTAAGTGTAGGAACCTCCTAATAAGTAGATCGTCACTTCTAAGTTTCCGCAAGAACTCTCTGGGTTGGAAAATTTGTTCTAAACTCAAAATTTATACAACTTGACCGACGTTCTAAAGAGTGCCAAAAAGCTCGAAACAAGTATTTCCAATTGCGGGCTATACCGATAATTTCTACTTCTGTTGCAGATTTGTGTTCTCTGCTGCATGAAACTCACTTTATTTTATATAATATATATATATATATATATATATATATATATATATATATATATATATATATATATATATATATATATTTATATATATATATATATATATATATATATATATATATATATATATATATATATATATATATATATATTTGTTTTCCTGGAAAAACTGATATTTTGACCTTGCTATGCCTTGTAATTTTTAATCGCTGATGAATATAAAAACTGAAGAAAGTGTCTTTCCTTTCGTAAGTATAGAAACGTGATATTCCAGCATATGTATGTAACGTAATAGCAAGTAAGTTATCTTTTTAATTCGTCGCATTGTACTGCTAACATCTTGTTTGCATCATTAGTCGTCGACATCAGTCATCCTACCGAGAAATGTATATTTTATTTTATTATGAAAATAATTGACTCAATTGCCTTCATTTGTGTTGAGATGAGGGAGTGAATCACATAAACTGTGCCTTGACACGTATGCGCTTTGAATTGGAGTGTCGAGAACTGCATAAGATGGTATTATTAACATTTTAAAATGATTTAATAGTATTCACTTGAGTCTCGATCATCCAAACTACTGCCCCATACAATAAACATTTACATATGGAAATACATACATATATCTTCAAAGAAACCATAAAATACTCTTGTAAAATTTCCATCGAAAATATTCTACCATTTTGAATAGAAAATTCCAGAAAAATTCGAGTGATTTAGAGGGTGTTTCTTAATAACATGCATCTTAATAACATTTAAGAGGGTGATTTTTCAACCCATTTTAAGAAAAAACCTTGCAATAATGTATATCCTAAACGCCAAAACTTTTGAGATACAAGATGTTGAAGTTTTTAAAAGAAAATTATTTTCAATTTTCATAGCAGTTTGAAGATATCTGTGGAATTTACTTTACGGCGATTATGGTCGTAAGAAGCATATTTGACCAAAATATTTTCAATTTTCAACAGCTGTTTCCGTGGTAATTCAGACTGGATATTTTTGAAGGAAAGAAGTGGTACGCCACTGCTTTCCGTTAAAAATGAAGAAATATTTTTAGAGTTCTTGTTTAATTCAAAACAAATTTGATCTTTCAACTTTTTCGTACGATTCGCCTTTGTCGCATAAAAAAAATAATTCAGTAGCATCCCCTTAGGTCACATAGGTACGAAAAATAACAATTTTGATATGTAACTTCGATGATAACAGCGTAAAAATTATTGAATACAATTTTTTTATGCGGTAGAAAGGAAAAAATTAAGATATAAAATTAGTTTCAAATTAACAGTGACACCAAACATACTTTTACGTTCACAGAAAGCAGTGGCGTGCCAGTTTTTCTGTCAAATCAAATAAATCCAGTGTGAGTTTAGTACAGAAAGTCTTTGTTGAGAATAAAAAATGTTTTTATGTCAAAAAATTATCCTTTCAATTGGGACATTTGATTTTTTTCAGAATGTATCCAAGAAAGTCTCTCAAAAGTGTTATAAACACCCCAAATATTTATATATATATATATATATATATATATATAAATATATATATATATATATATATATATATATATATATATATATATATATATATATATATATATATATATAAATATATATATATATATATATATATATATATATATATATATATATATATATATATATATATATATATGTATGTCATATGATGTATTTTATTATTTATGACTTCATCTGAAATCATCAAATTCTTCCTGAACCCATATAGCAAATATAACATTGCATTTATAAATGACATAGTCAATTAAACTTGATGGTGTTAATTAGCCGTAATTATGTTTAAATATTCTAGAAGCCATTAAAACCCTAGTAAATTTTAATGAGAGTGTGAAACACCACACAATCATTTGAAAATGAAATCTAAATGATAACGGCTGGTTAACCAAAAACATCTCGACATACTTGTGAGCATTTATCATGGCCATTGTTATTTTTCTGCCCGAACAAAAACGAAATGAGGTTGTCAGTTTCAGCTAATTGCCAATAGAATATAAGATAGATGTTTATATGCGATGCGTTAGGTTCTAACATTAACATTTTTTGTTCATTGCGAAAGCAGGCAAATGGAAAAAAATTACGGAAATGTACAAACAGGAAAACTTATTCGTTTGTGAAACGATTTCTGTTCCTGATGATGAAATGAACAGACTGAAATGGGATCACAAAGTGGTGGAATTAGCCGAATTAAATATCAGTTTGACGTAATTGACCAGTGTTATCTGCAATAGGTGTATATACGAGGTGTAGATGTTGAAATATTTGAGAATTTTGTGATAATAATAATAATATAAGTCTTTATTATCCTACATAAAAATACCCAGTTGCAGGAAATATTTCAAAACATATATACAGTATTAACACTTATTAATATAATACAAAACATTTAAAAAAATAATAATCAATAAAAGAAGTAATGATAATGAGTAATTGATAATACTAATATAATATTATATAATATACGTCGAAAGATTATAAGTGAATTTCTATTATAAATAAAATTCAATTTATAAAGAATAACCAATGAAAGAATCAATAATAATGAGTAATTAATAACACTAAAAAAATGTAACATCTTATACATCAAAATTATATAATATAATAATATAACATATTACTTATATATCAATAGATTCTAAGTACTAATGAAAGCAAATGAGTCACTGTTGATATCGCATTTGTCAGACACGTCCTCGAATAGGTAACACATATATATATATATATATATATATATATATATATATATATATATATATATATATATATATATACCCAATGAAAAAAACTGACTTGATCTTGAACATTGTCTGGGTACGTGAAAATCAGTTGAACTAATAAGTGCAGGACAGTCTATATAGCCTTGCAAGAGATTATACAGAAACTTCAGAGATAACAGGTTTCTGCCAACATCGAGTGTTTTAGCGCCAAACTTGTTCAATAGATCCGTTTGGCTATATCCTCTTGCCGGATAAATGAGATCTTCTCTCCAAATTAGATATTAGAGATATTCTCGCCAAATCATACATCCGAAATCCAATTTGCTCTTCACAAGTGCATTAAATAATTGTATAAATATTTTTGTATTCGAAAAGTGTCCAGCATTACGCACAATAAATCCATAACATTCAAATGCCGATGAAATTGTTTTATTTGTATGAGGTACAAAACTGAATTTCTGATCGAATATTAACCTAGGTCTCGAATTTCGGAGACCCTGGTGAAAATGGTTTCATTAATTGCATAGTCAAACTCTATAGCTCGTTTCTTTTTGGTGAATGTGAGAACGTTACATTTAGTTACATTAATATTAAGTTGATTGCGAAAACACCAATCAGATACAGCGTTGAGGCCATCCTGTAAACTTATGCAGTCCTCATATGTTACAATATATTTTTAAGTCATCAGCATACATGAGACTATAAACTGCTAAACAATCCATTAATTCATTCACAAAGAGAAGAAACAACAGTGGTCCTAAATTAGGGCCTTGTGGTACACCCGAGATGGCTCTGAATTCATATGACTTATGACCTTCGAATTGAACAAACAATGTTCGATTATTCAGATAGGACTCAATTAGTGAAACTAGAGCTTTGGAGAAACCTGACTTAGCTTTCAGCTTGTGCAACATAACATTATGATTCATTCGATGGAATGCCTTCATCAAATCGGTTATATACAACATTGACCAGACTCTTTTCGTCAAGATTATTCAATACAAATTGTGAGAAGGTTACAAGATTAGTAATGTGTAGATTGTGATGAGGCTAAGTATCTACAAGAGCAGTTTTAAAATTAATCTTATAAGTGAAATTAATTAATTCATTTTATTCGAATTATTTCGATGTAGATGAGATATCTACAAAGTCATCTTTGTATGGAAGTATGCACTGATCTTGTCACCATTGCGATCTACTATGGTCGAGAGAGTATATCTTGTTTCTCCGCCAGAGGGAGCACACTGAGTAATTCACTAGGTTATTCCTTCATTTAGAAGAGATAGATTCTTCGCGCGTTTGGAAAGAATATCGAAACTTGATTGTTTGGAGCATGCCACTGATGATTTTCATAAAAGGATGGAACGGCGCTGTATGATATTTCAACAAGTTCGATTTTCTTCGGAAATATTCCCTCTTAAAGATAGTATAAGAAAAAGGTAGTTTATATTTTCGTTAACATTTGTCTCAACAGCTCCCTGTGAGTTTTATTCGAATCATTTCGAATAAAGTTTAGTGGGTTCGGATATAAACATGATTACTTAAATTTGATTAGAGAAACATTTTCACTCAATTATTTCAGTTTTTTCGGCTGTGATAATGAAATTATAAAAATATTATGATCGTTTAATTTGTGAATTTGAATTGCTTCAGTAAACTTGATAAATAATTGTGTTTTTTCTTGCAGGTGACATCACGCAAAAAGGATACGAGAAGAAGAGGACAAGACTACTATCGCCTTATGTGCCTAAACAAAATTCAAGTAAGTTTTTCTGTTATTGATAAAACGTCGATATCATAAATACAATTTAATATTTGGTAGAAAATCACGATTTTCATCCAGATATTTTAGAAACGGTTTTGTCTGTTGAATTTGTTATTTCACAGTTTCAATCACAATCTTTAAATGCTTTAATAGCTTTCAGAACATCGATATAATTCGATGTATTGCAGTGCGATATATCGGTTTGTATAAGACAAGCATCAATAATTCAGTATCAGTTATACTATTATCAAGTTAAAAAGTTGAAAAAATAATATTTATCTATATATATTTAGTATTAAAACAGTTTAAACTCTGGAATCTAGTTTACTGAGCTTTGCCAACATTGTTGATCATTAAGATTTTCGATAGTAAATCAGTAATTGTTTCACGTTTCTGTAAGGTCGTGATTATTAATTTATTGGCGAAGCATAAAGGCCTTTCCAATTATTTTTTAAAACGTAATAATTCTCACGAGTTCCATCCAAAACTTCTGGAATATTTAATATAAAAGTGTGCCTGTATTCTTTTTTTCATTCTTTGTTGAAATTTTTGAATTGGTTAACATAAGTGTCTTATTTTTCTTATTCTGTCATATAGAAGACAGTATTCAAAACCGTATACTAACTTTATAGATTAATTTAGTTTAATGGGGGATCATAGGAATTGTGTCATTATATAAAAAAATACTCCATATTGTTATATATTATTTTAGTAGATTCAGGTTCTTTCATTCATGTTATTGGCAAGAACTGTCTTACAATCTTCAATTATCCGATAAAAGTATCGTGGAATAAATTCATAGGAAATAAACACCAGACGAAAAACCAGAAAAAAATATAGTTACACTAATACTAGGAGCTCTCCCAAATTTGGACCAAGATGTTAAATTTTTATATTAGTGACAGTTAAAGTCACTAATAGCAAAGTTAAGTCTTTAAGACAGTAAACATTTTTATTTTTTAAGTCAAAACGGAGCAGAATTCAGTCAAAGTTTTTCAAAATTTTCAATTGTAGTCACGTAATTTGCCATACGTTTTTGATACATTGATGAATAATTTGCTAGTTTTGATGCTATACTAATCGAATGTAATGAGCATTGTATATTCGCGAAATTAACAAGGCTTGTGCATGTTTAACTGCTGTGTATTGAATTCGAGAAATTGATCTTCGATTTGTATATATCTACGTAATTATACATATTCTTCTGAATAATTGACTGTAAGATATGTTCAGTTTTCATAATATTTACAGCAATAACAAGCTTTTTTTATTGAAAAAAATCTTTATTTCAGTTGACGTTTTGTTGCGAATTGCAAGTTTTGACAAAGTGACAACTGGCAACGAAACTCCAACTAAAATAGAGATTTTTCTAACAAAAAAGCCTGTGATTGCTAAAAATATATAAAAACTCAAATATGTATATATATATATATATATATATATATATATATATATATATATATATATATATATATATATATATAAATATAGCATCTATTTATATACAGTAAAATTTCATATCTTCTCGATATGGTAACTTACTGCGATAAGTAGTATTTACTAATTAAAGATTCTCAAGACGTCAAAGTCGTTGCACTAAGTTTAATATGAAAAATATGTTCTCACATTTAACGTACGATTCAATACAAATAACATCGTTTGCTTCAGATATCGAAGAAAAACACTTATATTATCTCCATCAAATAATGCCCCATGTAACGTGCATGTCATTGACCATACGATAAGTAGAAGTCTTATCTAATTAAGGCACTTTTATGGAAATCCTAAAGTGAGAAAGAATATAGAAAAATATATCAGTCAATCTATAAAAAAAAATAAATAACTTAAATTTTACAACTCGTTTAATCTTCAATAATTTTCGTTTGCTTTGTAATTTCAATAAAAATGTAGTTATTTTTATCTATATTTTAATGTCTGAATGAATTTATATTCATTTGATGACATTCCAACATTCAGTATTTTTCACCCTGGATTTTCTGTTTCTTTCTCTCTCTGGTTCATCTCCGTAATGGAGTTACTGACTATAATGACTTAGTTACAATATTGGAAGAGATGTGCTACGCCATTCAGTCTTTGACCATTCTTGCTGTTTGATATAACCTCGGCAGATCATGTCTTTAGTCTGGTAAAACCATCTCTTTGATCTTTTTGCTTAAGTGTCAATTGCCTTCAGGTCAAGTATTTAGTCTGAAAAACCTATCTATTTAAATATGTCTCCGAAATTGTAAGCTATCGATGAAAATCTATTCTTAAAAAACCTATTTTAATTAAAGTATCAGTTCATATTTTTGAGCAATTGTAAATTACCTGCAGATCACGTATATAGTCTAGTCAACCCTTTTATTTGGAAATGTCTCTCAACTGTGAGCTTTTGAAGCAAATCTGTTCTTACATGACCGATTTAAATTGATAATTATCAGTTTATGTTTTCCCTTAGTTTAAATTCAGATCATATATTTTAAGGCCAGCTTACTCCAAAAAACATAATTTTTTTCAATATATATTATTTATAGTATAAAACATGTTGAGTAATCTATTTACATATGAAAGCACACATATGAAATTACTTGAAAAAAATTTTTTTTTTCAAAATGGTTCTGAAAATGGCTGCTGAAACTCATCTGAATCGGAGATGAATGACATCTTTTCTTGAAAAAGAATTATCTGAAGCAAAAAACAAAACTGTTCTGTATCGAGTTGGCTATGACCTCAAGCAGAATGAAGCATTTTCAATGAAAAAAAACAAAATGGCGGACCTTTGAATTTTTTTTACCCTTTTCACTTTTAATTGTTTATAACTATTTAAGATAATAATGAATATTTCTGGTTCTGCTTGAGGCCATAGCCAGACATCTAAAGAGTAAAATGCCGTTTGGTTCATATCCATAAATGCAATAGTTTTGAAATGAGAGTGTAACTCATGCGAAAACCCGTGGTTCGGAGAAAAATCAGTCCAAAGTTTTTATTCGTGAAAAATCGTAAAAAAGTGAATTTTACTCACATATCCATTCCAGCTTCATACACAACTCTTTTCTGGTCTTCGTAAACATCATTCTGAAGAATTCTTGCATTTCTCAAAGCAGTTCAACAAAATAACAAGACAATAACAATAAAACAAAGAACAAAACAATAAGACGACCCTAAGGCATGCTGCAGCTGTCGCCACCGAAGGTGTTCGAGCGGCCGGATTTACTGCAGCACTCCCTAATCTTTTATACCTGCTTCTCGGTCTTGCTGACCTTCGGGACTAATTCTATACTATTTCTACGAGTATATAGTAGCAATTTATGAAAAAAAATTTCGAGTTTTTTCAACTGTAGGCTAATGAGGCAAATATATTCTTACGAAGCCGATTAAAATTACTAAGTTTCAGTTAATTTTTCTGCCAAATTGTAAATTAGCTTCAGATCATGTCTTGAGTCTGGTCAAACCATAACTTTGGAAATGTCTCCCAACTATCAGCACCATTGAAGTAAATGTACTCTTACAAGGCCGATTAAAATTGATGATAATTTCGTCTTTTTGTCTAAGTTTAAATTTGCTTCAGAATATCTATTTTGGTCTGTTCAACATCTCTTTTTGGAAAGGTCTCCCAACTGGGAACTATTGAAGCGACTCTATTCTTACAAAGCCGATTTGAATAAATTGTGATCAACTTTCCTTTTTGGCTAAGTGTAAATTAGCTTTCAGTCATCTAAAAATACATTCATTTGTTCGATGGGCCGCCCATTGTATCCTTAGTAGGCGTCTGTATGACCATATTTTGAATCAATCGTATTTTTTTGTAGTTTGTTTTCACGGTCCAGGTTTCTGATTCATAAATGGCTATTGATGTCTTTCAATTTGGTGCTTTTAGTGGTACACGAATCTTTTCAAATCTTTCTGAATTTTTTGCTGCTGTTCTAGCTAAATTCGAAAAAAACAGGCTTTTTCAGAGAGGAAAAGTTTGCCGTATAAAATAATTAAGGCTTAATCACTTAGTTAACAACTTTGTCGTTACATTATATCAATGAACAATGTCATTTAGTCGTATTAATAGAAGGTCTTCATACCATGTACACAAAACCCACTCACCTGGTCTGGAAATGTCACTACTTTCTGAGTTTTATGAACTGAGTGAAGATCCGAGTATGTTTGTTTGAATTTAATTCAAAGTGTACTGCACAAAGATTAAGAAGAATTATTCTATAATAAAAGCTATCTCCTAGAAGAGTTTTTCAATTGCTGATTAACTGAAAAAAGTATAAAAAACCAAAAGTACAAAAGAAAATAATTATTTGTTTTACTGATAACTTCATTGAAAAAATGGCACAACATAGTATAAACGAATTAATCGTTCTATATTATTTGCTAGAACTGAATGGCTAATCATAAAAATCACCAAAACTGAATTGAATCCAAGTGTGCTATGTAAAAAAGGGGTTGAACTTGTTTTATGCGTTTCTTAATATGAACGAGTGAAAGAAAAAAGTTTCTCGATGAAGATTTTCATTTCCACGATAGTTTTTCTTCGCTTATCTCATTCAAAACCTCATTCCTATTGAATTCGAGTTTTGGAACTTATCCAAGAATACGCAGACCTTAAAATTGGACAATTTTCTACTTAACAATACGAAGGCAATCTGTTGATCTTGGCCAATGTTCAATATCAATTTGAAATGGAGGAAAAATGTAATATCACCTGAAAAAGAGTATTTTTGGAATATAATTACATAATGACTGAATGGGTCGCAATCTTCAACAAAAGCAAACGATTATGTTCACTATTTCTTCATATTGAATCCTCGCATTATCGAGTGATGATGTTGATTACAAGTTAGTTGCAACTTAGAAGATTCGAAATATAGACACTATTGAAGAAACTTAGAAGAGGTGAATAGACATACCACTCTGGTATTTCATTTTCGGGAATATACGATGAAGATATTGTCGACGATAAAATTGTCCTATTTATTTCGATTTTTTGGCTAAGATACGGTTCCCTGCGGTATTCCCACTGTAAGTTTCTCCTTTTGACTAAATTGAGAACCTTACAGTAGGAATACCGCAGGGAACCGTATTTGGTGCTACATTATTTTGTATTTTTATCAACCACTTACTAAATCTGGATTAAGCCGAAACGATAATCAGTTTCGCTGACGATACAATAATTTATTATGAAAGAACATCTTGGAGTAACCTTAAGGAAGTGGTGCAGGTGGAAAACATCTAACATTGAATGTTGATAAAACATTCTTTATACCATTTTCTATATACAGTAATAAATTGTCGAATTTTGAATACCTAAGATCTAGGAGTGACATTGGATTGCCATTTGCGGTGGGTCGAGCACGTTGGTGATATTGCGCGAACTCTACGATTGTTGTTCAGGTTCAGATTTTAGAGGAGAATCTTGGGATACCTCATCTCCGTGTTGTCTATGTTGTCTCTATGCAACAAGTAACCACCTAAATAAACTTGAAGTTGTGCAGAAAAGAATTTTGAAAATTATTTATAATAAAAACCTGCAATACTCTTCAAACTTCATATTCAGAGAGAGTGGAATACTAGATATCAGACAACTTTATATGTACAGTTGTTTGATGTATACTTACCATCATAAAGAAATACTTCAGGAAGTCGAGCACACTCATCTTACACGTAGCAGGGTTGCATCAGCTTCATTAACTCCATTTTTTTTTTTAAAAGCTACTACAAAAAGATATTTCACTTACCTTAGCGTGAAATTTTAAAATTCATTGCCAGAAAATCTTGTACCGAATATTAATTCGATAAGCCTCATTAAAAAAAAATTTAAGTTTTATTTGAGCTCTATTGATAGAACGGCGGTTCATGATTTTTTTTGTTCTTTAAAAAGGAAATAATTTTAGTTTTGTTAGTTTCTTACTAAATTTTATAAATAATTGTTTAATTGTTTATTAATTAAACTCGTCTGAGGGACCAGCTTAAAAGATTAGTATGTCCATTTTGGACATACTAATCTTTTCTCTCAACAATGATGAGTGATTTGTACATTTTGTAAAGTAAATATTGTAATTATGAAACGTTTCAACTGAATATAGATTATTATTTATGAATATATATATATATATATATATATATATATATATATATATATATATATATATATATATATATATATATATATATATATATATATATATATATTACAAATTTTTTAAATATTTCTATGTTTGTTTGATATCAAAAATTTGGAAGAATTGTAACCTTCTGCGAAGTTCGCATCGAAAAATTTAAATAATTTCTATACGGAACACATTATTGAAACGATATTGAAACTTTTCCGATATGTCTAGCCGGAAGTGGTTCAAACGAAGGCACAAAAAGCAGTGGTGGCGATAGCGGAGCTTCAAATAGGCCACAACATACGAGAAGACGCACACAGCGTCGTGTAACGCACAGCGAGAAACGATATCATTCAGGTTCGAACTACCTGTTCTTTTTCTATGGTTATTCGTTATCCGTTCCAAGTAATCGATGTATTAGGCATGTTTGTTTATATTCAGTGGTTAGTTAGACGTATCTTTGACGCATTGCGTCCTACGTGAATGTTGGTTCAAATAATCGAATATGATTTAATGAAGAAAGGTTTATTTATATTTTGCATTTTGTCTGTCGTGAAATGAAATGTCATCTTATGGATTAGAAGTGCATGTTATGTTTTGTTTCGTTTTCATCGGCATGTTGTGAATGTCCGGTAATATTTTATTTTCGTTTCATTCCAGGTTAACTATTTCAATTTACACTCAATTTTAATTATGATTTAAATTTGAGAAACTGTAAAAATCAAATGCTACGGAATATCTGCACGGTTTTAAGACGCGCCCAATATAATCTTGTATCCTAATGCAAAGCAATTGAGAATTTGAGAATGTTTCACATTTTTCTCATAAAATACTAATAAATACATGAATTTAATGTTGTAAACTCTCCATATAAACATTTCACTTATCACGTAACAAATTCGACTAACGATTGATTTATGTTAATTTATTAATGTATTTTGCTTGAATGTTTGCTAAATTTAAATACATTTTATCTAAATTTCCTTTAATACGTGTCTCATCACGTGACTTCATATGGAAAATTATTTATTTAATTGAATGTTGTGATTGAAATTTCCCAAGTCTCTATTTTGAGAATTTGACTCTGCCACGAAATTGAAATTGGCAATGATATTGAAAATGGTGTTTCACTACTAATCAAAGTGTAACTTAATCCCAAATCTTATCATTAGAAATAACTTTTGAACACCATTTTTGTGGGAAGCTTCAAACATTTGTTTTGCTACGTCTATAGTTATCAAAATATGACACTGATTCCCTGAATGTTTTTCGAAAATCAGAAACGTTAAGCAAAAGGTCCTCTTACTCTATATAAGATATTTGGTTTTTCTTTTATTTTTTATGATAGATTTAAGTACTTCTGAAGTTGACGGCATTATGGCTCAGCTTAGACAACGAAAACAGTGTTAAATAAAGTTTTATAGCGTTCGTTGGTACCAACACATATTGATACCAACAATTGATAAGGTCCAAATATTAACCTTAGAGGCACAATTTTCAAACTTTACTTTTTAAAAACGTTGCCTCTCAACTTCTTTTATTTTCTTAGAAATATTTTGCCTCTATAGAATTTAGAAGCAATTGAAATATTCCCTTTCGTTTTATAATTCTTTTGGCTATGCTTTCGTAAAAATAATAGTCCATCATCAATCTTTCATTGCTTTCATTTTTCAGGATGTTTACTTATAATGTGGCAAAAATTTGAAGAACTTTTCCCTGAACTAATTTGACAATAATTTGTTCTTTAACTTAAACGAGTGGTTGGAATTATAATTTTCAACAATGTTCAATCGAGTTTGGTGCAAAACTAAGTTTCTATTTTGAATAATTTTGAATGTTTAAAGCATATACAAGATTTTTATTAAATAAAAAGAGTTTACGAAATTATTGCATTATTGTTGAAATAGTCGAGGGAGTAAATTCTTGATTTTTACATATGTTTAGTAAACATCCTGTACATCAGTTCCCTCATTTCGAAATGTTAACGTTTTGGAAAGCCGTTATTGCTCCTTTAACGACATCGATGTCGTAGGCTTGAATTTTTAAGCATGTTGAGTGTTGTTTTGCATGTAGATGTGGGGGACACATCCGCAGGAAAAGATTCCAAAGGCAGCAGCCACCAAAGCCCAGCCAGCCGTGCCTTGAGGAAGGGCAATCGTAGACTTACTCGCAATGAAAGTCGGTACCATTCAGGTAAGAAGAGGGATGATCATTTTCTACGCAAAAATGGACGATCATCGACTGGGTAAAGGTGTGGTAGTCTACAGCGCTTCTTCCTGTACTAACCGAACTTCATCCTATAGCTTACAGTTCTCTAATTTGTGATTTCTTTCATTTCTTTCTTCATTAATTCTTTCTTTCTCTTTAGTGCATACGCAGCTTTAGGTAATTTATTGTGTTCTAATTTCCTACATTTCTATTGATACTTCTTTCATTTGTATAAAAAAGAATAAAATTTTTTTAACAAATACATTATTTTCATTAAATACACGTCAAAAATTCTAGGTCTTCTTCTAGATATTTCTAGGGCAATTTTCAGAATATTTGTCTTTTGATTAATTATAAAAACCTGGCTTGTTTCTGTATACATCGAGAAGAAATCTTACCGGAGTAACAACAGTTTATAAACTTACATAAAAGTCTTAATCTACAAATATGTCCAAAATAATCAACTGTTGCTTGGAGACTAGTATTCAATTTTCTAACCGTTGGTATACTTGGTATACCATTACCAATAGTTTGTAAACTATTTTCAGTGCTGCTATGGCTTGAAAAGAAATATAGCTACATCTGCAATGGTTCAATTTCTCAGAGACTAGAGAAGTATGTTTTGAAATCAAATGACTCAATAACTCTATACGAAAGAAGCCAGAGACCAATCATTTCGAGTATTGAACGGGCTATAATTGTTGAAATCAACGCTCAAATTAACATGTGGTCTTAAAAGTACGGCCCTCCGGCAAAAATAATATACACAGGAGTTGAGGGATTTGTACCAATATTTAGAAAATGCATTCACCTAATTCAAAACACCAAGAAATATCCGAGTGAAGTATTGCGCATGCGTTGTACAAAATTATTCACTCAATAATTTGTTATCATTCAATAATTACTTCAGGCGATATGTGTTGCAAATCTATGGAATATGGAGCATATGGCACAACAATCGTCACATTTCATTTATGGTATACTTTTTGTGTGTTCATTTCAATTTCAGCTACTTGTGCTGATGTTTGACTTATGAATATATTTTGTATTTGAAAAATTTCATGAAAAAGAGCAACGGAATCGAATTGTGTGACCTGCGTAGCCAATTATATTCAATGGGAAATTATTTTATCAAGTAATGAGGGTTTTCGCGTATGAGAAATCCACTAGATGGCAAGACGTAGATGAGATCTAACTGCTTCGTGATTAGTGAATTCTGACATATCTGTCAATGTCATCTCAAAAATAACCAATCATGCTGCAGCAGTCGGGCGTCTATTGCCATCTAGCGGATTTTTCTTACGCGAAAACCCTCATTGGCCATGTGTTCTGTTGTCTCTCAAATTGTTCGTCACATGGGCTTGTACGAATCTCATGTACCTAGTAACATACCTAGTAACATGTATCCTAATCCATGCATTTCTACTATTTGAAAGAGGAATTTGGAGTATTACAACTCGAAAGCAAACATGATGGTTTGAATATTCTTGAAGCTTTGTGAATGCATTCAACTGTCAAAAATTACTGGTTGTTCAATTTATACCTAAAGTGATTCATTTAATTATTGCAACAGAACTATCAATGTGTTGATTATTTCGAATGTGGGAAATTATTATTTTCCTATAATGGACATCTAAATGTGATTCCATAAATATCCATTCAACGATATGTTAGCTCTGCTTATGATTATGGTGGTATTAATTTTCAGTCAGATATAAACGGTCTTAGCTATTTTATAGTTTGGGATACACACAGGTTCAATACAGAATCTGCTGACCGAAGAACACGGTGAGAGTCGAACCCACCACCATCAGTTAACCGAAAACGGTATAGGATCAATAGACCGTACGGCTACTGAGCCTCTAAAATTGAACAATGAAGCATAAAGATGCGAAAACTAGGGATAATACGCCCCTTGAAATGTCTCTGAGTAATACTGTTTTCTCTTGAGGAGAACGAAAACTTTCAAAATGACCTCTTCCTTTTTTTTCTCTTAAGTCTATGAAACAAATCCAATAACCCCTAATTTGAAGATATCTTGTACACCAAACACATGGAACAAAATTGAAATCATAAATGCATCTCGGAAATTAAACTTGCAAGGGTCGGTGGTGATCAGTTAGATCAACAAATTCAAAAATATTCAGATCACGAAAGACTCAAAAACTACGAATAGTTCGAGTTGATCGTTCATAATTCTTACTCATTTTAATGTGATTATTGAGTGAACAAATTGTGTTAGATTTATTTTTGTATCTAATGGAAAATTGAATTATGAAATAAGAATTACCTTATTAATTTTCTTTTCTAACTGCTCAAGTAATCGTCTTCTCATTAGATGTTTTCATACTCTTTTTGTATTATTTTTCAGTAGATTCTCTTGGTACTGCTTGCTTATAGAAGTTTATAAATTTCTTGCATCTAATTCTTCCATAGATCTTTTACTTTACAATAACACTGGTTAGTATTGGTGTTTCAAAGAAAAATATGTATTTTTTTACAGAAGTACGGCAAGAAGCCGTACAACAAGCACTAGCTCAAGCTCTTCAGAATAGACTTAAACCTTCGATGCCAATGCCATCCAAGAGGACGTCTGTTATGGCCAGAAGTCCGGAACGGGACAGACATGATTCAGGTAATTTTATCTTAACATTCTCAAAATAGCTTTATCAATTTGGTTCTTTTGCGTAAATATAATTAAGCATATGAATCTAAGTTCTTCGAACTTAGTCACAAAGAAACCCTGATATAGGCTATCCAAGTTCACGGTGCCAAATGCTACCTGGTAAAAACAATTGTAATTTTTAAACATTCCCATTACGAAGGATATTCTTATAGTATCAGCTGCTAAATACCGTTAAACAACATTGGATGATTTATGTATTAATTTTACAGATTCATCTTCAGACGAAGATAGCCTAGGCCATGAGGAATTGGTAGAAACTACGCCTGATAAAGAAAGAGCTAGGGATCGAAACACACCTCAAATATTCCCACCTCCTCCACTGTCCGACACAAGCAGTACAGGATCTCCACCTCCTTTGAACTATAGGGCTCGTCAACCTCCACCCAACAATTGGGATCATAGATCCAAGCAAGAAATCACCGAAATAAGCGATGTAATGCAGAATTTCAGGCCATGTAAGTGAAGAGTTTTTTTTTAGTCCTCTGGACCTACAGTTTAACGCTCGTTCCAAACGGCCATTGGGTTTGTAATCAATGTACATTACCCAGCATATATCATTATTTAAACTTCTCAAATCGTGGACAATCGCAAACACCCATGCCTTCAGCGGGGCTCGAACCCAAGTTCTACCTTTAAGTTCGTATTATTTACATTATATTTCACATCGTTACATCATAGTTTCGTTTGTATTGTTTGGCGTGTTCTAAATATATTTCATTATGTTACCGCGTATTACCTTTTATGTTGAAATACATTTTTTCGTTTGATTAGTACAAAAAATAATTTGTTTCAATCAAATTATTCAATTCAATATTTCCTAAAATTTCACTAAAAAATTACTAAATATTAGAAATCATGAATACTGACTTCATTGGTGGTTTTCTTCCTTTGCTTAACATGAATGAAGTCGTAAATTTAAGTTATAAACGCATTCTCATGTTTTGCTTCGCACATTCCATGTTCCGATATTTGTTTTTCTTTTTTCTACTTTTAAATTTGCAGTTTCACTTTTTTCGGTATGTCCTATTTCTCAACCTATTCTTTTTAATGGTAAATATTCTTTCATCAACTCCTATTCTTTCCTAACTGAGAATATTTTCGTGAGACATATGATCTGCTTTATTCCTTTGTTTTGCCACTAATTTTGAGATGTATTCGGCTTATGTTCAAATGTTCGACTGTTGGTAAAATCTCCTGATGAACGATCTCCCAAAAGCATTCATAAATGATTTTGTTTTTTATGGTCAATTAAGCTTTTTCTTTCATTTTGAAATATCCAAATTATTTTAAAATCAATTTTCATCAAGAATAGAGCCCAAATGAGTGAACACTATCATCAATTGATATACATTATCAGTGACCACAGAGAAAAACTTTTATTTCATTAACATGATATAAGTTATCGTTTTTCCAGATTCGCAACCACCTGATGTAACACACAACACTGCCCAGGGAAGTCGTAGGCCACCAGCGGACCGGTTGAACCGATATACATCATCAGCATCAGATGATACTATTGGAACTGGTACTGGAAAATGGAAGGTGTCCGCTAAAATACAACAACTTCTGAACACTCTAAAAAAGCCTAAGAGAAGACCCCTACCAGAATTTTATCAAGATGATGATATTGAGTTGGAAATTGCTGCTAATCCGAAGGATCCTAACGCCCCTAAACCAGAAGGTGATGAATAAATAAAATTTTGTGTATTAAGGCTCACATTAACATCATTTTAATTTATTGTGATCCTTTTTTTCTCAGGAGGGTGTATGACTCCATCGTTAGGTGATCCGTTAATTATACCTTCTGGACTTCCAAGAAATTTAGAAGCTGCTGTCTCAAGATATGGATGTGCATCATTCAAAGCTCCTGTTGCAACAGTACTAGATCCAAATGGAAAGCTAACAGTTACGTTAACATATGGTAAGTTCATAAGGTTTGCGAAAACATATAAATTCAGCATGTTTTTAAAATAACAAAATTTTGTTTCATATTTTTCTTAAAGTTAGGGTTTCACAAGTTTTTATGCAATTAAAATATCAGTTTTTCCTATTAAAAGAAACAGTTTATCATTATTAATGGCATTAATTTATATGTTGGTTTGATCAAAAACTTGTAAGAACATGTTGAAATAATAATTTTTTTGTGTACATGGTTTTAAGTAAATGTTTTTCCACTTTTGTAGATTTTTGAAACTTGTTATTTTTTCCAGGAAAGTTACTGACTCGTTCATGGAAAATTGCCTATGCTCTTCTAACAAAATCATTTGGTAAAAATGGGGACACTAGTCTCAAGTCAGGAGATAGAGTAGCCTTGGTTTATCCAAACAATGATCCTATCAATTTTCTATGTGCTTTTTATGGTTGTTTACAGGCAGGTATTGTACCTGTACCTGTTGAAGTACCAATCACAAGAAGGGATGCTGGCTCTCAACAAATTGGCTTCTTATTGGGCAGTTGTTCAGTGCAAGTCGCCCTCACATCAGAAGCTTGTTTGAAGGGATTACCAAAAACTACTTCTGGTGAAGTGGTACAGTTCAAGGGCTGGCCAAAGCTCAATTGGTTCATAACAGAGCACCTTACTAAAACTCCTAAAGATTTCACACCTGAACCACGGCTATCAGATGAAACCCCAGCTTATATTGAATACAGTACTGACAAAGATGGATCGGTTATGGGGGTGACTATTACTAGGGCTGCCATGCTGCAACACTGTAGAATGCTAACAATGTCATGCAACTATACTGAAGGAGAAAATATGGTGTGCGTACTAGATTTCAAAAGAGAAGTGGGATTGTGGCATTCAGTTCTAACTAGTCTGTTGAATGGAATGCATGTGATTTATATACCATATGCTTTAATGAAAGTTAATCCAGCTAGTTGGATGCAAATGATCACTAAGTACCGAGCATCTGTTGCAGTAGTTAAGTCACGAGATTTGCATTGGGGTTTATTAGCCACCAAAGACCATAAGGACATCAATTTGTCTTCATTAAGGATGCTTTTAGTAGCGGACGGTGCGAATCCATGGTCGTTGAGTTCTTGTGATCAGTTTTTGTCTGTATTCCAAAGTAAAGGGCTTAGACCAGATGCTATTTGCCCATGTGCAAGTTCTAGTGAATGTTTGACAGTTTCTGTGAGAAGACCTGGAAGAGCAGGTGTAAATTCAACAGGTAGAGGGGTTCTATCGATGCAAGGACTGAGTTATGGAGTAGTGAGAGTAGATCAAGAAAACAGTCTCACATCCCTAACTTTGCAGGATTGTGGGCAAGTGATGCCTGGTTGTGTTGTGGTTGTTATCAAAATGGAAGGACCACCTTATCTATGCAAAACGGATGAAGTTAGTATAATTCACATATAAATAACTCAAAATTACTGAAATATATTCTCATGTACAGAATATTTTCTAAATTAAAAAAATCATGATCTTGAATATTACCTGCTTTATTATTGAGATATTATTAATATATAGGCAAAGTTGAAGAAAGTAAATTTTACTGAATATAAATTGATGTTGATAATTGATGAGGCCGATACTTGGAGAAAATTAATATCCAATACAACAATATTTAAAATTTTCTCATAATTTAATGTAAAATACGCATGACAATGTTTCGAAGTACTACTTCTTTATCAAATGCTGGATTAATACTATCTGTTAATCTATTAGTATTAATCCAGCATTTGATAAAGAAGTAGTACTTCGAAACATCGTCATGCGTATTTTATATTAAATTATGAGAAAATTTTAAATATTGTTGTATTATAAATTGATGTCTTAAACGTGATGACACGTCATTTATGGGAGAAAAAATTTTCAATGTAGTAGACCTCAAATCAGTATGTTTAATTATATCAATTACAATTACTAAAATGAAAAACTGTCTCAGCAAAATACAGTTTTATATAAATAACAACAGTATAGGCATAACTTTTATTTATTATTTGCGATGTATTTTTGAAAATTTCTTTACTATATCCACAGGTTGGAGAAATTTGCGTGAATTCCGGTGCTAGTGGAACGCAGTATTGGGGGCTACAGGGCCTAAGCAATACAACTTTTAAAGTACAACCATTAACAACTGAGGGAAAAAACATTGGTGATGCGGAATATACAAGATCTGGTTTACTGGGATTCTTGGGCCCTGGCGGACTGGTTTTCATTTGCGGTTCTAAGGATGGTTTAATGGTGGTAACTGGCAGAAAACATAATGCCGATGATATTATTGCTACAGTCTTAGCAGTAGAGCCTATGAAGTTCATCTATAGGGGACGAATAGCAGTATTCAGCCACAGAGTGTTAAGAGATGAACGCATATGTGTTATTGCTGAACAAAGACCTGACTGCAGTGAGGAAGAAGTAAGTTAAATGCTTGTGACACAAGCAAATTTCAAATTGTTTAGTACTCAAGGACTCGCAATTTATTTCTGTTCACGCGAATAAATTATGCATTCAATTCAATCAACTTAAAATTTTACTATATATAGAAACTTCTAAAACTCCTATAATTTATATCAGATTAAGATATGTATATGTTTTTTTTATAATACTCATATATTATAAAGAATTGTTCTTTATAATGTTTTACACACATTTCCACAATTAGTTATAAATCGCTATACTCAATGAAATTAAAAGCTATTCTCATTTTATACAATCTAATTTGACCCAAAGATAAACCCAAAGCAGATGTGATAGCTTAATATCAATATTTAATAGTGTTGGCGTTTACTTGATGTAAATCCATTATAATTGAATATAAACTTAAATTCAAACACTTGAACTTATGATTAACACTTTATTCACTACATAGCATGACGCGTTTCGTCGTTACAAACGACTTCTTCAGATGCTTACAGAATGATGATGCTTACAGATTATTCTGTAAGCATCTGAAGAAGTCGTTTGTAACGACGAAACGCGTCATGCTATGTAGTCAATAAAGTGTAAATCATAAGTTCAAGTGTTTGAATTTAAGTATATATTCAATTAATATCAATAACTGAAATTTTCGAAGATATTCGAGAGTGCCACTTCCTTATCTCCATAGGTTGAAATATACTTAAAGATATAAAAAATAATAACTATTAATTTTCTTTCTCAATTTAAAACGCACACCAATATTTTGTGAAATTTCCAACATAATTCATGTTATGTATTGAATATAAACTTAAATTCAAACACTAGAACTTGATTTACATTATGATTAACACTTTATTCACTACATAGCATGACGCGTTTCGTCGTTACAAACGACTTCTTCAGATGCTTACAGAATGATGATGCTTACAGATTATTCTGTAAGCATCTGAAGAAGTCGTTTGTAACGACGAAACGCGTCATGCTATGTAGTCAATAAAGTGTAAATCATAAGTTCAAGTGTTTGAATTTAAGTATATATTCAATTAATATCAATAACTGAAATTTTCGAAGATATTCGAGAGTGCCACTTCCTTATCTCCATAGGTTGAAATATACTTAAAGATATAGAAAATAATATTTATTAATTTTCTTTCTCAATTTAAATCGCACATCAATATTTTGTGAAATTTCCAACATAATTCATGTTATGTATTGAATATAAACTTAAATTCAAACACTAGAACTTGATTTACACTTTATTCACTGCAGAGCATGACGCATTTGTAACGACGAAACTTGTCATGCTATGTAGTCAATAAAGTGTAACTCATAAGTTCAAGTGTTTGAATTTAAGTTTATATTCAAATAAAAATTCTCTTCAAATTATTATAATGTCTTTATTCTATCAATAACACAACCTTTATTGCTCAATAAAATTAATACTTAAACTTTATGAAGTTGATTGAATGTTCGCTGATCTCTTGGAGAAACATTGTTTAATAGAGAATAGAATAAACTGTATTTTCCAAAATAAAGAGAAAAATTAAATACATTTTACCTTATTAAAAAAAATTGCAAAGAAGAATGTGCCACTATGTGGGTGCCATATAAAAAATTCATTCAAGGAATACGGTTCACAACTTAATATTAATTTATATATTTTTTTCTTGAATACACTATACTCACTAATTTTTTGAAGATGACCAGGTAGAGAATATAATAGTATCATGGCCATGTAAAGTGAATTTTGTTCATATAAACTACTGCTATGAATAGGATACATCAACGGAAAAACTTTCCTGGTATTATTTAGATTCCTATAATTCTTAAAATACTGAGGATTCTGGTTAACAAATAATAGGAGTCTGTAAATATAAAGGCCATACATAGTTGAGAAACCTATACCCTTAAATATTCCAATACCTTTAAACTTTCCAAATATATTAAATAAAAACAAAAACACTCATTTATATGAAATACTTGATAATTGTTTCGTGGCATAACTCCATTTTCAAAAGTTAAACCTTTAGAGTTTAAAGGTTTAAGTCTGAGTAACACCCCGAAACAATTGTCAAGTATTTGTTATACATTTTGTGAAACCAAGCCAAGTGTTTTTGTTTTTATTTGATATATTTAAACTTTATTATTATGGTAACTATAATACAGGAAGTTTTTCTTCTACAAATTTGCAACCTTCAATTGAAATATACAGTCAGAGAGCATAGAATTACAAATTACATATTGAAACCCAATTACAATTTTGATTATTAAAATTTTTTTTCTAGTCTTTCCAGTGGATGTCTCGAGTATTGCAAGCTGTAGACTCTATTCATCAAGTCGGTATATATTGTTTAGCATTGGTACCTCCCAATTATCTTCCAAAAACTCCATTGGGAGGAATACATTTGTCTGAAACCAAACGGAGATTTTTGGATGGAACTCTTCATCCAGCAAATGTTTTGATGTGTCCTCATACATGTGTAACTAATTTGCCGAAACCAAGAGAAGTTCATTCAGGTAATATTGCAACTGATTAGTCTGTAATCCATGAAGATTCACTTTCTCAAGCATGTTCAGTTACGTAGATTTGGAAGTGTTATTTAAATTGGTACCCCATACAACTCAACTACTTATTATATTCAAAGATTATTGGCGTATTAATTAACAAAATCATATCTTGTTTGACGAAAATATCTGACGTGACTGCGTTATTTAAATCTGTCCAAAAATATTTTGAAGAGCATTGTATTGATTTTCATACATTAAAAATTGTTCGATCAGAGAGCTCAAAATATATGAAATGTCATATTTCTTATAAGATTTCTCATTTATTCACCAAAATAATGCAATCTGAAGATATGAATAACATTATTTTGTTACAAAATATATATCATACTTTTTCAGAGGAAAGTTTAGAATTATATTACGTAAATATATACATCAATTTTTTAAAGATCCAAGTGAGATTAATTGTTGAATAAAATCCGATTTTATTATAATAATTTTCAATGTGTAATGTCCAAATAAGGAGAGTAAATTATCCCTGACTACTCTTTGTTAGTGGTTCAGGTAAACAAATCACATATGGTTATATTACAATTCAATTCAGACAATGAACATATAGAGTGTTTTCAAAAAGAGATATTGGATAAATGTTGAAGAATAATTTGTCAATGACAATTTTTTCATAGAACCAATGTAGCTTCCAACAAGTGTACAGTTTCTGATGAGTATAGCTGCAACATAATAATTTTGAAAAATTATTTTACAATTGTATTTTCTAGTCTAGTATAGTTCTCTCCTGGATTGAAGATTTCTGCTTCATAAATTTGACGAAATTTATACATTAACTTTAAAGATTACAAAGTGCATTTATATAATGCCAATTTATTCTTGAAGGCACCCTTATAAAAACAATACAAATCTCACCTTTCAGAATTAGAATTTAGGAAGGAAACATTGCAGTAGATAATTGATTGTGTAATAGAATATTGAAAATGGTACAGTCTACTTCATGCTTTTATTCGTGTTTTTTACATTTAAATACGGAAGATCTAGAGCTGTTTGAAAGTTTTAATAACCACTACATTGTTAATTAAAATAATTTCTTAAAAAAGCAGTAAATAGGATAGAATCTAAATGTTATCTATTCAAATTTATAACTGGAAATAGAAGAAATAATATATGTATGTCATACATACGATATTAAATAATATATTTAATATCGGATGTAATACCTACAATATTAAATAAACATAGAAATGTGTATACTTGTGAATTATCATTCAAAAGTAGTAAGGACGTATTATTTCTTCTAATTATTTTTACATTAGAAAGCACAGATGCATTTCACTGTCTTGCTTGCACTTTTATGTCGCCTGAAACACATTGCACCTCATGTCAAGGTGACTGTTGTATAGCCATTCCTCATTCATTTGTTTCTTAAGATATGGAAAGCCATTCACTCAATCATTTGTTTCCATGGTAGGCACTATTAAGGTTTCTTGTTGAGTCATATATAATATAAAATCTTAAAATTTTTAGAAAATATTCATAATTTCAAGTGCTGATATTATCAAAGCCTTTTTACTCCAAAATATGTTGATTTCATTTTCAATATAAAAAATGATTTACAAAAATGATGACATGGTATAATGTATATGTTAAAATTGATTAAATATAATTATAATATAATTGATTAAATAAAGGTTAAAATATGTATTTATTTTTTTCTCGTGAGTAATTCAAAAAGAATAGGCAAGCATTTAATAAAAATATAATGCATTTTGAAAATTTCTTCAATACTGAGTGGATGGCTTAAGATGGTTACATTGATTGTAGCATCTAATTAACAAAGAGTGCAAGAAGAATTGATGTTAATAACTTCGTGATTCACTGATCAAAACAAACGCAGCATCTACTAACAATCTTGTAGCTAATAATTTTTACTGAAATTTCCATGTTTGTGTCTTCTTCAGTTTCTATTCCACATTGTTTATGAAGGTGTTTCTTGTTCTATTCAATTTTCAACAAGCCCAGAAATTGATTTACAACATAAAAATCCCACCTTATAATAAACGCAATATTATTTCATTTCAATTATTGTTTTTTTATCTATTATCCTGTTGGGTATCATAGAGATTTTATTACTAATTGATTTCTTTTAATGATTTTTTCAACCAAATGTTTTATTCCTTAGAAAAAATTTCAAATTATATTTTGATGATTATGAAATATTTTTTTGGCATCGATAAAAAAGTTTTTTCAATGTAAAAGAAAGTATCTAATTTAATTTTACCGTATAGTATATTTGTTGAAGAGGTACAAAAGATAGAATTAACCAAATTTGGCCTTCATAAATGGATGTTACCATGTAAAACAGGAGTCCCATGCATCTGTTCATATTTAAGTATTATTGAGTTTCAAAGACTTTTTACCTAATTGATTGTATTTATCTCTTGTGTTCGATTGTAACTTAGTTAATTACATGTGTACAAATTCTGTAAATGAATAATATGTAAAATATTTTTATTGTTTAGAATCACATAAAATAGCTGACATATTTGAACCAAACATATTGAATTTTTTCTAAGAATCACATCAAATTCAGTCAATATAATTTCTGTTGACAGTATGTGGCTCGAAGTTGTCATCAAACAAACGTATAATTATATACATCTTATAAAGGGGTTATTCCATTATTTTTGGAGCTATGTATATATTTTTTCATTATTTATAAATGAAAACTTCCTCCTCCAATGAATTTCATAACCAAAGCTCAAATTTAAGTATGTATTCATATTCTAATTTAAGGATAAAATTTCCTTATCTTAAATTTTAACTTTCATATGTTTCAAAATTTTCATGTTTCCTTATCTTATATATCCGGTTTTAGTCGTTTTTAATATATGTTTGAAACTTTGTCACAAAGAAGCACTGAAAAATTTAATTGTTATGAAAATGTGACATATTGAAATAGGCACTTTTATTATGTGGTATTTATTTTGGATAGCTTTCAAGGTTCAGAAGTAATAAATATACCAAAGTTTATTCTTACAATTTAGCAGATAATCTGGCACAACTGGTTACTTATACAAATATATGAATATATAAACTCAAAGATAAATATTTGTTCTATCTCTAGTTTTAAACCGAAGGTTGTACACATGATAATGTAGAAATTGAGTTACATTGAAAGTCTTATATCATATGGATGGACACATGAAGACTCTTCATTATTCCCCTTCTTTTACTATCAGTCATTGGTGCCCTGAAACTTTACCACTCTGTCTGAGACTAGGAGTGGGAAGTTGGTAGTGGTTCCCCCTAATCTCTAACTGACAGCTTTGCTTGAGAGATGCTACAGCATGGTATTCCCTTGCGTTTCAGCAACCGACTGTGTTTCAGACGTTGGACCCGCGTCTGTTATCGTGGGGAATCTTGTGCAAGGTAACAGGCTGGCTTGCGCTCAAGGTAGAGACTTTGGAGGCCTTCAAGAGGAGGATGACTCATCTAAAAAGGTGATTTTTAGTGTTAAATATTTTTAATTTCGCCAGTTTGTTGTCTAACTTTGTGGTTAAAGTAAAATTGATAATAGCGCTGAAGAAAACAAATTTTTGAGATCTACTACTACATAAATTCAAAATTCAATTACTTCACAAAGACAAATCTTCAGACATTCAGTGACTACATATGAGCATTGGTCGATGAAATTATGCGTCTAATATAATTCATCTAGAAAAATTTTTTTCTGAAAGCATATTGGTTTCAGTTTTAATAAATTCATAAAATATTTCTTAGACAACTATTTTCGTTGTATACATTAGATGTACTTTATATGTGCAGTATGTTTTGTTATTTAACTTGTATCACCATTTCTTGTAAAATCACTGGGATCCAAACTGAGAAACATCACTGAAATCCATACAGCTCTTACCGAAATTTTTCACGAATCCAGTAGTGATTTCATCCTTCATTACTCGATAATCTCAGTAAATATCTGTTACTCTACTGTCGTCTTTCATATTGCATGCCAGCATACTAAATGTCATCTCGTGAATTGAAATACTGTTTTGTTTTTTAATGTTATTAAAAAATTATTTTCTATATTTCTTTTTACAAACTTTTGACTTTTATAGGGCTGAATAATTTGATTTAAATGATATTTTTTAGCAACAATTCATCACAGAAATTCTACGCTGGAGGGCACACAGTACCTCTGATCACACTCTTTTCACTTTATTAAATAGTAAAGGCACTGCTGCTAAAGTGCTCACTTGTTCAGAACTTCACAAAAGAGCAGAGAGAATTGGTAATCTACTCAATGAGAAAGGAAGAATCAACACAGGCGATCAAGTAGCACTTATTTTTGCACCGGGGCTAGATCTGATATGTGCATTTTATGGTTGTTTGTATGTGGGTGCGGTGCCAGTCACCATAAGACCTCCACATCCACAAAACTTGCAGACTACACTTCCTACTGTACGAATGATTGTAGATGCTTCGAAGTCCGTACTAGTGTTGTCTTCTCAGGTGAGATATTATTTTCCATTAAGATTTGGAGAATTAACTTGATAGTAATAAAAAATATGAATACATTTTTTAAAATCATCGTAAACAATTTTGAATGCAATTGCGAATGTTGGTGTTTTTTCTGTTAAGATAGCTATCAATTAATTGTTTAGGCATTTTCGATATTAATATTTTTATGTTTTTATTTTATATTTTCAAGGCTGTGATAAAACTTCTTCGGTCAAAAGAGGCTAGTAATGTTGTGGATATAAAGTCATGGCCTCTAATCTTAGATACAGATGATATGCCCAAAAAGAAGTTACCTGTTCTATATAGAGCCCCAGCAGCGGAAATGCTTGCTTACCTGGATTTTAGCGTTTCTACTACAGGAATGTTGGCGGGGATCAAGATGTCTCATGCTGCCGTAACTAGCCTTTGTAGGAGTATGAAGCTTTCCTGTGAACTTTACCCTAGTCGACATATTGCTTTATGTTTGGATCCTTATTGTGGATTAGGTTTTGCTCTCTGGTAAGTACATTATTCAAATTGAAGTTTTATATATATAATTGAACAATGAAGCATCAATTAAACCGCTAGAACTATATTCTATGAAAGTTTATTCTTCTTGAAATTCATTTTTAAATTTTCTCCGAGCGCCATTCTATTCTTATGTAAATAAAATACATATATATATATATATATATATATATATATATATATATATATATATATATATATATATATATATATATATATATATATATATATATATATATATATATATATATATATTATATATATATATATATATATATATATATATATATATATATATATAAAGATATTCTTGATAGTTTCTTTTGTTACTCAAGTTTTGCCATTTTTTCAGGTGTTTGAGCAGTATATATTCTGGTCATCATTCCATTCTTATTCCACCTTCAGAAATAGACGTGAACCCCGCACTATGGTTAACTGCTGTTAGTCAAAATAAAGTACGAGATACTTTCTGTTCTTATGGGGTAATGGAGCTATGTACAAAAGGTCTAGGTTCATCTGTTAATCAGCTTAAGTCCCGAGGAATAAATTTAGGATGTGTTAGGACATGTGTGGTGGTGGCAGAAGAGAGGCCGAGAATAAATTTGACAACTAGCTTCTCAAAGTTATTCAGTGCTTTAGGACTTAGTCCAAGAGCAGTGTCCACAAGCTTTGGTTGCCGAGTCAATGTAGCCATTTGTTTACAAGGTGCTTCCAGCCCCGAACCTTCTTCAGTGTATGTTGATCTAAGGGCATTGCGTAATGATAGAGTAAGCTTAGTGGAAAGAGGTAGCCCACATAGTTTATGTATTATGGAAAGTGGAAAGTTATTGCCTGGAGTTAAAGTTATTATAGCAAATCCGGAAACCAAAGGTCAGTGCGGAGACTCTCATCTAGGCGAGATATGGGTACAAAGTGGTCACAATGCTAGTGGATATTACATCATATGTGCAGAAGAAAATGAATATAATGACCACTTTAACGCTCATTTGGTTACTGGAAATACAGGAGAGGTTTATGCAAGAACGGGTTATCTGGGATTCTTGAGACGGACAGAAAGCACATCTACTACTGGGGCGCATCGTACCACTCTTGAAGAAACGATACTAAACCGAGATAGTGACACAGACTCATTAAATTCATCACATCACATACTCAGTGCCGCTTCTTCGGATAGTCCAGAGCAGCATGATGCTGTTTTTGTTGTTGGTGCTTTAGATGAAACAATTATGCTTAGAGGAATGAGATATCACCCAATAGATATTGAGAACAGCATTTTGCGGTGCCATAAAAAAATTGCTGAATGGTGAGTTCATTTTGAAACTTTTCTCACAGTTATAATAAAAATGGTCAAGATTATTTAACTTTGTAAAACATTGCTCAATTTTTGTGAATCTTGTTATTCAGTACATATAAACGAATGATATATTTATGAAAGTTTTAATTAATTTTATGAGCATTGTTATCATTCAATATTCATCATTATGGATTTATTTTTTCAGTGCTGTGTTCACTTGGACCAACCTGTTAGTTGTAGTTGTAGAATTAGACGGCAATGAAAGTGAAGCCTTGGATTTAGTTCCATTAGTAACAAATACAGTCCTAGAAGAACATCATCTTATAGTGGGGGTTGTAGTGGTGGTGGACCCAGGAGTTGTCCCAATCAATTCGCGAGGAGAAAAACAAAGGATGCACCTCCGGGATGGATTCCTAGCTGATCAGTTAGATCCAATTTATGTGGCATATAATATGTAAGGTATAACTAATGGCACTACTGAACATCATTTGACTCAATTCAATTATTTTGAAATCGAATATATTGAGATTAGGTTTATTCCATACAGCCTTTTAACTTTATTTATTTACACTTTATTTCATACTATATGGTCTTTTCCATATTCTTTAATTGCTAAAATCGGGGATGAGATTAAAGAAAACTCCTCTTAAGATTAAATACATATTATCTAATAATTCTTAAAATGTTTTTTTTTGTATGAAGTATGAATAGCCATTCAAAAGATGTTCATTGTGTCCATCAATTTCTAAACCATGTTCAAGAACTTTATATAAGAAAATTAACTTGTGGGCTGAAAATTTTGCACAAATTTTATAAAGAAATACATTCAGAAGCTCAAAAAATATACATTTATATTTGTAAGGAACAAATTATTACGAAAACTTGTTAGCATTTGCATTACTTTCAAACTTTCCATTGTTTATTGCAACAAGTTTCATTAATTATGGTGCGAATATTCCAACAAATGTTTTGGCTCAAATTTTTCAGTCTTGGCGCTAGTGTAGATGTAAATAATACTAAGGCCTAATGGCTGAATTGTATTGTAGATTGTACAGTCAAATCTTTTTTTTTTAAGTATTTTGATCCAGTTAACCTATCATGTGATTATGAATTTTTTGTGATTTAAGTTAACTGTAAGCATTTTTAATGTATGTTTCAGTGTTCCATATAAGTATATTTTTGAATATGATAATTATATTAAGAGTCTAGTCTAATTATAATTTGGTCGCTTTTTTTCGCTGCTCAAATTCATGTAGAGAACAGAAATTATACCTTAGATATAAGTAAGCTAAAATTTTCTACATAAAAAAATTATGTCAACTTACATTATAATTAGAAAACTGAAATTTTTCACTATCTATTTTTTATTGTAAATTCAAGCATATTGCAAAAGAGAATAATAATACACAATTCAATATGAAATATAAATAAATTGATTTTGTTTATGAAGTAGAAGCATATGATCATTATATCATTCAGGTTGTATATTATTTATATGATGTATGTACTATTTTCAAGGATTTGTTACCCAATTTCCTGATGAAAATTATTTTTGAATACATGTTAGTTTAATTTAAAAATTTATTGACTATATTCTGTTCTCTACAATTTTAATAGATCCTACTGATTTCTGTGTCTGATTACAACTTATGTGCAATTTTAAAATTTTAACGATCAGCCACCTAATTAGTTTATATTGCTTACACAAAGTTTAGACTATGTAAGTCTTCTTCTAAGATTTATTAGAAATGACTGAAATTTGAGATAAGTTCAATACTATATGCAAATTCTTATAGATGTATTAATAATTTAAGAGCAGGATCATATATATAGACCATAATAAAATTTTGTTACTAGCATGAAGTGACAATAGAAATCATTATATTACTGATTTTAAATCGATTTTATATATTGAAAGTTTCCTTTTTTAAAACTTCAAATTTATGTAAAACATCTTCAAATAAATGTACCTTTTAGAAACTGTTACATTTTTTCCAAACAAATATCTTGAGTGCCTACTACAATATGAACTTTACATCTGACAAAAGTGAAGGTCGAAGACAAACGTGACGTGAATTATTGTCGGAACTTTTGGATTTATTCCATGTAGTGGAATATAACGTGTTACACGTTTGTTTTATTTCAACGTTTCGGCTGAAATCACATTGTTTGTCAAAAGTTTACATCGAACTGAAAATTTATTGCGTGGTATACACAACGAAAGTTCCCCAACTTTATTGTGATATAGTGATATCGCATGAAAATCTTAGTATTAACATATATACATACAAGTTGTTAATTTAAACATAATTTCGATAGACGTAGATTGAAGCTATGTAATCAGCCCCATAAATCATAATGAGAAGTTTATTCTGGTGCACCATGCAGTCTCAATGGTACGATTCTTGAAAAAAACACAGTACGTTATTTAAATATCAAGAACAATTATATCGTACAGGTGGAAAATGAATTAAAAATTCTATTGTATTTTGCCTTTGTCTACTCAATTTAATTCTGACAGCAAATCAAACAATATTGAAGTTTCGTTTTATTTTTACGCCACTTTTTGAAATTTTAATGAAGGACAAAGGTGTTCTAAAAAAATATTAAAAAATGTGCTGAAAGATTACCAATGTTGACTTCATTTGAGATGACGCATTAGCTCCTTTTGCAATGCAAGTTAAAGCAAACATTAATGCCACAAGATTAGTGTAATTAGTTAAAATCGACAGTTGTTTTTTGTAGCCCTTTCTACACTGAACAGACTTGTAGAAATATAGATTTTTTTATGGTCTACGATAATGCCAATTTTAAATGAAGCAGCAAGTAAATAGATTACAACCATGAACGTTGGAATATCTTTCTTTTAGGATGCATTTATTGTGAGGACCATTAGAGGTTACATAATCCGCAAATCCGCGTTTAGTATTATTTATATACAATTATATTCATTGTTAACATGATGTGACATCTGTCACAGATATGGCAAAAATGGCCTATTTAGCAATGAAATAATAAATATAAAATGTTGAAATTACTAATGTGTCAATAAAAACAAAACAAAAAGATTTCAATTTTTATTTGTATAACATCTCCATATTATTCATCTTATATACATTTAAATATTCTTTATATTACTATACATATAATTATTTATACATTTATCACAACCTACTATAACTATACAGTGATCTCAAGATAAAATAAATATACACATTGATCAAATATTTAGTTATTCTGAAATATTTCCAAGCTATTACAGATGACAAATTTGAATAATTTCAAACAACGCTCAGAATAATTGAGCCATTACCTTTTACAAGATTTTAATTCGTATGAATCTGTAAGTTGTCGTTATTGAACAGAAAGTTTGGACAGTTTCTGTTATTCATTTATATGGACTAATTGAACGAAAAGTCAACTAGTTATGAAAATTTTAAATTTCTTGCAAAATAATCTCTTTGAAATTCATAATGAAGATGGATAATTTAAATTTATTACTTACTGAATTATATATTACTGGATTTACGATAATCTATATTATGTATTATTACTTATCATAAATAACAGGGGACTAAGTCACCAATATAATAAACTCAAAACATAGATTTGTTTTTAGGAATTTTATACTATGACGTAAGATTTCAGTTTTGTCAAAAAGCAACAACAGTATATATCGATAATACAATCAATTTGTGATTCAACAAGAGTATTTATGATATTCACTTTCTAATCATTGGTTTCTTATATTTTGAATTTGGGTATAGCCTCTTATAAGATTCATTTTGTGAATGTCATATAAATTTAACAGGAATTACTGTGCTGCCAAGAGTTGACCCATATATATATCACAACATGTTATTCGAGTACACTCAAAGAAAATTGTTTGTACACTAATAGTGCCGGGAGCAACAATTTCACAACGATCTAAAAAAAGAGGGAAAAAAAGCTATTACGGCATTGCACAGCACGTAGACTGATATGCAACTTTTTAAACACAATTGTTTATAGTATAAATTCTATGTTCAATGATGATGGTTGTAGTTATAAAACTACATTTCCATGAAATATTTATCACTTGTTCAAGTTGTTGAACTATTGGAAACCAATGTGAATTTTTTTTTATATAGCTCTTTGTTTACTAGAGGAACTGCCAAATACACTATTATGGAGCAGTTACACAGTTTCAGTATAACAAAACATAAAGAACAAGTTGTTAAATACCAAATAACAAACCTATCTTTGTAATTTAAAAGATGCATACTTAAAAAGTAACAGCAGACTGGCTCAATTAGAAGATAATGTTATTTGGAAGCAGTCTTCAAATTCTTGAGGAACTATTATAGTAAAATAGAAATTTGGTAAAAGACGTAAAAATCATTGATTAATGATTAAATTGAGAAAATTCGAGTAACTGGATCAATAAAATAATAAATCTAAAAGTTCAGAAGCAATATTAACGTGATAAAATATTGAACATTTGAATATGAAATGTAAGTCGAATATATAATTATAACTAAGTATATCGGTAATTGACAGTCCAAATAAATTCTGTTTTTCATATCAAATGTGTTTATATACATAAGTCATCCAGTTATAAATACAATAGGAACTACTACTATGTAAGAAAATATCTATATATCGTCAATCGAAAGAAAAACAAATATTAAGATTCACTGAATTATAGGAATGTTGATATTAATATATAACATTTCAACGGATGAAAAACCATTAATATGTATCAAGGAATATACTTTGCATTTTAACAACAAACTTTTCAGGTACACGTTTTGAGGTTGAAGATTTGATTCTCTGACAACCTTTTTAATAACATGAATATTGATCCAACTAAAAGACGTTACCTTTGAAACGCAGAAAATTCAGATTTCTCAAATATTCATCCGAATTTGAGGAACAGTAACTAATTTCTAGTTTACGGCGTTTTATAAGTCTAAATACATAATTAACATTAATAAATTACCTCCTATAAACGAGATTTCGGGATGGTTTTAAAGATCAATATTGAAAGATTTCGTTTTGAAATACATAATAAGCTTTTTCAAACAACGCCAAAAATTATCCTATCTCTTTAAATTTTTTTTCAAAACAGTCACCTATCAGAGCTTTAGATAAAACAGTAAACGATATGGGTTCATAAAAGTGCTGCTTTGCTTGAGATTATCGTTATCGTCCTAACAGGTTTTTATGTTCTCCCACATTTTACGTGGATTACGAAGGTCTTTCAGGTTCAGGACAAATGGTGCTGTGCCATTGACAATTGGCCGTTTGGGGAATACTCCAAAATTGATACGTTTTTGGTCTGAAGCTTCTGGACTTGACATTAACATTTTTGCGTAATGATGCGTAGTAAAACAACAGCGAAAATCGAAGAGTTTGTTTTTATCATGATATATTATTATCGAGGAGTCCAGCAATTATTAAATGTAACATGTAGAAAATGGAAGATTTGAGCATAAGTTTTTCGGAATATGCCATGAAATGAGCAAAGGCATCAATGTATATTATACATTAGCAGGACAGCATTATACGACAGTTTAAAACTGTCTGTTGAGTGAGCCCTTGTAAGTAAAAAAAAGTAAAATAAAAAAATTAGCAGGCAAAACAACGATTTCGAATCCTCCAATTTGAACTTTAAAAACAAACACTAACGACAATGGAATATGAACCTAGATACCTCTTTTTTACAAGTTCAACTTTGGAAATGGAATAATAACCCAAAACAATTTTCAAGCGACCAATATAAGAGTATTCTTTGAAACTAAACCAACTCTTCTTTATTCAATTTGTATACAATATTTTTGTAGCTACTGAAGTATTGCAATCCCTGACTTGAAAGCGATATTGCAACAAGATTTAGTCTACATACTGACCACGTAATTTTACAATTCCCCCGACATTCAGTTGAAACGAATAATGGAAAATATTATAATGTTAATTATATGACAAACTAAAATATTTTTGAAGATATTCAAAATTCCAGGTAGACATGATCGAGCATAACGCTTCAATGAAACTTGTAATTTATTTAAGCTGTATTAGTGTTATGAAAACATCGCAGCATATGCCTTCAATTGAATAACTTTCTTCATTCGACTAACCAGAACAAGAAGAATATCAGAGAATATCCAGCGCTGAATTCAGCACGCCAAAATATTTTTTCATATTTCAATTTTATTTAACATTTATACACAGAGTATGGTGATATCGATTGGGTCTGAAAGCAAAATATGGAAAGACAATTAAATTGAAACAAGTGAAGGAGAATTAATTGAAAAATTATGTTAGTACCAAAATAAATAACCAATTTTTGCAACTAGAAAAATTCATTGAAAATTCAAGGCAGTTCTTGATCTATACCAAATTTATATTGCATTGTATATTAACAGGCAATATGGAAACAGTGTTTTTGACTGGGTCAAATTAAAACAGCAACTTGTTTTTCATAGATCAATGTTCCATTGCTTTCTATTTTACACAAGCATAAGTATTTTGAAGAGAATTGTACATCTTCGAATTGTAGTGTTTTGGATTTAGAAAATTAAGGGTTATACGAATATATGAATAAAGAAATGGTAGTGGATAAAATAGAAAGTTTTCTATTATCATTGGCACTGAAACAATTTAGAATAACAAAACACAAGACCTGCAATTGATAATCATCGCAAATAGTAAGAAATTTTAACATATATAAGAGAAATTAAGATTGTTACATAATAAAAAAATTACATTAAAACAAAAATCTTCACCACATATCGACGACTACTTTGTTTGGAGTTTGGAAAAAATACTTCCAAAAATAATGTTCAAGGCATTGAGATATTTTAGGTACAATGAATTCTTATAAATTAGGAAACTCACAGACAAGAACCAATTCAATATTTTACAAATTCAGGTGGCTAACCCCAATCAAAGTTGTCAATTAAGATTGAGTGCTAAAAATTAAGACTGTAGAAAAATATAAACAATGACAAATTTCTGATATTTCTCCAAAATATTCAGTTATTTACAAGTGCATTACTCCCAATAATAGAAAGCGAAGGTTTTGGAAATTGGTATCGTCGTGTACTCAACGACCTCTCGATGGATGCGGTTTCCGTCGATATGGGATATGACGTGCACCTTTTTGCAGATCGGGTACTAAAAAATGAAAAATACATGAAACATTAACTGGTTAGAATGCATTGATATTATTGCAGCAAAAATATTTAAAATAGGCAAAACAGCTTCGAATGATCGTAAATTTAGGACAATTCAAGTGATATATTCTAAGGTAAATGAACTCATAAACTCAGTAGTTTTGACAAAATATATTTCTTACAGATTTTTTGCATTTCTGGCAAAGGTTAATACTGGATATATACATCATTAATCTAGAATATCAGACGCAGAAATCTATATACAACAGCAACTACCTTTACTTCTATAAACTCATCAAAACAACAAATCCATAAATTGATGAAGGGACAAACGACACAATAGAGCTAAATATCGAATACGACAGCTGCACCTCAATCCCTAATTGAATTTATTTATCTGACTAATCAGTGGAATTAATTATGAATTAGAAGATATGACAGAAAATATGTGTTCACTGTATCCATCCCAATGTATAAACGGGTGCATACATGTATTTGTTTGGAGTACGTTACCATCTGACACAAATAACATTTGAAGACGTTTTATAGTGAACTAGCTTGCCTTATATAACATGTCACAAATGAAACTGTTAAAACTATAAAAAAGTTTTATAACAAGTTCTTTATTGGAAATATATAAAAATATTTGCAGAGTATATTTGAGTATTGAGACAAAAAAATTCCACGCCGCATAAAATGTTAGTTCAATATACGAAAATCATTTATATAATACCATTGTCATATGATAATGGTTGAAAAAAAAATCAAAATGAAATTTTGAGAATTTTCTAAGGAGTACTGACGAGACAAAATTTTTGTTAATTCACTGATTTATTAAATACTGAAGTAATTAAAAGTAAGAGTACAGTGTTTGAATAATAAATAATTAATGAAAGGGAAGTTTATTATGGTTCGGCAAATAATATAATAGGGACTAAATAATATATCCAGACTAAATTGTCTTAGATAATGAAACAATGACTTTTTGATGAATCTTGTTAGTTTTCATACACTCCAGAACAAAATGGGAACGCTGAGACATAAGAGTGATAAACAAAGACACAGAAAGAAGCTAACATGCAACATTTTTGAAATGAGCTATTTTGAACTTGTTTTTTTAATAAAATTTCAATTACTACCTTAGAAAAGGTATAACACTCTGGTTTGAAGTTGTGCTTTTGATCCAGCTGAACATAGGCCTTTTGGGCTTTTTGTGAAGACTTTTTATTCCTTTTACATTTGTTGACAATAATTGTCGAAAATAGAACAAAATCTTTCAAATCGTATTAAGAAGAGTTTTATAATTCATATATTTTCATTCTTCGTTTTCTGATGATACCAATCCCAATAATGATAATTGAAAGAGCTTTGAACAATTAATGTCCATATATTTCATTGTATGTATCGTATCACAAAAATATATTTAAGATTTCCAATACTTCAAACCTACATCGAACCAAATTATAAATGAAATATTTACTTATGACAGCAATTCGCAGTAAAAACTTTTTAAGATATTTAAGTTGTATACAAATCCAATGTAAAATTTACGTAAATTAGCAATTGGTTGCTTATATATGGAAAATAGATCATTACAGTGTTAAATATTTACTGGTGTAACACAACACTAATACACCAATAATCATGCAAATGAACAGCAATGAAATTTTTGATAAAATGAAATGTAACTCTCCAAATTTCAAAATTCAATGAAATTTTCCATTCAAGGTTGTTTTATGTTTCACACTAACACGATGGTTTTTTTATATTTCAAAGACATTCTTTAACGTTTTGTCAGCTCAAATGTAAAATTCATTTATTATCGATCATTTTCTAAGAGATTATACCAATTGCACCAATCAGTACAAACTTAAAGTTTCATTTAGGAACCTTTAAACATTTTGAAATGATAAATACGAAATTCTTAAAAATTGCTAATTCTTTACTAATAATATATCCACATATATCAAATATTTGCACCATGAATAGGAACTTTTTCAAAATAAGATAATTTAACATAAAACATCAAAAAAATTCAGAATATTCAACCGAATATTTGGTAATATAACTTGATAAAAATATACCTACTCAAGGAATTTACTGAATGTATGCACAAAGTGAATGCCACTTTTGGTCACTACTAAGAAGAGAAAATTTCAAGTAAATCTAAAATTATAAATATAAATATATTGTTGATATTGACAATGCAGCTATGAATAAAATATAAAAATCTTTTCGTCAAGTTATATTTCTGCCAGTTATATTTCTTGAAGTTAGGTATTTAGAACAAACAAAATGACATGATATTTGTGCAAAATAATGTAAAAGTGCAATTTTATATATAATAATTACCGTTAGAACTTTTTAAATAGCACATGTTTTTAGACATGAGACAAGTAAACCTTGCGTTTGAGAAAACCACTGTTCCGTACTGGGGAAGAAACGCCGGTGTCATGGCTGAAACAATGATACCACAACATGCATATTCAACTACAGACTACATTTCTATTACTCTATATGGAATTCATAATCACAACGGAACAATTTGTAGATCTTACCTTTTTCTGCGATAAAAACTTTGTCCTGGCAAGTTGAAGTAGCCTCGAGGAATTACCATCCTTGCGTTACCTTGGGCAGGCCTAGAGCCACCGTACGCCAATAGATTATTTAGATGTGCTGCATATCCTTCAGTGAGGATAACACCTTGAAGATGTTGTTTTTTCGACGCTTTCCCAACAATGAAAATTTGCTTCGATTTAAGACCTATTGCTGTGTACACATTTATATCTTTAGCACTTCCGTATGCAGCATGAATGATTACACCGTGATTCTGAAAACCATTGAAAATATATACATGTACATTAATTCACATATTTATTTACGCCAATCAGCCATAAACATCGGTAATAAACATTAAACATCTGTAATAATTTCATAGAAAATATGTTTAAATTAAAAGAAAAAATAACTATATATAAAGAAATATACTGAGAGCCATACAATGTTGATGAATTTACTGTTTACTGAAAAACAGAGGATAATCTAAATTGAACGTCAATGTCAACACATATTTGAAGTTTTTATGTGTATGTTGAAAATAATTAACTCACCAATATTAAATTGTTCAGATAAGCTGCTTTATGACCTAATGGATCAGTTGATATGCCATCCGCGAAAGAAACTAAGCCATGTGGAAAATTATGTTGCGATAACCAGGATACCACTTTACGATGTTGCATATCGGGTCGACCAGTAATATATATGATCAAATAGCCCAATTCCTGCCAGTGTCTGTCATATAAATAATAAAATAATGTGATTATTACAATTTTGATGAAATTCTATAATTTCATCCAAAAAGTCATACATTTGTTTGAAATTTATATCTTATAATAACTCACTTTGCAAACTTTTTTCCAATTTTTCGAATTTAAAAAATAATTTTTGAAAACTCTCAATACAATTGAATATTACCAATTTTGTTGAAATGAATTGTATTATTATAAGAGATATCATCAATATTGGAAGTCAGAAAGGAAAATTTAAGTAACACTTCTATCATTGGTATACAAAATTGGCTGGAAAATTTACTAATGTTGTGCTAATAAAAGCCAAATCCTGCTGCAATATAAATGACTATAAGATTGTGGGAGTTAAACTTTTAACTTCGAAATTTGTCTTATAATTTTGTTCTTGCACAACAAAAGCAAAAAACTTCTAAGTAACTACTTGAAAACTGAATAACAAATATCAATGAAGAAAAACAATCATATTTACAAAATAAAATTATTTGCTGAAAAGAATCATAGGCTTTATACTTTAAACACTAAATGAGCTTGAAAAGTTGTTACATATTTGTTACCTTACAATATCCACTGCACCTGCTCTCACTTTAGGATCTCTACCACTAACTGACATACTAGCAGTGAAAGAGCCGTCTATACTGAATACAACACATTCGGTTTTGGGGGGGACAACAGCCAAAAAGAAGTCTACAGATGTATGGTCGCCTCTCACAACCATCTGCAATGAATACATTGAATCATTAAAATATTTATCTCGAATTTAGCAAAAACAATTAGTTTATTATTAATTATTATGAAACTTCCAATTTTCAAAATTAAATACGTAGATATGATGTGAATTTTTATTAAGTTTCACGTATTTAATTCTGACAAACTTAGTATATTCAAAAATCAACTAACTGAATTTGTATGAATATGCAGAAAACTTTTGGATATGTTTCAATCAGGAGACCAAAATTCCAATTTGAATGTTATGGTAATATTGTTCTAGTTTATTTACTATCAAAATGTAAATGATGATAAAAATTTAATAGTCTACTCATTCACCTTGATGGGGTATAATCCATATCCTAAACTCTGCTCTTCAGGAATAATGTAAGTTATGCGACCTGCTTTGTCAGTAACTTCAGTGGATAGTTGCGTCCATTCTCCGACCTGAACATCTTGCATTACATGAATATCCACTTTCTCACCAGTTAGTGTAATCATATCGAATGGACCATACATAAATCTTGCTATTAGAAGTTGGGGTGCACCATCTTTAACTATTACATCATTCGCTCTATGATTAGCAGCTACGTTCTTGAAATAAATCATAATCATGATAGAAGTACTGCATTAATTCATTCTCATAAACGAAACACTTTAATACAATTGTAAATTAAACATGTAAAAACAATATCAGGGTTGTGCAAAATGTTCCAGAAAAATACACACCTAATTATTTAATGATAATTCATAAATAATTATAAATCAATTAATGATCAAATGATGTACATTTATTCCAATAGAAAGACATTTAAAGATGATTTGTAAACAAAATAAAAAACAAAAAGCAGGGAGATAATATAAAAAGCAAGGTTTATAATATAAAAAATTCATAGTATATTTTATTTTTCATTTCAAACATTAATGAAAAATAAAATGAAATCTAGTCACTGCTAATCAGCAACTAATAAAATTGAAAAGAAGTTTTTTCTTACTTTCGAGATAAATTATGGTTTTTGATTGAAATTCAACATTCAATTGAAGTTTCTTACTGTACTAGTAGAATAGCTAAATAATAATAACACCAATAGAAAGCTAAAAAGAAATATTGTTCCAAGAATTACCAAAACGTCATTAATAAATAATGATAGTACATAGTTTAGGAAAAAAAATTGTCTATAAGAATAAACTATTTAAACAGAGAAATAACTTGTATAATCCACATACTTTCAATTTGACTGAAGTTCTTTTTCTTTGCCATTTTTCTCGTGGTTGCCCTGGTTTAAAAGTAGTATCACGATCTTCAATACCACACAAGGGAGCGGATTCTATACCACCAATCTGTCTCAAAATAAAAGCAATGACATCACAACTTTCCCAGTAACTTGCATGAAAAAGATGAGGTAATGCATTTGTCGGAAAATTAGATAAGCCTTCTGGACAGTAGAGGGCGTAATCCATTCTTTTATTACCCCACCATTTTTGTTGCACTGAAATAAATCAAACATGTCAAAGAAAAAATACAAATCAACAAAGAGATACATGTATCGTTTTCGAATTTTTTTCAAAAATTATTTCGATAAAAAAGTTAAATTCTTCAAATATTGTTCTATCAACTGATACGATTATTAGATGTAATTTTTGCCGTAATATATAATAATATATTACTGGATTCTACGCATATCTCATTTTCCAGTGCTACTAATGATTAACTCAAAATCAATGAAATATATTAGAAGACTCGATCACTAAATATTTTTATTAAAATATTCTAATATTAACGAAAATATCGGTGTTCTGTACTTTTTGGAACCGATTAATCCTTTTATGTTCCAATCTCTACTAAACCAAACTACCATCCAAGTATTTATTTTTCAATTTAAGAAAAAGTGATTCTTGAATCACTTTTTAAAGAACTGAGAATTCACATATACCATACAAAACATCAAGATTACAAAAACAATGCGGAAACATAAAAGACAAACATTGAATGTGTAATCAAAAAGGTATAAAAAAACGACACACATAAAGAAATATTATCAAAAACCGAATAACTTAATTAAAACTTTAATGACTTCTTCAAAATATATTAATTATTCATTGACAAATAAATGTAGACAGAAAACCATTAAAATGGCAAAAAAACACCAAATTACTAAATAATTATACCAAATTTATAAATAATAATATAAATTATATATATATATATATATATATATATATATATATATATATATATATATATATATATATATATATATAACAGGCTTTTTTTTTGATAAGAAAAACTTTATATATATAGTTTTGACAAAGTTGTAATATAACAACGAAACGTCAACAAAAATAAAGTTTTCATATCAAAAAAAGCCTATTGCTAAAAACTTTCGAAATAAAATATCTTAAACAGGCAATAAATCAATTTCAAGATATATATATATATATATTTTTTTTTAAGTTTTTTTTTTAACAATATGGCTCTTGATAGCAAGTTTTTGGTGTAACAGAATGGAGAGCAGGACGCTTTTGTAGATTCTTCTTGAAACCATAGCAAGATATGCTCAAAAAGCAAGAAGACTCGTGCATGACAACCAAGTCCAAGTGGAACCACTCACTTAGATTTCCATTTTCTAATTTAGTTCTACTAATATATCATCACATTAAATTCACTATGGTAATAATTATACTCTGCTAGTAAAATTTCTACATTTTTCAAAAAGTCATCAACCTGAACTGTAAAACAATATATTACCACATTGATTGAGAAAATAACTTGTTAGATATTTAATAGTGTTGGCGTTTACTTGATGTAAATCCATTATAATTGAATATAAACTTAAATTCAAACACTTGAACTTAGATTCTGTAAGCATCTGAAGAAGTCGTTTGTAACGACGAAACGCGTCATGCTATGTAGTCAATAAAGTGTAAATCATAAGTTCAAGTGTTTGAATTTAAGTTTATATTCTGATAACTTGTTCCTATAAGAGTTAGGTAACAAATTCAATAACACCCTAGGCCCAGTTCTAACACAGTACCACACCCAGAAAGGAGCTTTATCATTTTGAAAATGAAGAGAGAATATTTTTTATTTTGAAAAATATAAGTGTAAATACTTCCTATTTATACAATACTTCATATTTTAACAGATGCAATGTGTTAACCTATTTGGAGTAAGTATGTATCTCCCATCTCAATCAATTGTTTATATACTTGCCTCAATAACAAACTAACATCATATGTACTATGTTAAATTTAAATTTCGATCAAGAAAATATATATTTAGTATATTCAGAGTAAGCATTAAGCAGCAACTCAAAGGCATTCCAAATGAAAGCTAACAACAGAACGAGTATTCTCTACAAGTACTTACAAGCAGTAATTGCTTGAAGCGGTATATTATCAATTAGCCCAGAAATAGTACTTTGAATCGAAATTTCAGAGAGACGTCTAGGTTGAGATGAATCACAAAACATTTGAGGATTCGATTGAAGAATTTCAACTACAATAGTAAATAAAAATTGTTAATTACACTACCATTTCATAAAATGAAAATTCACCATGAGAAAATTATACCAAAACTGAAACAATATTAGTATTCATTGAAGATAAATAATCATTTTATGCAATATATTGAACTATTTTACTTGAAATATACATGTTTAAAGGTTAAATGTTTCACAGCTTGAACAAAGTTTCAACTCATACATTTTTTTTCCATTCAGCTTTGCTAAAACTGGAACATAAATAAAAAATAAGTTGAGAAACGGAATGCTGTTGTACTTTATTAAAAATGTTTTTTGTAATGAATTAGATACTTGAGTACTTCTCGGAAGAATACAGTCTGCAAGAGGTCAATATTTTTCAACATTGTTTCAGTTTGAGTTGAAGCACAAACGTGAAGAATGTTTAATTTCTAAAGCAAAGTCTTTAAATAATTCAGATATCGATAAGCTTGAGGTAAGTGTGATTTATTTATTACTTACGTAGATGATATGGTTGACCATTGCCTAAAGGATATTTTGCATATCTGGGAATATTCACAGGAGGTAATATGGAAAACCTTGCAGAAAGCAAAGGCTCGAGTCGTGCTGCCACTGGATCCGTCGGATGAAATAAATTGTAGACTTGTTGGCAACTTGGACGGGTTATAATATCTGAAACATACATGCACACATATAGGCATTCTCACTGTTCAGGTCTAGTTATTTTTTCTGCTGAGTAGTCAGCGCTCCCTACTTTGAAAACAACAAAATATATATTCAAAACGCTTTTAATCTTATGGTTGAATGAAATATGACAAAAAAATTATCCAAAGTTTAACTTTTACTTACTTGTCTTATCTTCAGAAGATGATAACTTCCTGTGAGCTAAGACAAGGGCAAGGGGACTTCCAAACATGAAAAAATCAGAAACATCAAACTCTAACTTGACATTACTAGATACATCACTTGTTGAGGAAGACCTCCTTCTAGTTGGCGGTGCGGCCAGGAGACCCGAATCATTTACCAGTAGTTCATCTATAAGAATAACGCATAAAAGAACATATATGTATATGTCATAATAAACCAAAATGTATATGGTTAATGCTTAATTATTCATATAAACTAGAAATAATAAGAGATACCTTTATGTGAACAATCATCCAATATGCTATTTTCACTACCCTGTCTAGACTGAAGTTTGATAATTCGGCATAGTGAATCGTACGCTAAAATTGAACCGATAGAATCGGCAATTAGGCACACCTGACCACAAAATCCTTGTCCTTCCTCCGATTTCAAAAAATCTGAAATTTTTTGAATGGCGAGTTTGACAGTGTCGAACATTTATAGCAACATTTTATCATAATTTTGTATACGAAATCGTAATTCTATTGAATAAGCAGAAAGTTTTTCAAAATTGTATTGACTTCCAATCACTTGAGTAAATTATAAATCTATAATTATCTAACAGATACTATTTTAAAAATAGTTTGGGGAAAAACATATTATAGAATTAATGAGAATTTTGTTCATTCAAGAATTTTTCAATAGTACTGTAAAAAGGTTTTATCCAATAGTTCTTTAGTTTCCTCCTGCTACATCCAATAGATATTTTTCAAGATTCTAAAATACTTCTCTTAGTATATCACAAAAATTTATATGGATAGTTGAAATACCTTGATAAGTTGAATTTGCGGCATTGATTGTCCTGGACACAGATTCTACATATTCTGGAGGTGTAGTTGCCAAAAGAGGAATAGCACCAATAGGTATTGAATCATGTGTTATTTGAGGAACATCAGCACATGAAGGAGAAACATCAAAACTATATGGACTCAAACTGTAAGAAAATCAATCTTAATTGCTTCTAATGCACACATTTTTTAATAATAATACATATTCAATAAATGTAATAATAATAATACAGGTATTCAATTATAATAATTATATAATAAATTATTGAGTAAATGTAATTATTTTATAAATATCAATTCACATTTTTTATTTTCAAGAATAATATTTATAATTATTTTATAAATATATTGTTTTGTGGTAAGTTCTGTAGGCAACGACATTTTTTAATACATTAGTGTTTCTTCACTGGTTATTAATTAAAAAAACTCAAAGTACTTGATAATGAAGATCTTGAAGTTATAGAAAACATCTCAAATCATTCATTAAAAATTGTAAACATAAAAATATGAAATCTAAAAACTTATGAAATTTAACTGAAATGATTTACCTTGAAACAATTGCTAAACTATCTGTACAAATCGAAGGACACGATACAAGTCTTATTGCCACATGACCAATGAGGGAAGGATAATGCTGCCTCATAACGGATTCGAAGGCTCCTCGAAAAGTAGTAACATCGGACTTTTTCGCAGTCATATCTACATTAGCATCTGAAAATAAAAAATAGGGATTTGAAATGAAATTTTGCTATGCATTTCTCCAGCAGATATCTCATTTCATCATTATTCTTTATAGTATTCTTGGAAATACTTCCATATCATGGGCTTTAGGCAATTCATTATTCATATTATCATTAATTTTATTTGAATTATTTTAAATAGAATATATAAATATATATAACGCACAAACCTACTTCTTTTTTTTTAATAAAAAAGCTAATTTTGTATACTGGCTTCAATATGTATCATGATTCATAATCTTACCTAAAACGCTACCAGCGTGCATCACTAATAATAATACTGATGTGTTACATGGAAGATGAGCAGGAGAAGCACCAGGCGAATCTGAAAAGCTTGCATCCAAGGAATTCACTTTATTCCTCTGCAACAATTTTCTATTTCCTCTCTCACTGGCAACTCTGTTCAAAAACGATTGGGAAAATATGCTGTCATCTGAAACACGAAATAAATTTTATAAACGTGTTTCAATCATTTTTCTTTTTTTTTACCATTACTCTCAATTATTACACTTGGAGACGAAATATCAGCATCCTCTTCCTGTAGAAGATCTAGGGAACTCCATTTTGCCAATGAAGAAGAATCAGTAGCATCTATCAAAATATAATGCAATAAATTTCCTGCAGTTTTATATAAAATTAAAATTTCAATTCAATGTATATATGCTTTTATCATCTTTCAAAACCAAACAGGAAAAATATCGGATTAAAGTAATGTTTAATGTTTATACAATTCTATTTTGAAAATATAATGTAAAAAGTTAAGTTTTTTTATTCAAGTTATATTAAACTATTTTTCATTTACGTTGAGTTTAGCTTGAAAGAAATAAATATAAGAATAAATCAAGATAACATATAAAAAATAAAAAATGGGTTCATAATATAAAATTACAATTATGTTATGTTATGTTGAACCTATATATGTAATATAAAGTAATAAACATACTAAATACTTTCAGTAGATCCTATCTTCTTTCTTATAACATATATGAACAATTACTTCTGTTTGAATAGGATCAATTGAGCATAAACTCATATTTTTCCCTCATACTTTTGTATCATGTTGAATATTGTTTTCTTTTGCAATTAATTTTTTTTGCAATAAATATTTAACACGTTCATTTACCTTCACAATCGAAAAACTCTTCATCTGATGCAGAATCGGAATCTCGCCCTAAGCTTTCAATTCTCCAATTAGCAACTTGCAAATCAAAGCTTTTTATGGAAGATGAACTTGGTGAATGTAGGCCTCTTGAGGATTGCCATTTTTCATCATGTCTGAAATAAGTTACTCTCTTATACTTTCATAATAAAAATGAGATTGTATAAGATTAGAAATTATTTATCATCATATGATCTAAAAATGTAACTAAATTTGAACAGTGAATATTTGGGAACATAAGAATTTCAAAGTTTTCAATTTAAAATAATGACTTTTTGATGTCAAAAAGAAACATGTTTTTAAAGCTCCAAGTGAATTTTCCTAATTTAATCCATATTGGAAGAACAGAACAAGCAATTTAATGAATATATCTAATATTTATTTTCTATTTTAAAAGTGAAAACAAGGAATTTACCTCAATGCCAATTTTGAAGCGTGTTCATCATCATTACTTAGTTCACCATCTGAACTGCCAGTTTGTATAATAGGAATATCAGTTTTCTTAACAAGCAAAGGACTATCCTCAGTAACTTCTATGCTACCAAAAGTAGCAGCTAGAGTTTTACCTGGGTCTTCTTTTTGTGTGCTATTGTTCAAATTATCATCTTCATCTAAAAAATTATTACTCTCAATACAACATAAACTACACCTAGTTTGTGTTGAACCATTGCATGTATCATTTATTGAAATCCAGTAACCCTTACAATGATCAATCCATAATTTATAACACTTTCCTACTTCTATATCAAAATTTCTACAAAACTAAAATTTACATCTAAATCAATGGGGTAATATAAAGGAGTAATATTATTTTCAAGATCTAATTCTTAAGTATCACTCACTTTCTTCATTAATTGATTTCAAATATTACTCCATATTAAACACTGAAATTTGAACATCAACACAATTAAACAAGAAACATACAAAAATAATATGGCTTAAACAAAATATGTAACAAAAAAAAAAAAAATAATATTAACAAAACTCACCAAAACCATCATAATCACTTTGTCCCATTTTTCTTTTGAGAGCCAATTGTGTTTGTCTCTCAATTTCTCTAATATCTTCCATTGTTAAGCCATACCATTCATCTTGCCAAGCCCATGCTTGCCTATGCGCTCTAACCATAGTTTTTCGCAAAGCTTTAAAATGAAACTGATTAAGACAGATTCAGTGACAAAAATATATTGCAATGAAAACCAATATCAGAAAATATTACATTAAATAATAAAAAAAACTTTTTAATAGTGTTGGCGTTTACTTGATGTAAATCCATTATAATTGAATATAAACTTAAATTCAAACACTTGAACTTATGATTTACATTTTATTTAAAGTATAAGTTCAAGTGTTTGAATTTAAGTTTATATTCAAAAAAACTATTGGCATTATATTACTAACTGTATCCGTACTTTCCCTAAGTCAAATTTTTATTCTTTGAAGAATAACTGTAAATTTGTATAATAATAATCTTTAATAACATGAATATCTCTTTATGTCCTTTATGATCTTTAGATTTCTGAAGATGATTTCAGTTGAATTGAGATAATGGGATACACATATTTGTATGATAAAAATTTTTTCTGAAATTACATATTTCAGTACCCACTAAATTAACTATTCAAAAACCCTGAGAACCTCTTAATTAAACAATTTATTTGAGATGCATACACATTAATCTAAAATAAAATAGTAGATAAAGTGTAGACTTTATTTGCTGCAGGTATCTTACATAAGTGTACGTAATCCAATTAATCAATTTAAAATAGACTGGAGTTCACATAATGATAAAAATTAAATGTATAGAAAAATCATTCTTTTAAAAAGTAACTCACCTACATCATGTATAAATTTTTCAATTTTTGTTTGCATGCCCCAATATCGAAATTCTACTCTACATAATTTATAGGCGCACATCAACGATTTACCATTAGGAAGAGGCTGAGGTTTTCCCTGGACCTAAAAGGCAAAACTAAATATTCACTTCAGACAACTAACATTTAAAAAATACCTCTTTCCAATACTCATCTAACCAATTGTCATTCAACGGACCTCTGTTGGTTTTTTCTGATCTATAAAAACTAGGATCCTCCTCTTTCAAATAATCAGCGCCATATAACTGGTCTCTAACCACATCAATCATATCTTTAAAATAAATTTGCATTAAACTTAGTTCCACATAAAGGGCAAATTGGTCTCACTCTACCAATTCTGAACATTTAATGTTCAGGATAGTTGCAAAAACATAGCAAGAAATTACTCAAATGTCACTTAACATAAATGCTAGAATTTGTGGGATGTACACAAAGCCCAGATTTTCATGGTCCCACATGGTATTGCAAAGAAGTCAAAAAATTCTAGTTTTCACAAAAGGAATATTCTTCATCTAAACATGCGATTTCATTTTGAAGTACGCAATAATTATAATGCATGTCTGAACAACATAGGTTTACTCAACAAATGCAAAGTGTTGGAAGATATGCTATAATGAAAAGAGGCATTCCATCAATTCTGGGGAATATTGTAAACATAATATTTCATGAAAAATAGTAGTGTTGAAAAAATAAAACCGATAATTATCATAAATATTGAGTAGAATATTTCTTTGTACAATTTCAATATTATTTTGCTATGACAAAAGATTTGGAGTGGAATGATGAAATTAGTGTTTATCATGGTGGGATAAATAGAAAATGTTTTGTCCTTAAATAAAATAGAAATGTAGACTTTCTTATTCTTGATTATATAAGACAATAATCTAACTAGACTACATCTATTTGTGCAGAAAAAATTTCTTATTATTGAATCTTGATAAGACAGAGTGTATATATTTCGGCACCAAGTTTACATCTGGATGTGTTGAGCTTTCTTCATGATATTATTTTAACATCTAACCCACACACAAGGTTCTGGCTGTATATGTTGACAGTCATCTCAGGTGGTGTGATCACGGGGATCAACTCTGCAGAAGGCTCAATAGTGCATACTATGAGCATGGACACATGGACTATACTATTATATTGTGGGGTAATTCTGTGAATGCAGGAAGAGTTTTCTTATCGCAAAAACGTATAGTGAGATTGATGTTTAGCTTGTGACGTAGGGAGTCTTGTAAGAAATCATTTATGGATAAAAATATGTTAACAGCTCCTAGTTTATACATATTCTGCATAAACGCACCAAGCATTGGTGCGTTCCTTGGGGATAGGTTTGATATTTGAAGTCGTTTTATATGGTAGTTTTTATGATTTTTAATTACGATATTCTGTATTCTTATATGTTTATTGCGAGTTGTCCTATACATTATTTATTGTCAGAAAGGATCGAATAAAGATTATTATTATTATTACTATAGTGCAAAAGTGTTACTTTTGCAGATATTTGCTTGTATACTGATTAGCAAACTATATTTCATACCTACAATCCTATTTCTAAGATCTGATCCAGTTAGTTTGAAAACATTTTCCTGATGTCCATTATCTGCATAGTAGTAGGTTTCAATTTCTAGGTAAAATTTTTCCACAAAGGGACAAGTATATCTAGTTTTGGTATATGGATATGCATTCCAAGCCTCTTCTTCGACCATTAACGCTGTTTTAGGTAAAATACCTTTCAGCCAACCTGAAATGCAAAAACAAATTTTAGTGAATTCTATACAAATACCTTTGATTCTAATTTCAATTCATTTTCATCATTACCTGGTAGATGACTTCCAACATGATATATCTTATGGGTGTATTGTCCTTGTCCGCCAGGCCCATCATGGTAAGGTTCATTGACTAATATTTCAACCCCACTTCCAGCTCCACTACTTTCCTCTCGACTTTTTTTCTGAATGTGAATACAAATAGAACATAGAAATATAAACAAAGGTAGAATATATTTAATACAGGTACCGATAGTATGGACATTTCTACAAGAGTGGTACAGCAAACACATGGCAGGTGTAAAAAGCTTTTGAATAAAATAAATTTCAACATCAAGCAAATGATAAAAATTATTTGCTTTTGGCAAGAAAACCAAGGATGAGATTAAAACGAATTCCATCATTGTTGAGGCTTTATACTTCTGTTATAAAACAAAATATATGCAAAATGAAAACACTGAATGTTTTTGCAGTATGTTCAGGTTGAACTATTTACAAGCAATATTCAAATTATATTTCTAACTACTGACATGATTAATATTTAATGCTTAAATTTGAACAACCTAATTATCAGGTGTTTTGTTTTGACAAATTTTTAAATGTTAATACTTTTTAAAATTCTTGCTAATATACTTTATTGGTAAGCAAAAACAAGTACAGTTATAGGGATTACAAGTAAAAAATAGACATAAATTAGCTTACAGCTATCATGTAAAGCTGGGCAATACGGTATTCCTCCACAGTTAGGGGTAAAGGAATGCGATATTCTTTGATGAGCATGGCTGACGAGGACGGCTTCCTCTATTTGATGTGGAACTTTAAGAATCTCTTCATAGCTTCACTAAAAAAAAATTTCATTTATTTTTGGATGTCACTGATTCGGATGATAAATTTTTTAAAGTTTGTCATATATTAATAGTTAATAATACAAAATTAGATTAATCAATATCTATAATGGCCATATAATAATTCTCACTGCTGTAAGTTGTCTTCCTAAATTCTCAAGATAATAATAAGGTGGTAATTATCAATAAAATAGAATGAATTATATACAATTATACTGGTAAACCATTATAATTAAGATTACATTATTATTACCATTGTAATTCTTCAATAAAACACTGCTTTCAATATCAAGAACAGTTTTCTAATACTTTAAAAACAAATTTCAATAAGGAAAAACTAAAGTTTATCGTAATACCAGTAAATCATCAGCATAAACGGTCAGATCTGTTGTTAAATATAAATAAAATTTTATGTTGATAACATACATACATCAACACTTTGGGTCAAAAATCAAGGATTACTACTTTCTCACAAGTATTAAATTTTTTAAAAACATTACAAGATTTAAACCTCAAACTCAGAGAAAATTACGAAGATCAAATTGAACATAGGAGATTAATAAAAATGTAAAAACATGGTTTAGCTAATTAACAATTTACATATTACGGTACCTGATCGACAATCTTCCTGATATATTTGAATTAAATATCAATTACTTCCTGAGTTTGCGTCATACGTAACATTTTAGTTTCAAATAATATTTCAATTTCCTCAATATTTTTCCTGTTATAAGTGGATACATGCCTATGGATTTGTAAGAGTGGGAAATTATCATTTATACTGTTTATTGTTTAATAACATCCTATACAGTTGCCAAGTCCGAGTCATAATCATATGTGTAATGTGCAGCGATGCCAATATTTACAAGTGAAAGTATTCATAAACCTCATTTCCAACAAATAACATGTGATATAATGATAATCATTTGAACATTTCTTGTACACTTCAATTGTGAAACAAAATATTTGTAAAACCCCATTACATTCGGGAAAATTGTTTTTACTATTCATAATCCAAATGATCTACAAGCTATATATTCAATACTTTTCTGTTGGTATAATTGGTTGGTTACAATTACTATAAAGTACTTCATAGGGTGTTATGGGAAGTATGTTCTTATTGGATTTTTATGAGCAGTAAAGTTTCAGTCTGGAACCATAAAATGTTTTATTATCATCAATGTAAAATGTATGCTTGAGAGATTGTTTTCTTGACATAATAAAATTTTATATATGTTAGATTATTCAACTCGATTTTAGTTGGGGTATGCAATCTCATGTGATTTTATACTCATTTAAAACAATATCTTGAATCCATCGAGTCATATCAAATAGCAAGGCTAAATGAACAAGCAAATTTCGCTGTAAATAGACTTTACTGAATTCATATTAGAAATGACATTCAGTAGTAACATACAATAGACGTAATTTTACAAAAACAGCTGGAAGTCACTACTTGATAGTAATCTGCGGTTTACACAGAACATAACCTATATTATTCTGTGCTGCAACACTAGCACTATGTCCAAGACAAAGAAATCGCCCATATAAAAGATATCAAAGATATGGGAGAGTGAAGACGCCGCTTGTATACTGAATGTTTAATGTTACTAAGTGATATGAGGAATGTTATTTTTTTAATTCATGTTGAGATGATAATGTAAATCAGTTTACTCTTATCAAATTGACACATTAGAAAGTGTAATGAAAAGTACTTCAGCATGTGCTACAGAGAATTGATTTAAATTAATAATTGAAAACTTGTTTAGTTCATTCCAAAATGAATCACTGTATTTGTGAAAAAATTACACTAGTATGAAATAATGGGGTAATTACATGTTTAACTAATTTAATGGAAAAGAATTCTCATGATACATAGATAAATAATATTCGGTGTTGCTGCCTTTTACAGAATTAGTTAACAAGAAAAGAAACATTCCATGAAAACGTTTCGACTGTAAAGTATTGGATGGAATTTTGTTTTCTTTCATAATCCGACTTGAATTGTGGATTCTAGCGTCTTTGTTACAAATGATTAAAAATTATTTACACAACGAAAAGAAAATTAAACAAAGAATTAGAAGAATATATAATGAAAGAAATCTTTGAAATATAGGTATACTATACGATAGTTAATCATTACGGAAAATAATAAAATCAACTTTAATGTTGTACCTAACTATCAAAACTTTAAATAATCATGATAAGTTGTCGTAATACTATAGTTAAAGTTTTTATATTATTTTCCGAGATGCTAAAAGATTTATATGAAGAAATGACGTGAAATAATTAATAAATGTACAAAGTACCTTTAAAACTTAGAAACCCGCTTTTATGAAATACTAAGGATTTTAAAATAAAGAGAATGTAATTAGCAATGGATTTTTCCTTTGTCAATACGGCTGATCATTGATATCATATGTAGGTACTTACCTATGTGGAAAGCTTATTGTTTAGTTTATATGCAATTATTATGTAATTTAAAATTAATGAGATTGAATTCTCGATTAACTCTTGGTGAAACATAATTGAATATTAAAATAAATTAAACTCTTGGCTTAATGTTTCACGATTTATTTAACAATATGTATAGTCAACATGTTTCGAGCGTTAGGGTCTTGAAAATGAGCTAACGCTCGAAACATGTTAACTATACATATTGTTAAATAAATCGTGAAACATTAAGCCAAGAGTTCAATTTATTTTAATAATTTAAAATTATAGATCACTTTACTTAAATCGAAAGTACACACTACAAATACTTAACAAGCTTCGAAACATTCATAATCATTGAATGTATAAAAATTGAAATCTTTGTTTTAATAACTTATGTTTATTGTTAATAAACACAATTTAAAATTTAAAAAATATTCCATATATTGTCCATTACAATATTGTTTCGGCATACCTACAATACCTTCATCCGGTGGATGAAAAACAGTTTTCACCAGTTTAACCAGTTTTCATCTACCTGATGAAGGTATACCGAAACAATTTTGTAGTGGACAATATATGAAATATTTTTGGAATTTTCAAAAGTGTGTTTGATTTATTAATATTTTGACATGAAATTTCAACACATATCTCCCTCCTCAATGAACTGCTTATGTTATCTTTCATCCACAATTTTGACGAGTATAAAATGCATATGTAGGGTAGGCAGGGGGAATAGCGCTCTCTGGGCAATGGCGCTCAAAACAGCTGTATTAGATTGGGTACACGCCTTTATGAGACGCAATCCTTCAGTTTCTATACGCAAAACTGAAGCAACAAGCTTAAATAGAATTTCTGCTTTCAACAAAGAAGAAATAACACATTTTTATGATAAACTTTGCGACCTAATGGAAAAACATAAGTTTATTCCCAACAATATTTACAATCCTGACGAAACTGGTATCACCACGGTGACAGACTCAGGAAAAGTGCTCGCCGAAGAGAAGAGTTGGATTTGTTAAAAGCGGCGAACGAGGAAGCAACATAACCGTTACGTGTGCGATGAGTGGTGCCGGAAACTTCACACCACCCATGTTTATTTTTGCCAGACAGAGAATGACACCTTTATTAGAAAAAGATGGACCCACTGTTGCATTATACACAAACTCTAAAAATGGCTGGATAAATGAAGACTTATTTGTCACTTGGCTCAAACATTTCTCAGCATTTGCAAAGTCTACCCAAGAATCACCTGTGTTGTTAATCCTAGACAATCACAGCAGTCATATTTCCCTTCAAGCTTTCATTTTTTGTAAAGAAAGCCAGATCACAATGCTTTCCATTCCACCACATAGTTCTCATAGAACACAGCCGCTGGATGTGTCTTTTTATGGGCCGCTGAAAGCAGCTTATAGGCATGAATGCAACAGGCACATGAAGAGACATTTAATGTGTGGAATAACTCCATACGATGTTGCAAGTCTTTTCAAAAAAGCCTACGTACAAGTTGCGAATATAAGTAAAGCAGAATCTGGATTTCAAGGTACTGGAATTTACCCATTGAACCCAAATGTTTTCACTGATCAAGATTTTTTGGCAGCTTCGATGATCGCACAAGAACCGGAACAAATAATTGAAACCCAAGACCCAAAAGTCCAGAATTTGTTGATGACAAAAGAACTCCGGTATCCTTTACTGCTATAGCAACGACACCAACTATTACACCATGTTCTAAGCCGGGGCAAAGAAAGCGGAAACAGCATGCTACCATATTAACTGCGACTCCTATGAAAATTATTTTAGAGGGTAAAGAAAAAAAAAATTGCGAAATTTAATAAAACTGGAAATCATAATAATTAAAGACCAAAAAGGATTGTCAAAGGAAAGAAAAACAAACATATAAAAAAGAAATCTTACAAGAGAAATAATTTATAGGACAGTTCTTCAGAGAATGAAGAATAAGAGCACCTTTGCGACGATGACAGTGATGACGAAATGATTGCGGATGATGAAAATTATAACAAATGTATCATTTGCGAAGAATTTGGAAAAAATAACGAGTTGTGGTATCGCTTCACCATCTGTGCATTGTGGGCTCATGCAACATGTTCAGGATGGCATTCCCCAGATGGATATATCTGTGATTTATGTGTTCAAAAATAAAATATTTATATTTCTCATTTGTCCTATCTGTAATAATAATTATTACTTAATATTAGATTATTATAATAATTGAAGTTGATTTGACATTGAAGACTTGATGCTAATTTGTAATTGTAGACTTTTCTTTTATTATATAAGGTTGATCTCACATATATTTTCTCAATTGAAATGTATTTTACATGTTAAATGACAACAAACATATTTGAGCGTCATTACCCCATACCCTGAGCGGCATTACCCAAAGTCAGGGGCAATGCCGCTCAAACATGTTTTTTTAATATTGTTTTCCTACAACTAGTCAGTCAAAGATATATGCTTTTGTTGTTAAATTGTTGATTACTTGATAAATAAAGACTCTGTTACTTTTCTTAATTTTGATTTAAAATAAATAATGTTTAAAATACATCATGTTTTTCTGAAGTCAACTTCATTCCCCCTCCCTACCCTACTGATATTATAGCTAATGCAAATAAATATAAATAATAAGCGTGTTTACCAGTTCTACAAATACAAGTAATTACGAGTTTAATGGTATTCAATTTCAATTTATTTTTAATGTAATGAGCACGCTAACAACCCCAATTTTTGTCAACACTTGTAATGCATTGGAAGGAAAAATGACTGTGAATTTTGAGCAGGCCTGTTTCTCCATCTGAAGTTGATATAGGGATTTTATTAGAATAAAATCAACAGTACGTCCAGTACAAAAAAAGTCCAGTAGCATAGAAAAAGTGCCAAAAATTAAGTAATCCATTTCCTTAAAAACATGAAACGGAAGATTACAAAAAATAAAATATAAGTTTTTTTTTTAATATTTCGTGTCATATACTATGTACAGAGGAACAGAAGCACTGGTTTGATTGCAAAGATTCGAAAATGTTTGTGGGGAACATCAGAAAAGAAGAATTTTAAAAGTTAAAAAGAGTTTTAATGCCGCCTAGAACAAAAACTTTGTTGCTTAAAAATTTGGTTGGGGATGAGTCGTGATTTAGGTACTCGTCCTGTTAGTTTTGTAGGTAGCCTAATGCCCTTAATATATTACTCTTATTAATTTTAATTGAAATTATATTAATATTATTACTTATCTACTCAGGTTATTATTTTACGCTAATTGTGAATTTTATAGTATTAAGCTGCATATTGAATTAACAATTTTTAATTAGGTACATACCAAAACAAATTGATTAATTTCCTTGAAAAAAGATTATAATATTATATAACATTGAGCATATGTGAAGAATGGTATAAAGTTATGGATAAAGGAGTGGTAGTGATTGTAGCATTGTTGGACTTCAAAAGAGCATTCGAAACTTAACGTTGATCATTGCTGTTGAAAAAACTAAATAAAATTGGTTTTGAAGGTTAGTAAACAAATGGTTCGATTCTTATTTAAATTCGCGATCTCAAATAGTTAAGTTCAGTTGTGTTCTCGAAAGCATTGGAGTTGATTTTGGCGTACCTCAGGGTACGGTCTTAGGTCCACTGCTATTCTCCTTGTACATTAATGATATTGTTTTTCATGTAAAAATGCTCTATAAGATTGTTCACAGATGATACAATTATTTATGCTAGTGGTAAAAATATCCAGACTATGACAGAATGGATCAATAGAGACTTGGCAGCAATAAATGAAAGGCTAAGCGATAACAGTTCATCGCAGATTGTAACAAAGTCTAAATTTATAGTTTTTAGTACAAGTAAAATTCTTAAGGTAAATAGTAACGAAAATATAAGTATTAAAATAGAAAAACAGAACATTGAAAGTGTAAAACTTGATAAATATTTAGGCGTTATGTTAGATGAGAAATTGAGTTTCAATGATCATTAGTCAAAATAATTGGAAAAAATCTGACGACATCATTGAAGTTATTGCTCTTTATCTCAATAATAATGCCACACTTCGAATATTGTTCCCCTCTATTATTCGGATTGAGCAAAGAAAAAAGTCAACATATACAAAATTTGCAGAATAGAGCTAGGTGAATAATTGAAATGTAATAGATATAGGTATTCCAATCCAAAGCATGCTAAATTGTTTAGAACTAATGTCAGTTAAACAGAGAACACTTTTTGCTACATATATATTCATATATAAAATTAAAAACGAATTTTTCCCATATAGAGTAATAAAAATGTAACATGTGTCAGTGATGTGCACAGTTATAATACAAGAAATGCTGACAATTTCTACATGCAAGTTTGTAAGCTTTCTAAATCTAGAAGTAGTATATTTTATGAAGGATTCAACGCATTTAATGAATTACCTAGCTTTATAAAAACAGTTAGTGACTTTAAGGTATTCAAGCGTAAATTAGCAAGTTCGTTTTAAACATATAATTGTGAATAATTTATTTTGAACCTAAATGTATTATATGATTTTGTAATAGCTATTGCTGAATAAAGTATAATTATTATATTCTTACGATGCAAATTATTTCACACATAGACAAGTAAATAATCATAGGAATGTGAAAACAGTGTAAGAATTTACTCTATGTCACTAAACTATGTGCTTTTATCATTAATAAATATTATAACTTTTGTAACTTACTTCAGATTTGTAATACCATTGATTTTTCTCAGATAATACGCATTTATATTTTGTGAAGTTATAAATGATAAAGATGCCTAACTCAATACGAGATCGTAACAATTATAGATACTATATTTTTTATAAGTTAAGTGTTTGTCTATGATTCCAAAATGCAAACATTTAGATTGAAACTGCTATTTAATTTATGTAACAATATAATAGTTTACCAGTGCTCCCTCACAAACATTTTATAGTGTGATTTTCAATGTGGATTTTTATGCAGTAGTTCTTTATATTTGCGATAAAGAAAATGGAAGAAAGAATTTTATAAGAGGTATATGTATTATAAAATTAGGTAATATTCATTATTACCTAATTTTATCATAAATTTTAATTTAAATCGAACTCTTGGCTCAATGTTTTACAAATAATTGTGAAACATTAAGCCAAGAGTTCGATTTAAATTGAAATATAAAAAAAAGTATTGTGCCTAATTCTATATTTTCTAATTTTATTTTTTTCTCATTTTATTGCATTTAACTTTTTCCATTTATATATTAAATATTCGATTAATCATTTATGATAGTTAGATAATATATGAGATATATAATACTTACCATAAATTCGTATATTTCAGATTGCACTGTTATTAATGAAATAAAAACAAAAATTCAGAACGTTCTTCATGGCTTTGTTGAATTATTCTTATCTTCTACTTAACACTTAAATTCATTTACCCGAAACAAAACACAATGTGTCACGAACTCTCAAAAAATGGCCACTTTCGTTTAACCTTTTCCTTGTAAAAATCAAATAGACCCGATGTTGCTTTGATATTATTTGTTGACAACCTTTTTCCGTATGGTGCAAAGGAGAAACATCTCAATCTCAGCCATCTGAGAACCCAGCAGTGAGGATATCTCTCGCGTATGTGCAGTGCCTACTTCGGTTGATCGCTGCGACGTCATCCGGAACATCGCGATATAACCGTATTGATCCAGGAAGACCCGCGAAGTAAATTTTAGCATAGGTATGCATGGAAGCATCAACTGCGGAAAGAATTTATTTAAAGTGATTAGAGTTTATTGAAGCATTTTTTTAATCAAGTCATCAGTAAGTAACATCATTTCAACACAATTGAAATGAACTTGGTTGTATCCATCAAAGTATTTGCGTTTCCACCTTCGGAATCTTTCCATTGTTCCTTTGTTGGATGCTTCGTTTTCATCGAAAGGTCAACAATGGTACTTTCTAATTACTTGAGGGTTGCTTTAATAATAATTGAAAATCGATTAGTGTGTACAAAATATACAGGAAGAGAAATGTAGAGTAATGTATGGTACTAAATCTCAGCCGATTGAGTGCCAGTATGTAACGCGTGTTTTTTTTTAGAGGTATAGAACTTTAGTTGGCATTACTGTTGAAAATGGCCACCGATTTAACAGCTGACAAGTGATTCTCAGTTTGGTTTGGCAATTCATCATGAATAGACTCACGCCTGAACAACGCTTGCAAATAGTGCAATTCTATTTCGAAAATAATGGTTCTGTGCGGAATACGTATCGCGATTTTCATAAGCGAATTTCGGTTAGCGATGAAGCGCACTTCTGGATGAATGGCTATATCAACAAACAAAACTGCCGCGTTTGGTGTAAAGATAAGTGTATGTCAAAACACCATTACATCCAGAAAAACTGACTGTTTGGTGCGCTTTATGGGCTGGTGGAATCATTGTTGCGTACTTCTTCAAAAACGATGATAGCCAGAACGTTACAGTCAATGACCGGTATAGAGCCATGATTACTAACTTTTTAATTTCTGAATTGAACAACCATGATGTCCAGGAGATGTGGTTTCAACAAGACGGCGAAGCATGTCACATAGCTCGTGCCACAATCGATTCATTGAAAGGCATGTTTGGTGACCGCCTAATTTCACGTTTTGGACATGTGAGTTGGCCTACAAGATCTTGCGATTTAACACCGCTTGACTATTTTATGTGGGGCTATGTAAAGTCATTGGTCTATGCGGATTAGCCACAAACACTTGACCATTCGAAAGACAATTATCGCCTTGTTATTGACGATATACGGCCACAAATGTTGGAAAAAGTCATCGAAAATTGGACGCCCAGATTGGACTACATCCGAGCCAACCGTGGCGGTCATATGCCAGAAATCATATTTAAAATGTAATGCCTTAAGATTATTTTTCGAATAAAAAAATTTTTGTCAATCGAATGATCCATCGTTGTTTTATTGCAATTTAAAGTTCTATACCTCTAAAAAAACCACCTTTACTTAGGGTTCATGTAGTTCAGCGCGTTGGTGAATTTGAAGAATTAAGAGTTACTTTCGACCTAAAACTCTAATTTTATCACATCAAATAATGTAATGGCCGAGGCATCAAGAACATATAGCTTTATCTTGCGATGTACTAGAGCAGGGATTCCCAAACTTATTTTGTCTACTGCTCACTTTGAGAATAAACTATTTTTTATCGCCCCCTTTTTTTCACCTACTTCAAAACCACTATAACTTCAAATTACATTAATTAATTATCGTGAGCTATATTAGCGATGATTAAACATTCTCTTAACATCTTCTCTCAACACAATCTCTTAATGAATATAAGTTGATGTTCACAAGTTGTAGTCGAAAGCTCAGTCGGTGTCTAAGAGTCTTCCAAATTGCATTACAAGATTAAATTACAAATCGCCCCCCAAGCTTCTACACAACGCCACCATTTTTTTCTGGGTCTCTTGCCGCCCCCCTTTAAGCCTACAGCGCCCACAAGCGGGCGTTATAGCCCACTTTGGGAAAGGCTGTACTAGAGTGTTTCACATTATGAAAACAGTTTCTTATATAAGAACTACGTAAGATCTAAACTGTGATTTTGCCCTTGTTGCCAACATTTAGACACATTTCAAAATTCATGAAATCACGTGAAATGAAAGCTACCTTCCAAATTACCTAGTTGTTCTATAGGAGATCTGATTAAAAATATATGTTTTCGACTTTAAATTAATCAGAAATTGAATTCTCATCGAAATCGGAAGAGCAAAATTTTCAACTTTTTTCCGTTGAAAATGACGGAATATTTTCCAAAATTTTTTGGGGAGTTTTTATCCTAGAAATTAACATTTCCTCATCGAATCAAGTGGGCAGATCAAGAATTTATCATCAGTTTCTACATAAACCTCATAGTTTCCTGGAAAATTCTATAGGAAATTTTACTGAAATTTCAAAATCACGTGAAATAAAACCATCTTAAACCTAATCTTCCAAATTAGTTATTCTATCCGAAATCTGATTAGAAATATATATTTTTCGATCTAAAATTAGTCAGAAATTACATTTTCATCGAAATCGAAAGAAAAAAGTTGTCGACCTTTTTTAAGACTGAAATGATGGAAATTCTTCGAAAATTTTTTGAGGATTTTTTATCCTAAAAATTGACATCTTCTCATTGAATCATCAATTTATCATCAGTTTCTACATAAACCTCGTAGTTTCCTCGAAAATTCTATGAGAAATTTCACTAAAATTTCAAATTCACGTGAAATTAAAGCTATCTTCCGAATTTGTTGTTTTATCGGAAATCTGATTAGGAATGTGGGTTCTTCGACTTCAAGTTAGTCAGAAATTACATTTTCATCGAAATCGGTAAAAAAAAATTCTTGACTTTTTTTTGGAGAAAATGATGAAAATTTTCTGAGAAAATTTTATTCTAGAAATTGACATTTTCTCATTGAATCAGGAGCGCCATCACGAATTTATCATCAGTTTTTACATAACCCTCATAATTTCCTCGAAATTTTAATTCCGAAGAAATTCTCATTGCAAGTGAATTTTAAATTTTAGTGAAATTTCCCACGGAATTTTCGAGGGAACTATGAGGTTTATGTAGAAACTGATAATAAATTCGTGACCTGCACTCCTGATTCAATGAGAAAATGTCAATTTCTAGAATAAAATTTTCTCAAAAAAATTTTGAAAAATTTCCATCATTTTCGTCGGAAAAAAAGTCGAAAATTTTTATCTCCGATTTCGATAAAAATGTGATAACTGACTAATTTGAAGTCGAAAAACTCATATTTCCAATCCGATTTCCAATACAACTAATTTGGAAAATACCTTTCATATCACGTGAATTTGAAATTTTAATGAAGTTTCCCGTATAATTATCGGGGAAACTATGAGGTTTATATAGAAATTGATGATAAATTCTTGACCTGCGCTCTTGATTCATTGAGAAAATGTCAATTTCTAGGATTAAATTTTCGACATCGAACGTTCCCATATCTTCTATATCCGTAGGTATAGGCAACGTCTATTTGAACGGAAACCGTCATGTGTTGTGTATATATTATATATATATATATATATATATATATATATATATATATATATATATATATATATATATATATATATATATATATATATATATATATATATATATATATATATATATATATATATATATATATATATATATATATATATATATATTCAAGAAAATGAACACTAGAACATTCATTTGAAAAATTGAAATTAATCAAGAGAATGTTATAGTAGAGCTAGATATGTGAACGTGTACGATGTGATGTCTCCATTATCCTTCAAGGGATAATGGAGACCGAAAACGTGTAAAAGAGACACTTACAGGTACAACTTCCAAGGTAAAATTTACTTTGTGGCAGGGGGACGGACTTTCGCCAATGCTTTTCAATATTGTTTTAGAAAAGATCATTTTAGGGAACTATGGACGTAAAGGGCATACAAGTGAGTATCAAAAAAAAAAAAAAAAAAAAAAATAGAATAAATGTCGAATTTCTCGCCTTTGCAGACGATATCACTATCATCACAGACAACAGAACTAAAGCCATTCTCGCCATAGAAAAACTACATGAAATTGTGTTGAAAACCGGGTTACAAATTTCTTAGGATAAAACCAAATACGAGTACATTGAAAGAAAACCGAAATATAAATCTTCTCTTTAAATACATCGGGGAAGTTATACAGTCCTCAGGTTTGAATCGAACCGCTAATGAACAGAGAATTACCAAGCTCCAAAGGGCCTACAAGCTAACATGGACTCACTATAACAAAAAGTGCATTTCGAGAGGCTCCAAATTGAGGCATGATTGACACAACGATTCTTCTAGAAGCAATCTACGCAGCTGAAACAATGGTTATTGACGGTCATTCAAGAAGAGAGAAATAGAAAAACAAGAACGACAAATTCTCAGAAAGATTTACGGGCCAATCAAAAGAAACGGCATTTGGATGAAAAGACCTCAGGATGAACTGTATTAAAGGACAAATACGATAACGGAAGAAATCAGAAAACGACGAGCAAAGTTCTATGCACATTTTTACAGAATGGAACTGTCCAGAATACCGAAGAAACTACTCGATATAACTATGAATAGTAAATGCAGAACAAAGTTGTTAAAAGAGGTCCAAAAAGATCTACAACAGATCACTATAAAAAAATCTCGAAGATCGCACTGAATGTCACTAGAAAATCGAACATGTGAAGTTTGAGCAAAAGTCAAATCGTTAATCTGGAGTAAAATGGACAGATAAACGGAAGAAAGAGCATTCAGAAAGGATGAAGCGTTTTTGGGAGGCAAAAAAAAGAAGAATAAGTTCTAATAATTGCGAATTCAAGTTCAGTCGCTCTCCTCATGGGGAACAATTGTAAGTATATATATATATATATATATATATATATATATATATATATATATATATATATATATATATATATATATATATATATATATATATATATATATATATATATATATATATATATATATATATATATATATATATATATATATATATATATATATGTATATATATATATATATATATATATATATATATATATATGTATATATATATATATATATATATATATATATATATATATATATATATATATATATATATATATATATATATATATATATATATATATATATATATATATATATATATATATATATATATAAGTATATATGTAATATCTAATTTACAACACATAATGGTTTCCGTTGTATAACGCTGAGGAACAAAATAAGCAGTGAAAGTGTATTTGGGTCATGTAATTTGAACTCCATCGATTATGAGAAAATAGATTGATGTTTCGAGGATTACCTTCAAGTGTAATTAATTATGGCATCGATTTAAAGCATATTGGATGATAACATTTTTTTTCTTGTTTATATGCACGTCGCTATTGTTGTGGTTTGTAGGGACAGATTATGTAACACATATATAATTACAAGCAGATATTTTCAGACACTAGGTTTGCCCTTCCTCTCAGTGTAAGTACAACACTGACAGTGTTAAAGACAATTTCAAAAAACATTCTCCCTAGTACGTTTTTCGAGCAAATAAAGATGTAAAATATGAAAATGTTAGTCTTGAGAATAGGCGTTCACTTTAACTTTTGGAAATTGGATAACATCCCCAAAACAACTTGCAAGTTTCATGTTTAGATCTGTTCTAAATCTGTTCTAAACATGAAACGTGTGCTTGATGTTGTTATTAAGCTTGCCAATAGCATTCGTTCACGAGCAAAAAATCATACACTATTTCGAGAGCTTCTTGAATCATTGCAATCTGAATGTTCGGATGTACTTCGCTAAAGTAAGAAGGCTCAGTGCAGGATGGTTTTCGATGTGTTTTATGGGAGAAAAAGGAATGGACGAGTGTAAACATAGGTGTGAACCTTAGGCTTAAAAGGACCTTGGTTCTCTGCCTTCTACATCTATAATAATAATAATAATAATAATAATAATAATAATAATAATAATAATAATAATAATAATAATAATAATAATAATAATAATAATAATAATAATAATAATAATAATAATAATAATAATAATAATAATAATAATAATAATAATAATAAGGTGATTAATACCAACAAGCACAAGAAATACATTATAAAAGACCCAACTGTAGTTGACGACAGATGCAGAAAATGCCAGAAAAAGACTGAAAACATTCAACACATCAATGGAAGCTGCACATCTCTTGCTCAAAACGACTACACTCGTAGGCACAACCAAGTAGTTTACATAGTCCATCAAGCCCTAGCTGTGAAGACCAGACTGTTGACAAAAGATTTAACAACTTACTATAAATACAAACCACAGCGGGTGCTAGAGAACACCAACTACAAAATATGTTATCATCGAACTCTCATTACAGACCGCACGATACATAATAATAGACCAGACATAGTTCTTTTGGACAAAATCAACAAGAAAGCCCACCTGATAGACACAGCGATACCTAACACTTCAAACTTGATGAACATCATTCAAGAAAAAATCATGAAATATACGGACCTGAAGTGTGAGATACTTAGTATGTGGGATATAGATGCGGCGTACATAAGTCCACTTGTAATATCAACAACCGGTGTAGTTCCGAAAGTGCTACACGAACACCTTACGAAGCTGAACTTAGACCTGAAGCTGTATATAAAGAAGCAAAAAGCTGTGGTGATGAACACATGTCACATATTCAGGAAATTCCTGCAAGGATAAAGTAACCGACAGATTGTTGAATTGCTTAGGTTTAGCCTCGTAATTCAACTTTAAAACCAGTGCTGCAGCTGAGAATAACTGGAGAATAATAATAATAATAATAATAATAATAACATTTGAAAGGTATTGTATGGCTTTCGCATCTTTTACCGATCTTCTCAGCCACATCAATAAATTGAACCTAAAAATCCAGGGAAGTTAAATCATGATATTTGATGTCAAATCAGTGGTTTCAAAATGCAGTTCATTCTATTTTCCAAGCACTTAATCAAAAAAGACTTTCTCATTTTCAAAGACTAATAATTATTGCAATTAGGGAAGACAAACTTGTGGGCTATGAGAAAAGCGTGAAATGTCTGAATGAGAATTTGAACGAATCTTTGCTTTAGTTTAGTTCTTTCGAAGAAGATATATCTTTCTCTTCAATCATAACATAACCTACTCATTAATTTTCGAAATTAAGAAGTATTGACGACAAATTTTTTATACTAAAACGTTTATAATGCTACTTGAACAGTAATTATTGTGATAAATAAGTCTATAAATGAAAATAGGTTAATACTTATCATAATTACGATTCCTTTGCGCATCTGTTTTATCCTGACGGATGATTGAATTATAGTCACAGTAGACAAGTTTAAATATCAATAAATTAAGTCACAGCCCATCTCAAAAGGACTACTGACAAAATTATTGCAATTCATTGTGACGGTCGTTCTATTTACCTACCATAGCGAGCGAATTGAAGAGGAAGCTCAAAGGGGGTTCCCCCAACATCAACAGTCCCGTTTTCCATAGAATGGCTGAGAAGACGTTAGGTGTTGCATCTTAGTTTTGATGGACGCCAATAGATGACGGTGTTAACATAATTCGGTCAGATTTGTTTAAATGCTATGACTTAATATTTATTTTCTTAAACAATAGATATTATGACAATGACTTGAATTACGTACGTGCGAAGTCGCTCCATTTGCCGCCCCTAGTCGTGGCGACCGTGTGCGGTTCACGCTTTGCACGTCCGCTTACGGCGACCCTGAATGCCACCATGCCAAAAAATGGATCGAAACGTAAAGTTGTTTTTTTATATTCAACTTGAGAACAACGAAAGAGTAACTGTCTTGCGTTTCATGTGGATCTCTGAACGAATTTTATAGAAAGACAAATGTGATAACGGCACAAATCAGAAAATGACGTGCAAAATTTTATGCACATGTCAAGAGGATGAAAAAACAATCCACAGAGTGACTAAAAGAGGTCAAAAAGGATCTACAACAGATCAATATAAAAAATCTCCAAGATCACACGGAGTGTCGCTATAAAATCGCACATGTGAAGTTGCAGCAAAAATCATCGTACCAATAAAATGGACAAATGAACGGAAGAAACCATTCTGCGAGGATGTAGCGTTTTTGGAGGCAAAAAAGCTGAAGCAAAAGCCCTAAAATTGCGAATTCAGGTTCAATAGCTCAATAGCATTCATAATATTGAACGTCTGTTCGAAATATATTTATTTCAATGTAATGATTTCATAGTGTATTTTCGTTGAAGATATTTCAATAGATATAAACTACTTACGAAATACTTCTTTGAATTATTCATCATTAATACGAGAAATGTTCAACATGGTGCATTAAATCACTTAACACTAACTAAATATAAATCCCTGTATCGACACATCGTTCTAATTTTAACAGTGTATATTGATTTTAGAAAATTCGCTTGAACTTCTAGTTTTTCAGATACGTTGTGGTTTCGTAACATTATCCGTCTATTTTACCCTAAGCTTCGCGATTATTCAGCATACATGAATGAATAATTGCCAATCTCCTTCAGCTGTGGCAAATCTATAATATAAAAATGAATCGCAAAATGTGTTTTTAAGCGCATAACTCAACAAAGCCTGGACCAATTTTGCCAATTCTTTTTTAAAATGTTCGTTGAAGACCAAGGATGGTTTTTAAGGCAAAATAAATTCGAATAATTGCCGGGAAAACCCTTAAAACAGCCCATTTCTTTTTCCCATACAAACGTTTTTAACTAAAATGTAGAGTAAACTGCTGGATTTCACTATTTTTCTTGTTGTGTTTGTTATTGTCATTGAAAAAATTTACAAAATTGCGTGTAACATTAGAAAATTCAAGAATACTTAATTAATAATATAAGTAAGAAATAATTATTAATTCCCAAAAAGAGGATGTTGAAAAATTAACATCTTATCACACATTCTAATTAGTTTAGAGCTATCACGACTTATATTAAAACTTCTTTTGAATATAAAATTTTGGCAAGTTTAAATAGACTAACTTACACCTTACCAACATAGCACGTGGTATATTTGATTATAAAGAAGAATACATAGTTTCTTTAATTTACAGTTGATATTTAATTCGTTTTTAAAAATGACAGCTATTAGATATACAAACAGTCGCAGAACTCGCAATGCAGCAAGTCAAAGATATAAAAGAACAAGTAATCTTGCAGCGCATTCACCATTTCATCTAATTTATTTAAATTGCAGAATAAAGGATAGTAGTAGTAATAAAATTACACCTTTCGATAAACGAAAAAATTCTAAACCCTCATGAAAATCTGTTCTAAAAACGTGTCTATTAAAAGCTTTCACACAAAAATATAATGTTTTAACATAGAACCAAATTTTTAAGCTGCTATCGAAAAGAATAAAACCCGTTTTAAGAAATAATATTGATTTTATTTATAAGGTCAACTCTATCAATTGTTATTGTCAACTGAATGTTTACGAAAATATTAAAACTGAATACTTTTTTCTTCGATATGTTTGATATTTGATAAGATATCTTGCAATTGTAAATTTATATGCAGAATCTTATGTTTTTAATTATGTTCAACATCAAACCATTGAAAAGGCTTGTATTGTTCTCTTTTACGTGTCAAGATTACATATCTAAAATGTTTGGTCTATGAATGGTTCTATATTTTATTCACAGTAAATCAATGTTCAGGAAAGTTTTTCATTTGGTAATATAAAATCAAGAATGCATGAACACTTGATTCAAGTTTAAACTGTCGATATTGAATAAGCTTTGCGTGGATGGAAAAATTATTTCTTCCGATTTATAGGAATACCTATATATAGGTACTATAGGATAATGAAAATATTTGCTGTCCTCAGGGGCGAATATAAGGGGGACCAGCCCTCCTTCAATTAGACAGTGTAATACAGAATTAACTTATGTGAAAACGATGAGTCCTGATAATGTGGAATTTTGATGAATGAACAAATGTGAATGAGTGGTAAGAAATCTCCATTTTTTGATTCATAACTTATATATGTTGTGGAAATGCATAATTTAAATTTTGGTTTGGTAAAATTCGATCTTTCTCCAGCCTCAGAAGACTGAACACCTACTTATGAAACACTTCACCCGAAAAAGGCCTTATGTACTAGCTTTACTTTCCATCCATAGGGATATTATTCTAGGTGACCAGGAAGTTATTGATAAATTTTCAAGTTCACCAAGAAACTTGGACTTTGTTTTGTAATCTCTATAAATATAGTAACCTATATCTCTAAAAATATATAAGTATATATAACCCCTTAATCTTAATAATATACAATTTTTCTGACGTGTTTTTTCCACTTCTTGTATTCACTTAGTTTAAAACAATATTAAAATAATCTATTGTAGTTTACCCACTGAAAAGTAAATATAACAACTTTATTACCCAAATTACATAATATAACCTTGGTCTTAACCCCCACCAAAAATATCATTTATACACACCACTGGCTGTCCTTGTTCTTCAACAAACTGAACGTTAGATTAATTTGCAGAACGCTTTATGCGCTTTAAACAATTGTTTTTATTATATTTCAATTTATTATTTATATATATAATATATATATTTCCAACAATTAACAATTTTCCATGTGTATTCAATTCTAGGTACGTTATGAGTAAAATCTATTACAGAAAATTGGGAACTCTGTTGATATATCGAAAAAATAATGAATCATCTCTGGAAGCTTCATAAATGATTTAGAAAATAATACTTCAAGCCAGGGAATTTTGTATGGTGAAAAACTCATTATAAATACATATTCGATAAATTGTTCAGAATCATTGCTTGCAGAAGGATACAAATATTAAAAAACTAGAAAAAAATTCAGACAGCTTTAATTTTTACTAGTAGTTTCGTAACAATATCATTGTGAAATATTACTTTGGACAATCTTTTTCTAAAACACACTTTCCGTGTGGACTTTCCAAGAGAGCTCCTGAATTACACAGACACTTTGGGTCACACTGTTCTGTGCACAGATTACTTCCTTTTGGATTCTGACAAGTTGGTGCGCATGCAGATCCACACGTGTCAAAACGTCCGTATGGTCCACAAGCTTTATCTGCAATAAAATATAATATTTGTTGATATCAATTGAATTCTAGCACTATAGATTCTTTTCACTTTATTTAGTCAATATTTTTTCTCTGGTTTCTGGTTTTTGAAAGTATCTCCATAATAGGGTTACATTATTGGAATTTGAAGAACGAATTTGAAAAGAAGAAAAATTTCCTAAAAAAAAAAAAAAAAAACCTGCACAGAAAATATCAACTGCACATTAGGTTTAATAATTGAAAAAGTTCAGGTATCAACTGGATAGACGAATAAACAATAATCAGCGGTCATAAAAATTTCATCGGGATTTTTCGATAGCGATCATAAACATTGTAAATCCGATAATTGCTAAATCTAATTAAAAATAACAATTCTGAATTTTTTCCTTTTTTCGGACCTATATTTTTAAATTCTCAGAGGAGATTCAGGTTGAAAAAATTGTTATTAATCACTATGCTATAAACAATTTGTTAAAAACAATTGTACAGTTAAACTTTCGAAAACGTTTTTCTTTTTTAGGATGAAGAAAAATTTTATTGACTTATTACGAACTACCATACGTATATGTGTATATATGTATGTATGTGTGTATATATGTATACTACACTATGACTACGAACTATCTTATCTGCACACGGGCAGGAAATGCCTTGCAGAAATATTCACATATTTAGGTACGGATTTATTTACGAAGTTTATTATATTTAAGTCATTTAGATATTTCAGAATTTATTATATTCTTGTTAAATTTTTTACTTTTCAAACATTCAATTCAATAAAATTTATTATTATTCATTTATTTGGTATATAATATTATAATTTCAGTTTGTTTCATTTGGTTACTTTGTATTACTATTGCAATTGCTTTTGATTTTATTTTGGTACTTCATCAACTATATTTCATCAACTTTTGTTGACTGCGCTTGACTTTGTAATATATTATTTTCATTTTGTTCCATTCAGTTATTGTTTATATACTTTTAAGTTTATTTTGAATTTATTTTCGTTGTATATACTCGTATTCGCTTGTACTCTCTCTTTTCTGTTTTTTCGTTAATTTTTCTTATTTATCATTATTTGTGTACAATTTGTGATTTTTGCCCTGTGATTGGATGTATAACTGTTGGGAATAAATATTATTATTATTATTATTTTACAGAACTTGGGTTCTGAAAATATTGAGGTAGGAGTATTATCAAATTTTTGTTAATAGATATATACAATTTGATGTTAATGCATATAATGATAAATTATTTGAAAAATATTGACTAGATTTGTCTTATGAAAAGACTGAATGATATATATCTATATATGGGATTAATTACCTTGATTGGAGTTTCCGATACATATCATCATCAGCAGACCACATACCGTAACTAAATACATATTGTAAACTGACTTCAAAGTTATCAAAGAAATAAATGAAATTATGGACTGTGATTTCTTTTTATAGCACTTCAATATGACATCATCATTCGTGGAATCGAAGCTAATTAAACATTGTATATAAACACTCATTTGGCTGATTATTGTTATCGGCGATGAAGACTTTTGTGCAGTACCTAACTATTGTCAGTAGTTACTAGAAGTCACTGAAAGAAACTAGCAAGCTATTCAGTTAATAATAATTGTAAATCGAGTGATATAATTGAGCACCATTAATTGTGAAATTAATAAATATTAATTTTTATTGAACCTGTTACTTACTTGTCAGAGAAATATATCAAATCTTAGTTTTGAAAAAGGTAGGTTGCAGTTGAATAAATCTATGGTCCGAAACATATGATATTGTCTTTATTCATTTGCATACCATTTGTCACTTTTTTAACACTGCGGTTATCAATAACTATATATTTTTAGCTGATAAAAATAAGTAATCGTTTCACCCAGAATTTCGAGGTTAAGTCATAGAGTTTTGAAAATATTTGGAAAGAGCACATACAAACATATTTTTATAATTTATAAAATTTTTGGGGGTAAATATTTTTCGTGATTTTTCACCTCATATTTTTAATAGTGACTGCTAGAGAATTATTAAAATCACTTTTAAACGTGCACGTGCTTAACCTCCATTTGAAAATAGTATACATATTGAAAATGATAATATCATTGGGAAAAATGACTTATGATGGAAATAAGAAAAATAATTTATTGTACTTATATGGAGTTTCTATAAATTAAATTAATCGAAAGACTATCTGTCTTCTACCTACATATTATATTTCAGAAAAATTTCTTTGGATTTTTAAATGAACATAAATAAAAGTGGATATAATATCATATTAGTAGTAAATCATCGAATCCTCATAAAAAATTTTTCTAAAGATTCTATGATTAGCTTGCATAGAAAAATATAATGGTGGAACACAGTAGGTACCAAAGTTTTTAAGGTTCCTTCGAAAAGAATAAAGAATTCCCGTTTTGAATGAAAATTGGGGACCATTATCAGAAGAATTATTACTTCAAGATTTTTTTTTCGGTAATCTGAAATCAAAAATGAAAAAAGCACAAACATTTGAGTAAACTTCAGACTGACGATATTGAATAAGCTTTGCGTTGATGAGATATTATTTCTTCCGTTTTATAGGAAATAGCTGCATTAATGAAAATATATTTTGCTGTCAATCTTCAACAAACTCATCAAACACAGATCTATCTTGCAGTAGCCAATAGCCCTTTGCAGAACACTTTATGCTCCATAAAGAAGTCTTAGAATTTTAATCCTCTATTATTATATATAATTATTTCAAACAATTTTTCCTGTATTCTTTATTAAGGCTAGCTTACTCCAAAAAACCTAATTTTTATCAATATATTTTATTTATAGCACAAAACATGTTGATTAATCAATTTATTTACATATGAAAGGACATATATGAAAATACTTTAGAACATAAGTTCAAAATGGCGGTCCTGAAAATGGCTGCTGAAACTCATCTGAATCGGAGGTTAATGACATCATTTCTTGGAAAAGAATTATCTGAAAGCAGAAAACAAAACGGTTTCATGTTCTGTATCGAATTGGCTATGACCTCAAGCAGAATGAAACATTTTCAATTTTAAAAAGCAAAATGGCGGACTTTTGAATTTTTTTACCCTTTTTTTCACTTTTAATTGTTTATAACTTTTTTAAATAATAATGAATATTTCTGGTTCTTCTTGAGGCGATAGCCAGACATCTAAAGAGTAAAACGCCATTTGGTTCATATGGATAAGTGCAAAAGTTTTTAAATGAAAGTGTAATTCATGCGAAAAAATGTGGTTTGGAGAAAAATCAGTTCAAAGTTTTTATTCATGAAAAATCGTAAAAAAACTGAATTTTACTCACATATCCATTCCAGCTTCATACACAACTCCTTCCTGGTCTTCGTAAGCATCATTCTAAAGAATTCTTGCATTTCTCAAAACAGTTCAACAAAATAACAAAACAATAACAATAAAACAAAGAACAAAACAATAAGACGACCCGAAGGCATGCAGCAGCTGCCGCAACCGAAGGCGTTCGAGCGGCCAGATTAACTGCAGCGCTCCATAATCTTTTATACCTGCTTATATACATATATATTCTATACTATTTCTACGAGTATATAGTAGCAATTTCTAAAAAAAAAATTTTATTTTTTCAAAATTGTTTGGAGTAAGCTGGCCTTAAGTAGGTAAGCTATGATTAATGAGAATCTATAATAATGAGAAATAATAATCTCAATAATGAGAATTTTCGTGTGATTCTTCAACAGAGTTATCAAAGCATTCGCAAAAACTCTATAAATTAGAACATCAACACCAAAGCAAGAAAATATTTCAAACGACTTCTTATATTATGAAACTCATTAAAATATTCTATTGATTTTTATTTTCTTATGTGCAAATATTGAATAACCACGAAAATCTCAGATAGTTTTAATTCTTACAAGATAGTAATTTATTTCTTAACAATTATCAACAACATTTATAATTATTACTTTGGACAATTCTCTATGAGAACACACTTTCCGGGTGGACTTTCCAAGACAGCACCTGAATTACACCTACAATTTGGGATGCATGATGCTACGCACAACTCAGCTCCTTTTGGCTCTTGACAAGTTGCGTCACATGCAGACCCACATGTGTTATAACTTCCGTAAGGTCCACAAATTCTATCTGCAAAAAAATGGATTATTTGTTGATGTCATTTGAATTCTCGCACTTTAAGTCACAAGTAATTTTTTGTCAAACTTTTTCTCCGTCTCCAAAAATATGAAAAAGATGCCTTTCGATTTTAAGCAGCGTATAGATGATCTTAAAAAAAATCGCTACAAAAATTGCAAAAGTAATAAACAATTGAGAAAATTTTTTGACATGTTTTTAAAAGTCATACAGAACATGTCGGTTAAGAAAATTGTTATTTTCCACTAAACAATTATTCATATAAATAATTTGTTATGAACAACTGTATCTACAGTTTAACTTTCAAAACGTTTTCCTTTTTCACAATGGAGAAAAAAAAACAGTTCTTAAAGTAATACAACATATTCAAGGTATTATGTCAATTATTTTAGTAAAGATATTATCAAATTTTTGTTAATGGATATATACAATTGAAGGTGAAATTGAATTGGAGGTGAAGAACACAAGAAGAAAAATTAAGTTGCGACTTCCTTCAGAGGTTGTCTGTCTTTCTTAATTTTTCTTCTTGTGTTTTTCAACAGGCAAAGCAGTTTCAAATTTCCCAAACCGGTAAGAACAAACGCGTAGCCTAAAATGTTGCGACTTCCTTCAGAGGTTGTCTGTCTTTCTTAATTTTTCTTCTTGTGTTTTTCACCTACAGGTTCCTACAACTAGAACTTGGCTACGGCGTTCTGAGGAGAGCCAATAAGCTCGAAACACGTGTCAACGGCTGCTACCAATCTGCGGGATATACCGATAATCTTAAATTTCATTTTAATTTTCTTCCGCATCAAATATCATTTATATATTTTTCAACGTCTCGGCTTAGAGCATCCTTGAAGGATAAATAGTCACCTCACAGGCAAAGCAGTTTCAAATTTCCCAAACCGGAAAGAACAAACGCGTAGCCTAAAATGTTGCGACTTCCTTCAGAGGTTGTCTGTCTTTCTTAATTTTTCTTCTTGTGTTTTTCACCTACAGGTTCCTACAACTAGAACTTGGCTACGCCGTTCTGAGGAGAGCCAATAAGCTCGAAACACGTGTCAACGGCTGCTACTAATCTACGGGATATGCCGATAATCTTCATTTTCATTATCTTCCGCATCCAATAATATTATTTACATATTTATATATATATATATATATATATATATATATATATATATATATATATATATATATATATATATATATATATATATATATATATGTAGATGTAGTTCTTTGCACATATTTTTACGATGAAACAGTCCAGAATTCCGAAAAAACTACTCGATATCATTATTAAGAATAAATGCGGAACAGAGTTCCTCAAAGAGTTCTCCAATATATAAAAAAACTCGAAGATCGCACTGAATGTTGCTATAAAATCGCACATGTGAAGTTTGGTCAAAAATCAACGCGACAACCCGGAATAAAATGGATGGAAGAAAGAGCATTCTGTGTGGATGAAGCATTTTTGGGAGGCAAAAATGATGAAGCAAAAGCCCTACGAATTGTGAAATCAAGTTCAATCGCTCTCCTCAAGGGAAATAATCGTTTAATAATAATATATGGCATTAATTACCTTGATTGGAGTTTCCGATACATATCATCATCAGCAGAGCACATACTGTTACTAAATACATATTGTTAACTGACTTCAAAGTTAACAAAGAAACAATTGAAATTATGGACTGTGATTTCTTTATATAGCAGTCAAATATAACATCAGCACTTGGCGGAATACCTCCATATAAAATGAAGATTTTTGTGCAGTACTTAATTGTGAGTGGTAACCAGAAATCCTTGAAAAGAACACGCAATCTATTCAATATAATTATGAATCGAGTGAAATAATTGGGCATCATTAATTGCGTTATTAATAAATATTAATTTTTATTAAACCTTACTTACTCGTCAGAGAAATAAATGAATTGTAGTTTAAAAAAGGTGGGTTATAGTTAAGTAAATCTATGATGATGAGTAAGCTATGAGTAATGAGAATCTACAACACAGTGTTGAGAACTCTAAATTCGGAAGTCGATGGAAAATTCTTCTGTTTTATAATCAAATTCCACGAAAGAATAAATTTTAATGTACTTTTTATGCTATAAATATACATCAGTTTCAATTCTCAAAAACTTTTAATTCGTAACAAGAACATTTATAATTATTACTTCGGACAATCCTTAATCAAAATACACTTTCCGGATGGATTTTCTAAGACAGCTCCTGAATTACAATGACAATTTGGAACACACTGGTCGATGCATGCATCAGCTACTTTTGGGTTTGCACAAGTTGCTTCACATGCAGACCCACATGGCTTATAATTTCCATATGGTCCACAGATTTTATCTGCAACAAAATTTATTATTTGTTGATATCATTTGAACTCACTTCAAAGTTTGCTACAAAACAATAAATTAATTATAAATCTGGATAAGACAGTAGCTCTACTATTTCATCAAAAAAATATGAAAAGAACAACACTCAACACAAAAATAAATGAAGCAAATATCAACGAATCGAATGAATACAACTACCTGGGTCTAACGTTAGATACAAAACGTTCCAAATTAAAGTTCACATTGTGACTTTGATATTCTTTATGGTATTATTTATAATTTTAAAAGAATTTGACACGATTTTGTGCAGAGAAGAGCTTTTATAAGGAAAAACAATTTTCTGAAGAAGACAACATTGGTTTGTCGAAACGTTAGAAACTATATATAAATAAAATATAGATTTACCAACAGTTACTTATAGACTTAATAACCCAAGAACTCAATTCGATAATATATATATATATATATATATATATATATATATATATATATATATATATATATATATATATATATATATATATATATATATATATATATATATATATATATATATATATATATATATATATATATATATATATTAGGGTGGAGCGAAAAATTTTTTTCGCATTTCCAACTTCTAAGAGTAAAAAGTTTATGCCTTTTAAGCTCAAACATATACCTGTGAAATATTATTTGATAAAAATAAATATAACTACCTCCGAAAGGTTATTGAACTTTTACTATATTCAGAATTTATGCAGGAGTTAGTGATTTATTTTTTCTATAACATCTTCATCTTTCTATCTGTATTACTATATTAATTAATTGGAAATATACTGTATTTTAACAATAAAAAATAAAAAGCAGGTACTGTACGTACGAACAAGGAGTGAGGGGGGTGCAAACCGGACAATTCGCGCGTGGGCAGTGCACTATTGTCTTTCGAGGTGAACTGTCGCTCGCGCGCAATTAAAACATTACCTTAAGCATTGTTTTTGTTAAATATGGAAAAAACTCGTAGTGCTTCTAAATGGCCACTATTTGGTGAATGTTGTGAGATAAATTTTCAGAAATTTCCGATAAAATTGTGCCTGAAATCGAGAGCATATGGCAAGTGGCATCTTTACCAACAGTGACTAGTACCAGAATTATACAAATGTTAAAAACTTACCACGAGAAGCGGAAAAATCTTCTTAAGTCGATGAAAAAGAATTCCCAGCAAACTTTAGAAAGTTTTATGAAAAATAAAAAGTTACTTTTTGATATATCAGCTTGTAAATGCAAAGATTTTAACTGTTGCACGTGTCCAAGAGAAAAGAATGTCCCTAAATGTGAACAAGCTTTTTTAATTGACCAAAGAACGGCTCCTAAAATGATAATTGGCAGAGTTGATGTTATTGTAAGTGAAAAAATCTAATAAATCAGGAAAGGAAGCTAAAACAACAATATCACTCTGTTAGCCCGGCGATTGCAACTACGTCCTCTGTTAATTTAGATATCAGCACCTCTTCTCTTTCTTCCGAAACGGATGAGCCATGAGTCACATTGGTTCAGCAAAAGGAATAGTATTTTCTATCACAGCATTTTTGAAACAGCTAAATATTTCTCATGACGGTCTTATGGAAATTGATTGTGACGGTACTAATGTAAACACTGGAAAGTATGGGGACATTATACAGCTGCTCGAAAAACAGCTTAATAAACCACTTCAGTGGATAATTTGTTTACTGCACATGAATGAGTTACCTTTACGTCATTTGTTTTTTCATCTTGATGGTTCAACTTCAGGACCCAAGTCTTACAATGGTCCGTTAGGCAAAGCATTAGAAAATTGTGAAGAACTCCCGGTGATAAAATATAAAATAATTGAAGGAGATATGCTACTTGAAATGCCCAACGATCTAAGTACAGACCAGAAGCACTTGCATAGAATTGTTTCAGCAATTATTACAGGCACTTTTTCTGACGATTTAGGACACAAGTCTCCAGGAAAATTGTCTCATGCGCGCTGGCTTACGCGTGCAAATAGACTTTTGCGCCTTTACGTCGCTACCGAAAACCCAACATCTGCCTTGGTTATTTTAACTACATTTATTGTTAAAGTATATGCGCCTTCCTGGTTCGCAATTAAGAGTAAACCTTCTTGTAAAGATGGTTCCCGCCATTTATTCAAGGCGTATTTTGAAGGCTCGTAGTAGTGCGGTACAAGCTCCAAGGCTTTTTGCTGTACCAAAAATTAATTTTGATGCATCGAATTATATCGAGATGATGAATTGGCAAAACGAGATAACTGAACCTCCAATTTTTAAAAACTTGTCGACAGAAGAAATTTCCTGTATTGTTCAGTCTGGTGGCGAGGGCCAGCTATCATTTTTGCGTCTTCCGTGCCATACCCAGCCTGTAGAGCGAGCCGTGAAGATCACAACAAAAGCTGCTATGTCTCAGTGTACGAAAAAATCGCGACTAGGTGCCATGAAGGCAAAATAAGAGTCAAGAGCCCAAATGCCAAAATTTGATACAAAATGCCATTTCAAACCAAATTAAAAGGTGTTCCTAGCATTTTTTTATATGTTACATTTACTTCTTTTTGCATTTATTACATACTTACTTTTCTGATTATTGCTTTGTGTATTATTTCACATCCATTTTTCCGTAATTTCCACTAAATATAGATTCGAACAAAGAAGTCAGTTTTTTCAAGAATTTCGAAATTTTAGAGGCGATTCGGAGGTATATATATATATATATATATATATATATATATATATATATATATATATATATATATATATATATATATATATATATATATATATATATATATATATATATATATTTATATATATACCTACGGAATTAATTACCTTGATTTGAGTTTTCGATGCATATCATCATTAGCACGGCACATACTGTTACTAAAAACATATTGTAAACTGACTTCAAAGTTATCAAAGCAACGAGTGAAATTATGGACTGTGATGCCTTTTATATATCACTCAAATATGACATCACCATTCGTCGAAACGATGCGTTTCAGACACTGTATTTGAAAACAATCAGTTGACGGAATATCGGAAATGTTATAAGGTATATTGAAGATTCTTCTTCAATTTAATTGTGAATCGTGTGGTATAAGTGGATAATATCAATTTCGTGTTTAATAAATAATTATTTTCGTTTAACCACTTACTCACTTGTCAGAGAAATGAATCAATCCTAGTTTCAAAGAGAGTGGATTGTATATAATTTATTCTCTATGACACAAAACATATGGTATTTTGTTTACTCATTTGCATACCGTTTGTCACATTGTCAACAATGTGATTATCAATAAGTTTTGTATTTTTAGCTGATAAGTGTAAATAATCATTTCACTGAGATTTTCAAGGTAAATTCATATAATTTTGTAAATATTCAATATGAGCATATACTAAGTTATTTTCTCCTAAACATGTTATAAAAACAAGTTTCTTATATATGTATTAGTTTATTATGTATTATTATATAAGTTATATATTAAATGCTTATTACGTATTTACTGATGGTATATTATATTTCTTGAAGATCCTGGTAGTGTTTAAATTCAAATTTATTCAAAAATTCAAAAATATACAAAAGTTAATCAAATTACATAAGAAAAGCCAATACAGAACACTCCTGTCACAAGTAACAAGAGTATATAATCAAAATTTATATCTTAACCTAGCCTAGATCTGGGAATATGATTCTTAAAAATTTTTACAACCATTTACGTTTACATTGTTTGTCACCTAAACTAGAAGTTTGTGTGTGAACAAACCTCCCAGATTCAAGAAACTTATGTAATAAGGTGTCAGCGTCAACCAAAGACTAAAAATAACATTAAACAAAATACCCAATCCGGGTCTACACAACAATCATCAGCATTGAGCTGAAGCAAAATTCCGATGCAGAAGGGAAAAGAGACCAGGGGACCGCACAAACAAACACGAATGCTCAGCAATACACCAGTCCGCTAAAAAAATTTCAAAAACTCGTCACATGTGCTGATGTATTTTTTCACTTCAATTTTGAACTGTTTTTGAGATGTAGACTGAATGAATTCCTTAGGTAACAAATTATACAGTTTTGGAGCATAGTAAAATATACTTTTTTGTGTAAAATTCTTTGTGTATGAAGGGATTTCGAAGTAGTCCGCTTGCCTAGTCTCATAGCCAGAGTATCTGCTGTTGTATCGTTTCCTTATCCATAGTATAGATTGATATATGTACAATTTCCTGACAGCTAAAACATTTGCCTCTTCGTATAAATCACGCGTAGGGTCCAGACGGTTTTTTTTCAGAGCAACCCTAAGAATACTATTTTGTGCCTTTACTAGAGGATCTAAAGCGTTTTTATAGCATCCACCCCAGACAATAATACAATATCTCAAAGTAGACTCGACAAGAGCATTGCAAACCCTGAGCAAATATTCCTTAGTCAAAATGTCCCTCAATCTATAAAATTTGCAAACCATTACTCTGAGTCGCTTTGCAAGACTGTTTACATGCTTATCCCAAATGAACATAAAGATAAGTACTAATAATATTAGCGGCAAAATATATATAAATTTTCTCAGAATAAGTTATTGTAAATATTAATGATAACAAATATAGTAATTTTTCAAAAATTTTGTAGCACAGACTCTTTGAAGGTATTTCAAAGCGAATTTACATTAATGTAAGCTTTATTTTAAAGGAACCCTAAGATCAAAGATTCGTTTAAAATACCTTGGTTCTTGCTCCCTTAAAGTTCTTGGTTTTCACGTTGGTAGCAATTAATATAAATTTTCTGTTTCAATATTAAAGTATACGTTGAAATATGAATATGAATATCACGATGATTACTACTAGAATAGATTCATTTTTATCTATTCTATATATATATATATATATAAATATATATAATTCAAATAAAACTCTCCTAAATGAAATTTCCGTTAACATTTTGTAAATTATTTCAATGGACTTTTCATATTGAAAAAATGTCTGGTAGGTAATTATCAATTAAAAATCAACAACAGAGATTGTATTGTATTTTCGTAACTTGAAGGAATAATTTTGGAAAATTATAAAGTATTGTTATGGACAGTCCTGACTTCGAATGCACTTTCCTGAAGCACTTTGCAAGATGGACCCTGAACTACAGATACATTTGGGGACACACTGAAGTGTACATATATTGGCTGGATTTTTCATTTGACAAGTTGGTGCACATGCAGACCCACATGTGTCATAACGTCCATATGGTCCACAAATTCTATCTGAAATAGAAAACTTATTTAGAAACATTTGTCTGATTACTGAATGATGTTATATAATATTACAATATTTACAACAGACGCCTTTTCCTAGAAATGGTTCATATAAAAAGACAGGAACTTGTATTAATAAATCTGATACAGGATACAGATAATCTAAGCAACATATATATAAATCTGATTGGTTCTTCTGATATTGGCTCATATTCTGATATCCTATTTACCGAAAAATCCACTCTAAATACACAAAATAAATTCATTCTCTTTTCGTTAGTCATAAAACTTCGGCCAACGTTATGCAGTTTGAGAAACGCCCTTGGAAACATCTGGAAACAATCCACTTGAAAAGGAGAAGTGAGAAATACAGTTAGTGTCGTTGCTTCCTTCAACTACTAAACACGTAGAATGCAATAATATTCGAACCCAATGCATTTGGGAATACTCGTACTTATTTTTAAAATTCGAAATGAAATGTACTTTCGGACTAACTTCACAGTAATTGTAAGAAAAATTTTCAATAGTACCCTGTTATATAAACTGTTATTGTTGTACTATTTTAGCCCTGAAGAAGAAAATAAAGATTTTCGAAAGCTTAGAAAATACTAAAGAGGTAACTTATATTCCTGTCCTGGACTGCAATCCCAATTAAACACTGAAAAAAAAAGAAGTATATATATATATATATATATATATATATATATATATATATATATATATATATAATACAAAATGGTTTAACGCATTAGGATTTTAAAACATAAAAACAAAGTTCAGTCATCAGTTTCAAATCGTTAAGTCAGAGCTTGCAACCAGCTGTTAATCACTTATAATTAATAGCTATTGTTAGAGTTATCGATTAGAGAAAATCTAAAGGATAAAAGTCACCTCCTCAGCACAACAATGAACCAGTTTACCAATTCGAAGATGATTATTTTGAAGCCACAAACATTCGCTTCTTTTAATAAGTTTTTGTTTGTTCTTTTCTTTCCAATTTTCTTCATCTGAAACTTGACTACATCGTTCTGATGAAAGGCAACGTGGCCGAAACATGTGTCAACACCTGTTTTTTCTAACTTGGCTCTGGTGACGTCAGATTCACACCATTTTTTTATGTTGTGAAAACTGGAAGTGAATCCTTCAACTTACTGAAAACTTGTTGAAATTTGAATATTGAAATTTCAGTTGTGAATAATGTCAATCTCATTATATTGTTTCATGCTAAACGAATTCAAATTGTAGACTTAGTTATACTATTTTTTGAACAAAGATGTTGATTTTGAGATAAACTGAAAAAACATATGTGACTGAACTTCAAAGATGATTGAACTCATTATTGCACATCATTCCCGCTTGCTAATCCACTATCATTTTTATAATCAGTTATTTACTTTTCCAACGTCTAAATATTGTTATACTATTATAACTTTACAGTCATGGAATTGTGAAATATTAATTTTGTACTTTGCAGTTTTAACCTTGGAATCATAAGAAAGGTTTAGAGACTGAAATAATATCGATGAAAAGCTTGACGATAGACAATTGGTATTTACATATATATATACTAGACTAGCGACCCGCCCCGGCTTCGCACGCCGCAAACGCTACGCCCCGCAATTTTTAAATCTGTAATATCTTCGAAAATATTCACTTAAATCATACGGTGTAAAGGGCCATATATATCTATATTAAATGAACAATGTATTCAAGGTATTTAATTGGTTAAGGATTAATGCTGTATGGGTTAAAATCGCTTCGAAAATTAGCCATTATTTGTCGCAAAAAGTAAATGACAAAAAAAAGTTATTGTGGGTTATCCATAAGAGATAGACATATACCATCACCGACTTTTCTGTAGACCTTTTCAATGTGTACAATACTTAGTACATTATTTTGATAAAACTCGTAGGGTTCAGCCTGCGTTTGCAATGTAAGCGGAAAAAATGTAATTATTTACGACATCACATTAGAAACCTCAAAAATAACAGTACTTTCCACTATTTAGTGGATGTTATTATACATATAAACCTTCCTCTTGAATCACTCTATCTATTAAAAAAAACCGCATCAAAATCCGTTGCGTAGTTTCAAAGATTAAAGCGTACAAAGGGACAAAGGGACAGAAAAAGCGACTTTGCTTTATACTATGTAGTGATGATGACCCGGCGAACTTTGTACGCCCACTTATTTTACTTTGAATATTTTTCAAAAAGCCGGAAAGACATGTTTTACTATTTGTGCTACACTATCTTGTTTTTAATATTTATCCTGTTTGGAGCCAGGGACCTACTCACTTACGAAGGGACTGCGATAATTCCTGTTATTTCAAATCAGTCGAATTATCAAAAAATTCCTATAACACGTTTGATGTTTTAACCTGTCCGTTCTATAGTTGAACGGCATGTTCCTAATTTCGTAGCAAGTACTTGTCCCATATATCTCATCATTAATTATATGAGATATTTGCTGGATATAAGTCAAAAAATATCCAGAATTTAGTCCATTCCCGGAAACCAATGAATATAGTGGCTCTGGTGACTGTACCAATAGCATCTATTTGAATTGACTCTTCGCGCAATTCTTTGTCGCATCATTGATAGTATTTTTTCATCAATCAATCAATCAATCAAGAATCGATGACTTTCAAAACGAACATAAGTCCTACACCAAATTGAGGACAGTTTTACCTAGTGAAATATTCACGTAGGCCTCCTCTATCGGAGAAAGGACGTATTAACTCTCCCTGGCGTCCTTTCTCCGATAGAGGGAGCCTACGTGAATATTTCACTAGGTAAAATTGTCCTCAATCCGGTGTAGGACCTATGTTCGTTTTGAAAGTCATCGATTCTTGATTGATTGATTAAATATGGACTGATGATTCATAATAATGATGAAACAATTGTATCCTATTATCATTCAACAAGATCGATGAACTTTTCGAAACGCTCTTAATATTCACACTTGAAAGTGATGGGTTCGTTCTCGTTGACACCATTTGTGTAGACAGCTCCCTGAGAGTTTTATTTGAAATATTTCGATATTTGGATTAATAGTCTCAGTATTTACAATATATATATATATATATATATATATATATATATATATATATATATATATATATATATATATATATATATATATATCGTGCAAAATATTGCTCCACTTGTTATTCGGTTCGACTAAAGAAAAAATTCAACAATTACAAAAGTTACAGAAAGCGAACAATTTTAAAGTGCAGTAGGTATACCCCTGTTAAAATCATGCTGAACTCTTAGGAACTAATGTCTGTTAAACAAAGAATACTCTTTGCTTCATACATATTCATATTTAAAACCAAAAATCAGTTGCTTCCATGTAATATAATAAAAAATGTAACATATGTCAGTGAAGTGCATGGGTATAATGCTATACTGATAGTTTTGATGTCCAAAGTTCTAAGCTTTCTAAATCTATAAATTGCATACACTACGACGGATTAAAGGCTTTCAATAATTTACTAAGTATATTGAAAACTAGTACTAGTATTAAGATATTTAAGCGTGATGTAAGAAAGTATATTTTAAATTAATGAGATAGATATCTACGTGATTCAAAATTGACAGTTCAAAATATGTACATTTTTTTTATAACTTCAGATAAATAAATGTTATTATTAATATCATTATTGAATGATTCACTAAGACTTACCTTGATTGGAGTCTGTACTCAACATTATCAGCAAAACAGATACTGTTATTAAATACATATCACAAAGGTGAATTGCAGGTTATCAGAGAAACAAGTGAAACGATGCAATATGATTCCTTTATATAGAAATATCAAGAATTATCTGTACATTCATTTCGAAGTTAATTAAACATTGAATATTTTAAATAATTTAAAAGCTTATTTCCTAGAATATCGGAGGTAAAATAATTAGTACTATTGTTCAGCTCCTCTTGAGTGTTGTTGCAGGAAATCCCCATAATAATTTTCAACATCTGCAATATCAATAGTTTATTATGTTATTGGGAGAATCAATTATTAACTTCGTAAGACATTTCAATGAATAAATAACATTACTGAAAGAAATCTGCCCTACAAAATGAAATAGGTCCCAAATAAGGAAATAATTTTTTATTTTATTAAGTAGGTATATTATTTCCAATATATTCATTTTCAATTTTCAATATTTTGTGCATACATTCATCTATTTAGGTCGCTGCAATATTTATTCAAAGCAATGTTTACAAAATTCAGTATTTAAATTTGTGTTTTATTTATTGAATTTCGAGAAAATATTCATTTATTCACCTTTAGGTACGTCCTCCGTCTAATTTACAGAACAAAATTTACCTAAGAACAAAAAAATTTTTATGAAAAATGGCAGAAATTTCTAAAAATAGCAAAACTTTATGAAGCAAATCCGGATCTGATAGTTTTATAGTGAAGTTTAATGTATAAACGTACTGTTCATATAATTAATTCAGTAGAGAAAATATAAAATATTTTAGATCTACTAAGTCAACCGAAACACATCTTCAGAATGGTTGAAAAATAGGGAGATCATGTTGCGGAGATTTCAAGACTGCCAAATTCATAAGTTAACCTTGCCATAAGTGCTACCCTTATTTACACGTGTTTCAAGTGTAGTTTGATATCGCATCTACCGAAAAATCCACGCCAAATGCACAAAATAAATTCATTCTCTATTCGTTAGTGAAAAACTTCGGTCAACGTTATGCAGTTTAAGAAACGCCCTTGGAAACAATCCACTTGAAAAGGAGATTTGAGAATTACATTTAATATGGATACTTTCGAACAAATAGATATGGCAGATTTGAAAACTTTTGTGAGAAATCTGAAAAACACAGGTAGTTGTGAAGATGATATAAGTGTTGAGATATTAAAAGATGCTTTCAACATTTCTGGAAATAGGTCTTTAGATTTGATAAACACATCACGGACTCATGGAATCTTTCCAAATTAAAGGAAATGTTCATTGATAATACCAGTGCCTAAAATTTGTAACACTGTCACATTGGAGGAATTTGTACCCATAAATCTTCTTCCCCCATATGAAAAAATTCTCGAACTAGTTGTTAAAGATCAGGTTCTAGAATTATGCGAAAAATATTCAGTTATTTCTGACTTACAATCAGGTTTCAAGAGAAATTTCTCCTGTGAGACAGCACTGTTAAGCATATCTCCTACATAGAGCTTTAGATAAAGGACAGGTAGTGATTGTAGTATTATTGGACTTCAGAAGAGCATTCGAAACTTTATGTAGATCATTGCTGTTGAAAAAACTAAATAAAATTGGTTTTGAAGGTTTAGTAAACACGATCTCAAAAAGTTAAGTTCAATGGTGTTCTTTCGGAAAGCATTGGAGTTGATTTTGGTGTACCTCAGTACTTTGGTGTTTTGCATGTGAAAAAAGCTCTATACGATTGTTCGCAGATGATACAATGATTTATATTAGTGGTAAAAATATCCAGAGTATGACAGAATGGATCAATAGAGACTTGGCAGAAATAAATGAATGGCTGAGCGATACCTAACAGTTTATCGCTGAATGTAACAGAGTCTAAATTTATAGTTTTTGGTACAAGTAAAATTCTTAAGGTAATTAGTAACGAAAATATAAGAGAAATTGAGTTTCAATGATCATGTCGACTTCATATAGTCTAAAATCACCAAGAAAATCAACTTTCTCAAAGAATTGGAAAAAATCTGACGACATATAAGAAGTTATTGGCTCTTTAAGTCCATAATAATGCCACACTTTGAATATTATTCCACTCTGTTATTAGGATTGAGTAAAGAAAAAACTCAACAGCTACAAAAGTTACAGAATAGAGCTATGCGAACAATTTTGAAATGTAATAGGTATACTCCAATCCAAAGCATGCTAAATTGTTCAGAACATGTGTTAAAGATTTAATTTAATTTGTTAAAACATGTGCCAGTGATGTGCACAGTTATAATACAAGAAATCCTGAGAATTTCTACATGCAAGTTTGTAAGCTTTTTAAATCCAGGAATAGTATATTTTATGAAGGATTCAACGCATTTAATAAATTGCCTAGATCCATAAAAACAATTAGTGACCTTAAAGTATTCAAGCGTAAATTAGCTAGGTTCGTTTTAAACGTATAATTGTAAATAATATATTTTGAACCTAAATGTATATATTATTTTGTAGTATCTATTGCTTAATAAATATTATTATTATTGAGATAAATGCAATAACGGAAATATTCAGAAAGCGACGAGCAAAGATTTATCCACATGTTTACAAGATAAAACAGCCCAGAATATCGAAGAAACTACTCGATATAGGAACAAGAGTAAATGCGGTACAGAGTGTCTAAAAGAGGTCCAAAAGGATCTACAACATATAGACATAAAAAATCTAGGTCACTCGTACTGTCGCTATAAATCGCACATGTGAAATTTGAGCAAAAATAATCGCGCCAACCTGAAATAAAATGGACAGATGAACGGAAAAAAACATTCTGAAAGGATGGAGCGTTTTTGGGAGGGAAAAAAGCTGAAGCAAAAGCACCAAAAATTGCGAATTCAAGTCCAATTGGATCTTCTCCTCGCACTCCTTAATAGGGAATAATCGTTATAATAGTAAAACTAATAATATAAGTAAATGTAAATATAAATAAAAATCTTTGTTGAAGTATTTACTATCTCAAGTAAAAAAAATATAAAATTCTTCAATACCTACGTCTTTTTTTCTCACACGAAAAGATCGGTGTTACTTTGACACCACCATTTTCTATGAAAGTCCGGACACATCGGAAGAGGTTTGATCGATTTTATTCTAGCTGCTCTAACAAGATTAAGACACAATGCAAACAAAAGGATAAAAATTATCTTTAGTACAGGATTCATGTTGATGTTGATTGAAAACTAATATATACTTGCGAAATGAACTTTCTAATATTTTTTTGCGTACGGAAACCGTGATTTCCTGACTAAGATTAATAATCTGCCAACTACATTCAACAGGATTTGCTTATCGTATCTAATTTAAATTAGAACACGTTCAAACTCTAAAATAAATTAATTCTGAAAATGTATAATCACGATAATATTTTGACAATTATTTTTGTAATCCCTGTACTTGAATGCCCTTCATACAGAGCAATTTTAATGAATTTTTAATTGAATACCTAATATAGACAATTCTGCCATATCCACCATATAAATAAGCTCAGTGGTCAAGCGGTATAGCTACCCTATACTTTCTCGGCTTACTGATGCTGGTGGGTCAGATTCCTTCCACCGAAATCTTCGACCGTTTAGAATCATTAAACTGTAGATGCAACGGAGCTATATAGGTCTCTGACCTCTGCTTATAGAACAATGATGATCACAATAATCATAGTGTACTGTGTAATAGTAGGCACAGAACCTAATGCAAGCAGATACTAGGTATTTTCTTTTTTAATTCCGTGATATTCAAGTCTAATTGACATTTCCCAATTGGATATTCTATCAAGTAAATCTTCAAATATATCATCAAGTATTCTAAAATGAAAATCTTAAGTATCTTCAAACGAAAATGTTGCTTTTATCCCCTTCAATATACTATGCCTTCTATCCTTAAATTGAAATATCCGGTTTTTCCCAAACGTATTTATTTTCATTATCTTGATATAATCCTTATGGACATCATCATCCATATTTTTATTATTTTAGACTTCCTTATTATCACCATCTCTTAACTTTCATTGAATGCACAATTGTATAGAACCAGTGAATGTAGGTAAATATCTATCATGAACAAATAGACATCTACTTTGCACTTATTAAACAATAGTAGAATAATTAGAATTGCCTTGTTGAGTGAAAATTAATTGACAAATAATAGTGATATTTCTAGAAACTACCACAGCAGAAAAATGACTCGAAAAAAACATAATTTTCTAATATACGAAGACATTGAAAAATTTATGAATCTGCTTTGAATGCTATCAGATTTGAAAGCTATAAAAAATAAAATTTTCTTAATGAAAAATGTGCAGTTTAAAAAAATTATCTTAAGTGAAAACTGAGTAAAAAAAGCAGTATAAAAATGTAATGATCACTATATATCTTCACGTATTTCTGTTACTTGTACACAAGAATACTTTCATGATAAAGCAAAATTTTAACAGACTGAGGACCTTTGAAAGGTTCTTTTCACTTATTTGCGCTTAAGAGTTAGGTACGAGTACTTTAGGAAGGTGAACGCACAGGAGAGTTTTTTCTTTTAGCTGTTTTATCATTAGAAATAGTGAATATGTATTTTCCAATTATTAAACTCAATTTACTCTAGAAAACAAAGCTCCATTTTTTGTAAAGACAACTTAAGACACATTGTGGAAAAGATGAAAAATTTTTAAAGATACTACCTGTTAAAGATAATCATTTAATTATTATATGAAACACTATATATTAATAAATTATTCTATTAATTTGTAGTAGGCTTACTGATTCAAGTAATTAGCAATGAATGGGGCAAGTAAAACGTGTTAATAATTCCTTTTAAGCAAAAACTTTCGAAATTATTCAATGATTCCTAAACCAATCAACTCACCAATTTATTAGGTACAACTCTATCTTTCAAATTCATTGAAAAAATAAAATTACATTCTTGTTATTAAATAAACTTGCATTAATCAATAGTTGAACGCATCATTATTGTGCACGGGAAATTATTTTTTAATTCAATAAGAATAGTACGAAGAACCGCCATTCACTTAGAATCAACAAAACACAACCAAAAATTATTACAATTTGCAACAGAAAATTCAGCGTGATTTACGTTTTATTCATTTATTATACATAATAAAAAATAAGCAACAAATTCAAGACATGATTAATGGAACAAGTATAAAAAGTAAACAGCGAATTACTTCAGTAAATTTTACAATCCATATAAAACAACACTGAATAAATAAAAACAAGCAACAAACAATCATTTCAATATACATTTGTATAATTCAAAATGCAACTAATTGTCAACCAACTTTGAGGTTAGGTAAGGAACGAGTTACAAAGGAACTTGAAAATTAATAGTTATTTCGAATAGCTTCGAAATGAAATAAATCGAATAATGTTGTTCATTGCTTTTCATAATAATCAATGAAAGTTCATTTTCTGACAAAATAAGTAGTAATCTTCTCAGAAAATAAGGTCAATAACTAAAACAGATTGTGCGATAAACATGAGTATTAATTATTAAAAAAATATCACCACTCAAGTAAAAAACTAGCTTTATATATCCATATACATATAAATATATTGACAATTCACGCTCACACACATTATAAATATTCAGTATAAAAGCAGTTTTATATATATATACAAATTTCGATACGATTTTTTGTATTCGAGATTTACAACACATTGAAGGGTTCGATCGAAATTCAGGAATATAACGAAAAATATTTCGTTATAAAAATTTTGCCAGTATACATTTATTATATTAGCTGAAATGAGGTCAAAAATTGAGTATCTTCATAGTGATTTTTTCTGCAATAAAACTTAAAAATAAAGTTTAAAATAATAAGGATAAATGAAAATGAATTCATTAACTTTGAATTATTGTTTTTCAATAAATTGCCATACAACATTATTACGGATGCGTTATATGTTTTAATGCTTAAAATATTAAGTGTTCTATAAAATTCAGGTGAGAACTAATAATATCTCAGTCATTAAATAAGACCAAAATATGTTAAAAACTATTATGTTACAACTATTATTAATCTTTGGTGGCTCATTTAAAGCTGAAAATAGCAATTGTTTATTTATGCTAATAACTGAATCACATAAACAGCATATCTATTGGGAAGAACCATAGATGGAAAAACATATGAGCAGTACGTTCCTCTATTAGCAGGTAATAATCCCCAAGTTGCAATATATTGTTACTTTTGTATAAAGAGGCATATAATGTTGTGAAATACTAAAAACCAGTCAGCTAATAATAGTGTTAAAAGTGGTAAGATTATTTATCATATTTAGCGCAAGTACTTAACAAAGTAATTGCTTCTAAGTCTAGGAACTAACTGAACATTACAAAATAGTTTTGTTATAAATATGTATTTCATCACTATAAAAATTAATGACGAGATTTGAAAATCTGTTTTTCCAATAACACATTTTAAAATTCAGCAGTTTGGTAGTGCTAACGGAATGCAATAAGTTGAAAACTAATGATTGTTTTTACAGCATGCAAAACTTCAATCCAAAACACTTCAACTTGAACTTCGCATTGTAAATGAAATTTCATGTATTCACTAGCTAGGATTTTGTCCTTTTTCTACAAATTGCTCGTGTTACTACTTTTTTGCTTTTGAAATCTGTAAGAGAAATCAACACTCTATTCTATCTGATAGTGTAGATATCTCGCATTCATGAAATGCTCTATATGTAGGCACTGATAACAACCGATTACTGCTTCTTTTTCTAAAAAATATCATTTAATATTTGGGACCGACCTAATATATCCTGACGAATGATCAACATTAGAAATATTTCTGCTAGAAATTAGGCACCAACTCCTCATTACAACCCTCTTGGATTTATAGAAACAATGGGATCACATTGCATGTTTACACATGCTCTACAGAACCAACTTTCACAACTCTAAAGTTTTAAAAAATAAATACAAAAAAAAAGATAGTTTCTCTAATTATAGAGAATTATAGAGACACTATGAAAAAATTTTAAGAGCACAACACGTTTCAATTGTAAATAAAATACACTACAATTTTGCATTAACTGTTTTGTAGTTGACAGAAGCGATTATGAAATCGCAGTATTATCAAGAAAATATCTGATCAATTGACATCCTAATTTTATTCATAACAGCAGTGAAAAATAATTGCTACTCAATTACTTCACTGTTTAACCTAAACTACCTGGACTGATTGTAATACAGACATTTGTTTAAACAATTATGAAACAAATTACAGAAATCTGATATAAGGAAGTTATTTTATGCATAATCAATATATAATATCTCTTAAACGTACTTAATCAAATCATATAAATAGCTCATTTTGTTCAACCAAAGTAAACATGTCATCCAATATTCAGAAAAATTCCATTGAAGGTTTAAATATTCCTAGATCTTGATATATTCAAGCATTACTATTTCTTTTATCATCGGGAATGGATGATTGAATAATTGATCAAAGAGAATAAAATAAACAATATCATTGGATATATCAAGCAAGTCATAAATATATCATTACATAATATCATTCAAGTGCAAAAAATACATTGCTTTTGTATAGCTTATTAATAAATAGTCATATTCTCTGAAAGTAATACATTTAAATTGATATAGAGGAAATTCGTAATTATATAGAACTGAAAATGTAGGAATCATGCATTAGTAAATTGTCATGTTGATAGACAAGTAGAGAGCAATAACAGAAAAAAATTATAAAGCTCCTCTGTAACTATATTATAAGAATGAAACAATTGAGAAAATACTGCTAAACTTATATAATGTTGAAAACTTTCAAAAAGTGATAAATTCACTAAATGGACATATTGCTTCAAATAAATTTTGTACTCATATGAAATTGCTTTTGTAGAAAATTTAAATAAGAACCATGTTTTCAGAGAAAAATATATGGGTTCGATCTAATGACTACACTACCGACACGATTTTTATGTGGAAAGTTTGTGTATGAATAACACTGTTGAAAAATTTGTTGAAAAATTGATATAAGTCGATACAGTGAATGTTGTTGATATGTTTTGTGTTATAAAATATTCAATCAATTGAAAATTATTTCATTTAAAAATTGGCAGTAGGAAAATTTTCTAAGTGGCATAGAAAGTTTAAAAAAATGTACTAAAATTTGGTGTTTATCGGAGAAGCTCTCAAATATTGCACTAAGATTGAAGTCAAACCAAAAACCTTATGTGCTACATGTGGAATACCATTAACTAATGGAAATGTAATGAATTGAACTTTATTTTTGAAGAACACATTGACATATTAAATTGAAATATGAATATTGAAACTTTAGATGAACTAACTATTTTATTATTTGAAAAAATACCTATGATTGCTTCCAATGATATACTTAATCGTAAAAAGGCTCATGTACATCCTTAATTTGAATATACAAGGATTTAACAAATAGTGCTCTTAAAAAACGCCATATTCAAGCGACCCATTTGTAATATGCATGTTCAGTTAAAATTAATGATCCTCTATCAACAAAAATGTGCTACATCAGATGAATAAATATCAACCTCCTAAAATCCGTATGGAAGCCTTTAAAATTATACTTACTGTTTGATAAATTCTGTTATAAGGATATGACTTACTAAACAGTATTTTCGCGACTAGATATAATAAATATCACTGAAATTATTCAAGAAAATATCACTAGATTATTTGGTAACTCTTTTACGAAAATTATATAAACGATCAACAGCAGAAACCTAATAGTAAAAAATTTTATATACAAACTGTCACTAATTCCATCATGGGCCATAGTCTGATGATACAAATTCGGAAACTCTTATAAAAAGCATAAAATTTAGTTGTTAAAAAATCATAACCTCCATTCTATTTTCAAACTTCACGATGAAATCATGATGTGGACATCAAATTAGAAATAAGCTATTAATTTCTAATATGCACATAAAAGATTCTTTATACTAGAGGTAAATATTCTTGCATATTATTTGAGTCTCCTAATAAGAGTATTTTTCATAAAGGCTGAATTTGAAAATAGTTCTATTTAATTCTGTCGCGGTTGAACTACCGTATTGTTATTGAGTCTTATAGGATTTTCATTGTTGCAATTTTCATCTGCAGGCATCGCTTCATTAGGGTTACCGTCGAATCCTGGATTGAGTATAATATTCGGAACTAACTCGATAACCTCTTGCTCTTCTGTAACTAGAAGAAAAATTTACTCCATATTTACTCCTCTAAATAGATTAACAACGAAAACACAATATGATCATTTTGAAATTTAAGATCCTCCTAATTTGACGTCATTCATTAAAAAATGTCAACATTACATCTATCAGATAGTCAAAAATGCTCACTTAACACAACAAACATTTTTTAATACACTAGACGACATGTTTCAGGGTAATAATCCATTGTTAAGAGTTATATAACAAACTCTTGGTGATGGGAGAAGAGAACCAAACATTATATAAGTTAAATTAAACAATTTTTGGGGAATTGAACCAAGTGTTATTGAACCAATTATATGATATTTATCAGTGGTCACAAAGCTATGTCTTAGGAGGCGAGCATTTATTGAAATTTTTACATGACCAACATATCTGATTAAAAACATGAATAGCGACAGCTTTGTTATTTCTAATGACGCATTCTGTATTCATGACGTTCATTATTTTTTTTCGAAGCAGCAGTTCCATTTATCTTCGGCAATCCTGAGAAATTAACTGAATTTTGAAACTTTTCTAAACGTTATAAGTAAAGGAAGTTAGGTTATTAGCATTGTTGAAAGATGAATTTTTTAAGATTTTTTACCAATATTGTATGTAAATATTTGTTACATGTGTGAAAATTTCAAGTGCAGTATGTTCTTGACAATGAGTGATTTTACATGTAGATAAAAAAAAAGTTTTGTGTTCTGTATCATTTCAGATAATCACTTGTTTACAGCTATTTTTATAGAAGCATAAGGCATTTTATATATTTTTCAAAACAGCTAACGATATACAGAGAAAAATATACAAAATGATTGGAAAAGTTTTTAACCCCATTTGAATTATCGATGCAAAGCTCCATGGTATTTTCGTGAAAGTATAATTATTAGTTTACTATTGTTTATAGAAAGTAAAAATATTCAAAGTTTAGAAACAAAAAGTTCCACAAGAGGAATTTTTCCGGTCGAATATTATATTAAGTATATCTAACTTCATAAATATATGATCATTCTGTTGAAAAGATAATGTTTCTATACAAAATAAGAGTTCTTTTGTCAATTTCTTGTTATACTCACCATCTGGAAGACGGCACTCCTGGTATAGAAGAAAACATGTTCCAAGTCCCAGTAAAATCAATGTTCCCATTACAACTCCTACCGCAACAGCCCACGCTCTTGTATCAAACTTATCAGCACCTGCTAACAATTGTCGAGCTAATTCTACAAAACAAACAACAACAAACAAGTCACATTGACATGTCCACGACATCTAAAAGAACTAAATAGAGAGAGTTAGAAGATAGAAGAGATAGAAAGGAAATGAGCAATGAGGGATACATTTCATTCCACACCAATTAAAAGTTTTCAAAAAGCAAAAAACTATTCAATGTGTTGGTATCTACTTTCAAAAAGAGCGCTATATGAATTATAATTAAGTGGACTTCTTTTACACTTTCTAAGCATACTTAGTTTGATAGTACTGTAAAATATATTATCTTGTCTATAGACATTGTCTAAACTATGTTAATTAGTCAATTAGAAATACAGTACATGGTTGTTTTCAAAAAGCTACAGTTGTAAGACAACTCCCAAATCAATTTTTAAGTATTATGACTCACTAAATAACTTTGGATGAAATATTTTCCAAAATTCCTGACTTAATAACGGAAATTTTTAATGCATTAAACTACTGGGGTCATGCAGTCAAGATTCAAAGATAAGAGATGAACACCTACTACAAGTTCATAAAAATACAGTGGGCGGCATATACAGTCTCTTCACAAAATGGAAATGTTCTTCCAATAATAGTACTTTTGATAGCATATTAATTTTTGCAAAATTATCGACTCTATTTACTTTCCCATATATGAACTTGTCATTATGATGAAAAAGATGATTTATTTTTTAAGTTTGGACATTGAAAAATCAATATACATATATATATATATATATATATATATATATATATATATATATATATATATATATATATATATATATATATATATATATATATATATATATATATATATTGTATTATTCCATATAAAATAGGTAAAAAGTTGTGACATTTATATATAAGCATCATAATACTTGATTGATATGAAGTCTAAATCTACATAAATCAAAATAATATATTATTTTGGACAATAATTTTATTAAATTTAGAATTTGAACTCAACATCTGAACAAAAGACCTTTCTACGTTTTTACCTTTTTCAACAGAATGCTCAGAATTTAATAGGTCATGGCAAAAATATTCTACTATTTAGCACGGCCAAAAAAATTGCTATTTAAAATATGTGAAATTGGAATGCAAGAAAACTTCCCACAGGAGCTCTGTATAAAAGCATCACTTGTTTGACTGCAAGATCTATACTTTAATCTTGCCAATTGCCTATGAAGTGGAAATTTAAGAGAAAGACTTGCATAAAATTATATAATTTGAAATCGGGGCATGCACAAACGTCCATATCTTACCCGAAATTTGAATTCAGGTCTTTCGTGCAGCAAGTCGGAACATTCGCCTTGCTCCTCGAAGACGATAATTTGAACGGTTTGGTCTAAAAGAATCTGAATTCTGTTTGAATATCAAGGAATAGGTATAACAGCAATAAAATAAATTATTTTGTAAATACGCAATAAAACAAATTATTTCAAGTAATGTAGTCTTCTTTCACCATTTCAATTTTCAATTTATTATTATGAGTTTGACATCCACAAATTCACAATTTTGGAAAATACCCGTAAAATATTCTCCCAATTTCTAGGCCTTTATTCTATTTACCAGGTATATACGTTTTTGTTCTCCTTAACATTAAGACCAGCAAATATGCTCAACAGTAGCTTCAACCATTTTTTCTATAAACACGTTAAAGTGTCTGAAATTTTAATCACCCAACTGGAATAATATAATAATGTTTCTAATGCTAAAGGCAAAGATGTTTCAAAGTTTTATTCATAATGAATAACGTTTTCATGGATTTCCATGCAAGGTTTGCATAGTCAATAAACATATAAAAAAATGCTTGAAATGTCCCACTGTTTTTGATTTAATTGCAGAGGTATTCACTGCAAGGTTAGTTCTTACATTCACATCTATACATTTCATCATTCATAACTAACAAATTAATTATTACCTTCCTCTGAGAATATGCCTTTTGTAGTAGATATCACCTGTGTACTCTCCCCTCTGCCTAAGTGATTTGATGCCCAGACTCTGAACTCATAGCTGGTATTAGGTAGAAGGCCATATACATCAATCTGACGCTGAAATTATACATTTTGAAATTAATGTTTGCAAAATAAGTAGTGACAAAAATACTTGATTTAGTTTTGTAATGAAAAGTAAATGAAATTTCAACAAATGTATATTTATTTAAACGATGTAGAGAATTTTGAATATCATATTCATTAATATTGTTTTTTTTTCTAATATTCAAGAACACAAATAAATCCAAATCCATTATTAGTTTAATTATGCAATCTGAATAAATGTCTTCAACGACTTATACTGAACTAAGAGAATTTCAGGTAATGTATTCATTTATATGAAAAATTAAGATGCAGCATTCGCAATAACACCTAGGTACTCATAAAATGAAAAATAACATGAAAATAAAGAGAACTTTTTCATGTACTTGCCAACTTTTTTGAATATTTCTACCACTGAATTAAAAGTTAACTTTATGAATTAGTCTTCAATTAAGTGAAATCTTTGCTAAAAATACTAACTCCATTAGGTGTAATGTGATTAGGAGATATCGGAATCCATTTATTGTCTGTGTAAGCTAAACGATACTGTGCCGTGAAATTCATAATGGGGTATCCACCAGTTCCATTCACTTCCCATACTATAACAGCCAGTATAGTACTAGGATATATTTTAACATTAACCAGGGCAGGCGGGGGTGCTAAAAACAAGAAATTGTTGAAGAAATGAATACATTAACTTAATGAAAAATTTATAAAGTATAAGAATAGAATAGAACAATTTTCTGTACAAAAAATTCTGTAGAAAATCTCATCAGATCCTTGAAAAATCATCTGGAAGGAAGACATTTTAAAGATATCACCCTGTGTTGCACCACAAGCATTATGGCAATTTTCATAACACAATGAAAATATTTTAATATATTACATAAATCTTCAAAAATGGTCATTTCAAAAATTATACAGATATATAAAATGTTATGCTTTAACTACAATTCTGAATTTACAATTAATAACATAGTATTTTAAGAAATTAGAATGAAATGTTTTAAGGCAATCATCATAATTATAAAAACTACAATAATACTTACTCCTAACAATTATTTCCATAAATAATTTTTCGTCTGCTACAACATTTTCCCTGAAACAAGAGTAAGTACCACCATCTTCTTCATCAACTGTTTCTAAGAATAATGATCCATTTAATAATACAGTTGATCTTGAAATTTGCCTGTCCTCTCTTCCTTCTCTTACCCACACTACATCTGAGTGTTGTAACGGGCATTTTAACGTAATATTTTTACCCCTATCTACATAGTATTTTTTGATCTCTGAACCTAAAACGAATTAACAATTAGAATAATAGATAGCATGGCAGTATTGAATGCCTTTACATTTAATCGATATTAAAAATAGAAGAAGGTATAAAATTGGTTCTCGTTCAATATACATAATTCCATATTATCGTATTAAGTTAAAACAATTTCAACTATTCACATTCAACTTTATTTGAAATTTAAATAACATTTCTTTTCTTAACTTTCACATAACAGGTTCACCCTTCTCAACTGTTGACATTTGCGCACTGTTTAAAAACATTCTGAATCACAAGTGCAAAATGAAGTGATTGGTGGACTCCAGCACACCCACACTCATCCTAAAGTTATTGATTATGCTTTAAAGCTGATTACTGGTTGCCAACCACAGATAAACTAGTCAGCGTTCTCATGAAAGTATTAGAAACTACACTCGTGTAGAAAATTTACACTGAAACCTATTACATATTCCGAATATGAAGTGTTCCTTATAAATATTAAATTTGTTTGTGAAAACCGTATCACCAAATATTGATTTGAATTGCAATTAAAAAGTTTTTCAGAATCTTAATATAAAATTTGAAAAATATGTATTCAGGTCTCAAGTTATTTCGAACAGTTCGAAGCAAGCCACAACATATTTAGATTGATTTGTTGTGAGTAGTTTGGCACAAAAATATCATAAATACTGAAAATATCTGTTAAATATTGAAATTCAATTTTCTGTTTCTGAAAATTTCTAACTTTATTATGTATTTTGACATGAATAACATGTAATGTATGCCAAATTGTGTAAGATAATCGTATTTGTGGATTCCCTATGATTAGTTAGATCTAAAACCTCATCCAATAAATTGAACATTTCGCTTTGTGACGTTAGAAAATAATGGACTAAGCAAAATTTTTAGTTTTGAGTGATAAAACTTGAGCTATAAAACAAAATAAAGTTGTGCACACGAAATATGTACAAATATTCCAATTCAAATCTAATAGAGTGTTTAATAGATGAATTACCATAAGTAAGTATTTAAAAATGATAATAATAATTTCAAAGAAATAGAAATACTATTAACGGCATTAAAAACTTTTCAAACGTCCTATTCAAACTCTTTTTTTTATTTTGTGTAATTTTTGTATTTATTTCAACAATTCTGACAGAATACATTCTGTCGAATGTTCCTTGTTCCTTATTTAAATTCAGTTTCACTCTGCCACGGACGACTTTAAACGAAATTAAAGACCTATGATTAAAGTCGGTCGTGTATTTACCTTCTTATAAATCTATGTTCTAAATGTTCGGTTCAGTTGAGAATTAAGTCACACAATATATCATATTCTGTGAATGAGATCTTGCACGGCCTAACTTCACTTACTTGTGTTGTGAGCAATTGAATGAAGACTTTGAAAATTCAGATTTAATTTGTAATTTTGTTGATTCAACATCCAATTATTAAAATAAGATTTCAATATGTGAATTTTGGAATATAAATATTTTTGAGAATAACAGCATGTTTTTTTACACTCTAGATTTTCCATCAAATGTAACTGAATGTTCACAAATAAACAGTATACAAATAATAAATCAGATTTTAATAGATTCAGATATTCATGTAAATGTTTTTATTAATAAAAATATTCAATATTAATGATTTTATTAATGAAAATATCAATAAAATCATTCAACCATCCAAATTACTGTACACATCTCAATCAAGGTTTGAAGGAATTGACATATGCATTAAACTTACTCTCACCTGAGAATGATGGTTCAAATAAAGAAATTTATATCATATTGTCAATTCTTATTCATAAAGTGAAATTGTTACTGTACATACTATAAACACAACTTTTGAATCGCTATAACTCTGACATGGTTCTTCTTAGAAAAAAAGTGTATTATTAATTTCTATACATAACTGTATGATCTACATTTTTTGTTGAAACTATTTCTTTATATAAAGTACCGTTTCACTGAAAAGATTTCTGAAAATGCAATTATAACATGCAGAAGGCCGATGTTCGAAGATCGATCGGTCTACCGGGATGAGCTGATGCGGCGTTGACAAGTTCATGTTCATGTACGGCCAACTTTAGTACAGGCCATGGAATGAATATCTGCCACAGAATCGAAGTGGTCTAATAATCCCGCCATTAGTTGAGCTGGTATACTAATGCAAATAGGACGCTTCCCAAAACTTTCGCAGTTTGAAGTTAAATAATTTGAGCTTTTGGTATAAACTCTATATTTTTCAATTGTGTACAGTGTAATACATGTGTTGATGTTGATAATTTGTTGAAATCTCAACATCAAACTATAAAATACCAAGTGTTTAGTTTGTTTACAAATTTCAGTGAAACGAAATCAATTTTGTGTTGTTTAAGACTTTCTAAGTTTGAAGTTGAATATTTTACGATTTCAGTTCTAATCCTCTATTCATCAATTTTCTATAGTGTAATATAGGTGCTACTGATCATAGTTTGTGAACAACATAACATCAAATTATAAAAACCAAGTGTTTTGTGTGAACCGATTTAATTGAATCGAAATCTAATTTGTGTTGTGAATGAATTTGAGTACGGATTACTTACAAATAATTTTTTTGTGAAATATAGAGTAGAGGATAGGTATTCCGTAGATGATTCAGTAAGTTTCAAGCTTGGGATAGGTAAGTTTCTAATAAGTATATTTACTAACCTATTTATAACCGATAACCACCGAATAAACAGATCGCTATTCACAAATCTAACTAACAATAACACATTCTTTCAAAATCCAAACTTACCTCGAAACAGAATATTTGTGAGCTATGATCTTATTTATAATATTTTAATTATTTGCAACGGGGAGGACTGAATATACCTACAGATTTAATTAAAAATGTCTTATTTCACATGTGTGCCATATTTGAAAAAATTATTAATGACATTTCTCTCGAACGGGCCTTTTTGAATAATATACACCAGAAAGCAATTTTGTGTAATCTCACTATTTTAAGCGTGTCATTGAATGAGTCCTTGAAAGATTTTTATTGTTACTGTTTATGCGGTGAAGACAATAAAATTATTCTGAACGTGCTGTGTTCCAATTTTTCTAATATATTATTGAATGACTACACAAAAAAAAAATAATGAAGCGGGACACGAGAAAACTGAATCAAAAAATAAACGAAGAAAGCTCAATACTTTCATAAAGTAGTTTGTTGGTTGCGCTAATCAGAATTATAATATTTATTTACACTTAGGTAAATAATTCAATTTGGGATATTCCAACAGCGTCTTCTTCAAGGTTCCTTTTCTCTCAAATAATTCAATAAATTTGGTTAGGCAACTTTTCATGTAAATAAATCTAATAGAAGTATTTTTTACCCAGTGGGGTTTTATCAAAAACATCGTTGCTTCCTTGCAATGATAAATCTTTTACATTTTTTTATTACAGAAATATGTGCTCACAATACCCAATATAATATTCGATATGTTATAAATACTAATAATATTTCTTGTTTGTTCGCAATATACAAAAAGAGTTGAAATAATGCTTGAAAAACAACAGCCACTTAAGTCAATTTGGCAACACCGCCGGACTACGCTCTTCATGGCCTGTAGTAAAGTTGGCCGTGATTCATGGCTTGTAAGTAGAGTTAGGTTGTTGGCTGAGGATTTTATTGATCTTATGATGCGAAGGCACAGAACATACCTAATCACAGAACATAACTTAATTTTAATTTATATTCTGCGATACTAATTTTGTGTCGAAAGGTAGATGTTCGCAATTTCACCTCACACGCAACAAAAGAGTAAGATGATTGAGAAGTCCGAAAAGACCTTAAGTGCATTGGGATCGATATCGTTTTTTGATATATTCACATTGCTTGATTATCTTTCGCTTCCTTTTCTACGCGGAAAAGTTTTTTGTACGAAATATTTGATACATGAATTACCAAAATGAATTATATATTGATAAGAAGAGCATGCATATTTTAAGACAAATAATAATAGAAAATAATTCCTGTTATGAAGTAGTATTGTTGTACATGCGTAGATATAACTGAATCGCTCATTTCAGAAACCACCTAAAGGCGCTTTTTTTTCAACATTCGGAAAACTGAAAAAAACTGTTTTGCAGCTTAAGTATAGGTCTAGTCTGCTTCAAATATTTTTTTACCAAATCAAGAACATGCTATTGGAATAATCTATTTTGTTAAAAAAATTTTCCTTCAAGTTTTTGAGTTATAAATTTTCAAAAATTTATATTATTGAGTTATAAATTCTTGAAAAATTATAACTCAATAATATATTTTTGTCACTTAGATGGTTTCTAAAATAAACGATTCAATTTCAGATTTCGTTTACATTTAAGAAGAACAAACAGTTATGTTAGAAAAAACTAGTTATGTTAGAAAAAACATAAATATTCACTAGATCAGATAAAAATTGTGTTGTTTACTCAACAATTTTGAACAAAATTACACTTAACAAAATGCACTTATCTTTAGCTACGAAGATTCTTGTTAAATTCAATTTTGAATGTATAATTTTCCATACATGCAAACTTTATAACGGAATCTTACCCAGATATTTGCTTGTATGCCATAATATTGCTCATATTCAGTATACACTTTAGGATATTCTTACCATCAACCTAAGAATATTTTTATAAAATCGTAAATGAATTAAATATTTTTTCTCAAGGTGAATATGAATATCTACGACAATGAATAAATAATCTAATACAATTTTTGCAATAATATATCTGAATGCTTATTTTGATATGATATAGAACCATCGTATTGAAAATATAACTCAAATTTAATGTTATTTTGACTCTGATGGATAATGAATGGATAGAAAAAAACTTGGTGTTGATGTGATAAAATTTATTTTCAATTAAATATATAAATATTTTCTATGAAAGCATGCAATGGCACTTATTTATAATAGTCACAGCTAATTGTTGAAAATGGACCAGAAGCAGTAATTGAAATATTTTTGATGTAATCGCATCTACACTCTTCAAGGAGAAGCAACCTGCAATTTAAAAATTAAATTTTACATCAAATAAATAACCTACAATTCAATCTACCAATATTGAAGTAATAAAATTTAGGCACTGCTGAACATCAAATATTGTATATGTCTAGTAGATAATTTTTTCTAATTTCATAGTTTGTCTACAGAACACAAAATTTTAAAAAATATTTTGATTCCATATTCTACCTTCGAAAAAAAGCACACTGTTGATTCAATTCGACGAATAATCTCAATTAGAAGATATCACTCTATTAAATTATAGTTCCTATATTTTTGCATGAGAAATACATTGAGTTATATAAAAATCTAATAATAGTTAAAGAGATTTTGAAATGACTTTAGTATTATTACTAAATTGAATTACCACCCCAATCAATAACCAATTAAAATGATTAATCAAGTTGCAGGCATGAAAAATTTGAATCTCTTTTTTTAATAGAAAAATACATCAAAAGTTCATATCTATTTATAATCTCTCTTTGAAAGTCATACACATATTTAAACTCTAATATGTGATTCCTGACAGAATTTTAAGCCGTTTATATCCATTTATTGGGTTATTTTCAACTATCCTCAGAGTGCTTAGAATATTTTAGCTATTCCTATTGACATTTATGCTTTCTGTTGATAAAAGTATTTCATGTTTAAGTAACCTGTGATATTTTTCTATATTATCAGTTTTTGATTAAATAATTAATGAAGTCATTAAAATTGAGACATCGTTTTCTACGTTTTTATTGTTCATTAAGTTATTCTTCAAAATTATAATTAATTCAAACTGAAATTCATATATATATATATATATATATATATATATATATATATATATATATATATATATATACGAGGGTGGGGTGAAAAGTTTCCGGCCTGACCAAGAAAACCGATATTTTAAATTTTTTTTTGCTTTATTTTTCAACATGATCTCCATCAACACTGATACATTTCTAATAACGGTGTTCTTATTTGCTTATAACAGTTTTAAACGTTGATCTCAAATCGTTTACCGCCAATCCATTTTTTGAGGTTAGGAATTATTAATTCGTGGATTTTGGACATGGCAACAATCAACAAATGCGCTGATGCGTTATCGTGATGAAACAAAATTCTTTTCTTAGCCAAATGAGGTCGTTTAATTTGCACCTCGTCCTTCAAACTTTGCAATAACTCTACGTAGTATTGACCAGTGATAGTCTTACCCGTTTCAAGATAATTGAAGTATTTAATTCCCCTCGCATCCCTAAAAACACTAGCCATATCCATGTTTGTCGATAAAATTATTTTTGCCTTCTTTGTAGTTAGTTCCACTTTTCCAGCCCACTGTTTTGACTTTTCTTCATTTTCAGGAGTGTAGTGGTAACCCACGTCTCATCAACATGTTATGAATCGGCGCAAAAATTCGTTTGGATTACGTCTATACAGCGCCAAATTTTTGGTAGAAATGTTTTTTCGAATCAGTTTTTGGTCGAGCGTTAGTAAACGCGGCACCCTCTTACAAACAGCTTTTCCATGGTCAAATCGCTGTGCAAAATATTTCGCATAGGTTCAGCTGACATCCTACAGGTCTCAGCTATCTCATGCACTTTCAATCTGCGGTCTTCCAATACTATTTGATGGAATTTCTCAATCATTTCAAACCATGTGACCTCAACGGGCAGTCCTGAGCAAGGCTCGTCAGAGGTGCTTACACGATTAATTTCAAATTCAGAAACCCACTGCTCAATAGTTAATATGATGGGAAGGAGTTTCCTAGTGTTGAATCCATCTCTTCTCCTACATGTTTTGGTGTGAAACCTTTCAAATAGAAGTATTTGATGACAGCACGTTTCTCAAATTTTTCCCTTTTCACGAAAACAACAATGTGCTCTCAAATGCAAACTAACGTGGCGATTGTGCTGAAACTTTACATACAGGCTCCGTAGGAATGGTACTGTAGGACGCCGCTCCAAAAGTAGACCTACTGGCGCCATCTCTTTGTCAGGCCGGAAACTTTTCACCCTACCCTCGAGTATGTATATATATATATATATATATATATATATATATATATATATATAATATATATATATATATATATATATATATATATATATATATATATCAATTGAATATGTTAGATACTATCAATTTTGATAATAGATACTCACGATGAGTAAATGGCCACTTTTGTCTTTGTGAATTTTCTCAGGCTTTCCCACTGTTATATCAATGATTCCCTGTTTTCCCTCTTTCATAGTGTGTTCAATGCTGAAAAAAAAACACCCAAGTTAAAATAACAATAATAAAATCAATATATTAATCTTTAACTTACGAATTTTTATCTATTATCATTAGCATTTCCTCGTTTTTAGTGAAGTCAATAATCTTTGTCACAGTTTCTATTAAGTGGGGGACTTCTAATATAAGATCACCCTGAAAAAAGTAAATTGTATTTAATGAAAAACTAAAAACTTTTATAAAACAATTTGTGAATAAATTTTTCCATTTTACATTTCACCTAAGTGTAAAAAAATTCTCACCTTATTTGTTTTGATTAAGTCTTCAGGTAACTTCACTATAAGAATCTTATCGTTTTCTGAAGATACAACTAACTGTAGTCTGTTCAAGGGTAGACAATGTTTCATTATTGCTTTACTTCTCATTTCTATAACATGCATATTTTCCTTTGTGATGAGAATTACTCTTTCCCTAGGTTTATATCCATGTCTATCATACTTTAATACAGACGATGAATACTAAAAATAAGAGAGAACCATTTAAAGACTTTATCTGTCGAAAATTTACAGAGAAAAATATTTAATATAATATTTTTCAGTAATACAATATATAACGAAAAACTAATATTATTATCAATTATAAGAAATAATCTAACAATGGGGCAAGAATTTTGCTCTTTCATCAGTAGTAACTGATGAAAATATGTTCATGCTATTTATTATTTGATATTCTATGACATTTGAGTTACAGCAATTTATTCTTAAATATGTTAACAAAGAACTATTTGAAATCAGATGTTTAGATCCATGTAGATTCGATGGAAGTTTTTTTTCAATCAACATTGCAAATTATATCTCATATCCTCCAAGTGCTGATGAATAACTAGAAGTATTAAATTAAGTTCTAAATATATGTTGCTGAGTTAGTTCTTCTTTTCCATTTCTGTCTTTGCCAACAGTAAAATGCCAAGTTAGTATTTACAGCTGAATTGTTCACAGAATTTTAATTAGGTTTGACAGTAGGAAGATTTAGAGGTTAAGAATTAAATGACCATCAAGATTGCCATCTCGCTTAATTTTTTTTCCAGATTGTGATTTTGATAAAATATAACGCCCACATAACAATTTTAATAATCCTTTTATTCCTGAGAAACAAAATTTTTATCTATCAAAATTATCAATCTATTTGAGAAATATATATAATAGATATTTTGAGAAATTGAAAAAGTTGTAACCATTTTTATGAAACTTTTTCCGTAGAATCCAGTGGCGTAGTTCAATTATTTTCCTTTGTTTGTCACTTGGATTTTAGAAAAAGTAATTAAGAGTCGCTTATTGCAAAATATATTTCCGATAAGACGAAGTGATGAATGACAGATAACGGGATCTGAAGGAAGACTTCTTCCTCTTTATAATAAATAGCATCATTTTAATGAAAACTTTTTCATTTCGAATTTATTCCAATTTAATTATTCGTAATGGATTCCTTAACCTTCAATTATTGGAGTCAAAATATTCAAGATTAACAATTTTTACGTATTTTCAAATCAATTTTCTGTTGATTTCTTCGGTTGATTAATTAAGTATTATTGTTTTTTTCAAATAAATTGTAATAAATTTCTTGAATAGTTTTTGATTCAATTTTTATAACTTAATTATATAAATATCAATTTGAGATGTCTTACAAGCTCTTTTTCACCACTTAAACCAACCACATAACTTTGTTTGAGTCCTAGATGCAATTCTGATACTCTGTCTTTAACGAACCAATCAGCTATCGAAGATTTGTAACTTTTCTTTTTATCTAAAAAAAGAACATTCGTAGCAAATTTATTCGACCAATATTTATTCCCGTACCTTTAAATAGTTTTTCTGCTAGTATTTTCAGTTCGAACTGTTCCTTACGTTCAGGAGTCAGCTTCAGCCTGTAAACCCTAGAAAGATGGACTCGGTGAAGGTTGTGTAGAAACCGGGATGCCTCTTCACAAATTCGAGGACAGGGTGGCCAATAGTGATTTAGAACTGTTTTTGGTAAATTTTTTGACAGATTCAATAACCATCGTTTTCTAGCCATCTGTTGGAATTTATGATTAGTTTCGTTTCTAGGCTCGTTTCTTGTAATGAAACCATGAATGAACCTGAAATATGTACGAATTGTTATTTATTTCCTTATATATATATATATATATATATATATATATATATATATATATATATATATATACGCAATTTTCACAGAATAATGAAAAAAATATTTTTTCCACCTTCGTAAATCTTGAACAGCTTTTCTTCGTCTTTCTGCATGTTTTTTCGCAAGAAATCTTCTGATATTTTTTTGGAATATGATCGTTGCGTTCCTCATTTCCAAAAATTTTCTCCTCTGCAATATAGCTTTCCACTTCGACTGAATTATAGCAGCGATCTCATGTTTCTTAGCTTGAAAAGCATCTTCAGTTTTGAATAATGTTTGTGGGTGTTTAATGAAAATTTTGGTTCTGGAAATGATCATTAAGTACATATAAGTCTGGCTCTTTTTCTTTTCTTAATAATTCGTAGAATTCTCGTTCACTTTATTATCTATTATGTGCAGCATAGTCATTAGTTATAAGTTATAAGCGTTTCGAAATATTATCATCTGTGGCCCATAAAATATGTAGAAATATTATATAGGTCCTACGTGAAAGGATCGATTTTTCAATATTCCTACTTCAAAATGAACACTGCGAATATAAAGAAATGGAAATATATAAATTATCAATTTTTGAAAGAAGTTTTGTTTCTAAAACAGAACTTTGTATTAAAGTACGAAAGTATTAAAAACTTTATTTTCGAGAATCATGAGTAATTCTATCATAGAAGCGTCGTTATTTACGTTCTCTGATTATTGTCATTATTGTAATAATTAACGTGAAAACATATACAAAACCTGATAAGTTTTTTAAGAAAAATTAAGCAATTAAAACTGTATGTGATTTCTTGACTTTAAAACGTAAAATGAATCATTGAATATCTTAAAGAAACTAACGTTATTAACAAGAAGTAGGCAATTATATTGAATTTTGAACCATGAAAAAAAAATTGACGAAAATGTTTGAATGTGCAATTCACAGTATGTGCAATTGTTTTTTCAAAGTGACTATTGCTGTTGGAAAGTTGGAAAGAATATAAAGATATATGTAATATGAAACTATTGAAGTTCACAGATATTGCCGATATTTGAAAGGAATTACGTATTCAATTGAAAAAAACAAGTATGATTCATCGAAAGGCAAGTCAGTCTTTCTGTAAAATTTTTCTTTCATTTCTCACTTAATGTGAACAGTATTTTAAGATCGTAATTTGCGAGTGACAATAGTAAAGATCAGAGACGCTCAATGTCACAATCTAATCCAAAATTAAATATGAATGTTTTATGAATACAAAAATCACCAATAAAACATGCAAATATGTAGTAGTTAATAATAGACTATACGTTATGGTTGGGAAATACGATATTAAATGAAACATGGAGTCGATAACCAACTTCTGAGATATTTGGAACTTTAGGAGAATAGTTTACGAAGTAAACTGACAAAATTGAAAGCGAATGTGAAACCGCAGTTGAACCTTCCAAAAACAGAAAAGACCAGATGCTTTTAATCAGACTGTGGCTTCTTGGTCACAGAAAAATAACTCAGTACTTGTTCAACTATGTGAAAGCTCTACCTAATTGCGTCAAATGCAACACGAAGGTGACCATAGAACATATACCTACTAGTCGATTGTTTTCACTCTTCAACACAGAATTTTTGTTCTCTACAGATAAGAACTATTATAAATTCGCAAATAACCTCTGTGGTTGGTTCATATTAAATATCAAAAAATTATTGATGATGTTTTATACGAAGTTTTGTTTAAAACATGCAAATCCAATCACTTACACCAAGGGGCATTTGGACGTTATTTCAAAGATAATTTTAAACAAAATAATATTCTTTATTATCACTTACTTTCCTAATCCATATTCTTCTGAAGAGTATCCTAGAGACTTTACAAGTTCATGTACACCATCTTTTGGATCTCCACGATAATTTGGCCATGTATTCTTACACAGGGATTTGTATCGATTCAAGAATTTTTCATATATTCTTCGATAAGCGAAACCAGCTCTTCTAACTCGTAAATTCTCCATGAGACCAAGGTATTGAACTTGATGTTGAACAAGTTGATCATCAAAATATCCTGAAAAATCAATGAATATAGAGTAGATGAAATTTAAACATTATAAAATTAACACTTATCAATAATAAAAATTAAAACTGAATTATGAACATATTAGTTAATTTGATATGTGAAAAAGCCCGATTGTCACGAATTTGATGAAGAAGAGGCTCAACAATGAATGGAGATCGACGATGAAGATCCCGGGTACCAAATTATGCAGAATAGCGAACTTTTAGACCTCATTGCTAAGAAGGCTGACGTCACCGCTAGTACCTCATCAACTATAAGTTCAGATAATGAAGATGAAAACATAATTAGTGTTTCTGAAGCGTTTACTTGTTTAAGCATTGCCTTGCCTTGGTTTGAAACACAGGCTGAAAGCGACCGGTACCAAATATCTTTCCTTAAAAAAGTACGTGACTTAGCCTCTCGTAAGCGGATAGGCTTTCTTCGGCAGACGAAACTTGGAGATTTTTTCAAGCGTTAATTGTACCGATTATCCGAAAATACTGGTTTTACGAACACCCATGTCCCTCAATCAGTTTGGATAATCGACGCTCTACTGTAACTATAAAAAGTCAACTCTTTATTCCCTTTCGGTTACTATATAATGAAAAAATCTTTACCTGGTGCTTTATTGTCGTTGGACTTAATGCATCTTATGTACGAAGGTTGTTTCTCAGTCAATATAGTCAATAGTACGTTCAAAGAGTTCCTGAACTTTGTAATTGCCGTGTCTGGCATCTTCTTGCTTTTCAATTCTGCAGCAGGAAATATCTCGCTGATAATAGTATTAGTGGAGTTGGACATCACCTCCCTGAGATCTCGGTAGAGAAGATCTTGATTTTTCTCTAGAAAACCTTGAATATTGTAAGTTACACTACCAGCGTAGTGTATAAGACAGAATTCCTGAAAAATAAATTAATTGAAGTCTTGGTCCAAAAGGTACCTAAAGCGATTATTGAGATATGTAGTATATATTTAAATTGAACATACTGATGAACTATATTGATCAGTATTTATCAAATACTGCTGGAAATTTTGCGAAAGAAATTTTCAACTTCTTCAAAGCTTTTTGATTTTTCTGAAATTTGGTGGATTATAGCCGACCTACCATTAAATTTTTCGACATACGAAATCAATATGAGCAATTTCTGGGTTCACTGAAAACGTTCAAAACAACAACATTCAAATGGAGTATTCAATACAATATTTTAACATATTTTGATTATGCGGCTTAAAATACAGAGATTCAATTGTGAAATGTCAATGTTCTGACACCATTACAACTTTTTCTATTGTTTTCTTCGTCGTAGGTGGCTGTTACGTTGTCTCAACATTGTTGACTTAAAATTACGACAAAACTAATAATTTTGTTAAAAACCAATTTTGGTGAAGTTTGTCTTTTAGTTTTCGACAATTGTGTCGACTATTTCAAACGAAATCTCATTGTTCTAAATAGCAACGTGTATGGGTCTCTTTATAACCAATAAGCTCCTCAAATCACACCTTGTATATGCATATCTATAATATAAAAATGAATTGCAAAATTTGTTGTTAAGCGCATAACTCAACAATGCCTTGATCAGTTTTACCAATTCTTTTTTTTAATTGTTCGTTGAAGTCCAAGGAATGGTTTAACGGCGAGGAAAATTCGAAAAATTGACGGGAAAACCGTAAAAGCAGCCGTTTTCTTTTTCCCATAAAACCGTTTTCTAACTTTAGTTACATTTTAATGTAGAATCAATTTGAACTTTATTGCTACTCAATAAAGTTCATATCACTGTTGTTTAACCAATCACTATCTTTTTTTTGTTAGGTTTGTTATTGTCAGGGGAAGGTTCTTATGAAAGAAAAAATTTAAAAAATTGCGCGGAAAATTAGAAAATTAATAGAAATTAACAATATGAAAAGGTTACGTTTATCTCCTATCGACCTGCATTCAATTATAACGTTGAAATAGATTACAACAGTCCACAGCAAATCGTTGCTATTGGACCAATGAACGTTATGTGTCAATATTGTAAGGCAAAGTATAATTGTTATTGATAAGAAGATACTACGAATGATGCGACAAAATATTGCGCGAAGTGTCAATTCAAATAGGCGCTATTGACTGTACGTCACCAGAGCCACTATATTCGTTGGTTTCCGGTAATGGACTAAATTCTGAACATTTTTGACTTATATCCAGGAAATATCTCATAATTAACGATGAGGTATATGGGACAAGTACTTGCTACGAAATTAGGAACATGCCGTTCAACTGAAGAACGGACAAGTTGACCCCTTTCAATACACCAAACGTGTTTATATAGGAATTTTTAGATAATTCGACTGATTTGAGATAACATGAAGTATAGCAGTCCCTTCGTAAGTACCTGGCTCCACACGGGATGAATAGTAAAAACAGGATAGTGTAGCAAAAATAGTAGAACATGTCTTTCCGGCTTTTTGAAAAATATTCAGAGAAAAATAACTGGGCGTAACAAAGTTCACCGGGTCAGCTAGTTTACATATAAATTCTGTTCTTTTGGCTTAACAGATGTTCAAATAGTTTGGATCACGTGTAGTTTATATCAAACTAGTTTAAATAAACAATATACTCACATCTCTACCCATTATTTTCTGCATTTTTGAATCAGCTTTCTTGTGACTTATGTAATGTGAATGACTGTCCAATCTTTTATCCAGTTTAGCTAATAAAGTTAGATCGCTTGAATCACCTGGTCTTAAGCATTCCTCGTCCATCAGAGATATCATTCCTGAAAAATTAATGCTTATTACAAAACAAAATAAATACAAACAAACCTAATTTTTCATCTTTAAGGAATATTGGCTTTTTAAAGCTTCGTTTAAAGTAAATATGTCATGTGTCATGTGCTTTTTGGTCCCAATTTTTTTTTACTCTGTATTCAATATTTATATTAACATCATAAAAAGGATATGGTTAACCCTTTGAGGTAATATAGGAACTTATTCGTAAAAAAAACACCGAAAGCTGTGTGGTTCTATTGCATCATCTATAGGAAATCTCTTGCGTACAAGTCGATGAGTTCTGAACTTCATCAAGTACAAGAATGTATCATTAGAGAAGTAAAAGAAATAAGAAATTAGTCCTATTAAATTTATTTGCCTTGAAGTGCTATTAAAGAAATTAGATTGCCTTGAAGAGCTGATTACTGTCAAGTTTTCAGTTGCAGTTGTCAGTGGAGATTTCTTCCTTCATTATCATTATTATTACAACATATTTCAATTAGGATAAATACTCATTATTAATATATTTCAAAACACCCTTACTAAACTAGGACAAAATAAAAAATTTAAATTCGAATATAGCGTGAAACCATACAAACCTTTGTGTCTCTCTTCAATCAAATCACATATAATTTTATTATCGAAATAATCCACTTTATGCCACACAATTCCTTCATTCTCATATTCTTGCTGCTCTGATTTTAGAGTCAATTCAATGAATAGTTGCTGTAATTTTTCATTGCAAAAATTGATACAGAGCTGTTCAAAACTGAAAATAAAGTGGATGAATTTTTAGGCACTTTACCTCATGATTAATTGTTTGAATACCTATTTTTATCGAAAATTTCGAATCCATATATATCTAAGATTCCCATAGATAATAGTTTTCTGTAATCATTCGGTGACAACGCCCGATTTATAAACTGAACCAACCAACTGAATAATCTGTCGTAGGCAGCTTTTGCCAAAGCATCTCGCGCATATGTTGCTTGATCATAATCTAAAGGTGTTTTTACTGTGTCTCTTGTTGTTTCAACGGTTCGATGCGTGAGGGCATTGTGGAGACTTTCTGGGTTGCATCCAAAAAGCTGAAAGATAAACGAAATAACCATGATATGTATTTCATATATGTATATGTGAAAGGTGTTCCAAAACTAACGCAAGATCTGAATTGAATAGAAAACACAGTTTTCAGTATTATGATTCATTTTTTTATTGAATCATAGTGACTCATACATTATTTATGGAATAATACATCGGGTAAATGGCTTCCACGGCTTTGCATACACATATAAACTCTTTTGTCGAAATTTTCCATGACAATTCTGTATAAATGTGGCTGAATTTCGTTGAGGTAACGTAGAATCACCTCTTTGCAGTTGTGGTTGTAGACATAGACCTGTGATTTTAAATAACCCCATAAAAATCTAATGGTGTTAAATCTCACGATATAGGGGGCCAATTCTGATTACTGAGAATGTCCCATGCTGTAATTGAAGTGTTGCAAGGGCTGTATGGCATGTGGCACCGTCTTGTTTAAACCACATATTGCCACATAAATATCCTCCCACTTCGGCAATAAGAACTGTGTTATCAAGTCGCATAAAAGGCAGCGAATTCAAATATTGCATTCATTTTGGGACACCGTACATATATTAGTCCCAGTCAATATTGAGGTTTTCAATGGAATTATTGAGATATTTCAAATAAAACTCCCCACGAGCTGTCACGAATGTTTTCAATGAAAATACCACCTGCCACTTTCGAGATTTAATATTGAGTGCGTTTAGAACATCATCATCGAACTTGTTGAATGGAAATATCTTACAATTTTTTCATCCAATTGGGAATCTTCAGTGGGATGAATCCAAACAATCAAGTTTCGATGGTTTTCCAAACGCGTCTAGATGCTATCTTCAAAATGAGGCGAACATTCATATGTGAGTTAATCACGTGAGCTCTCTCTATCGAAGAAACAAGATAAACTCCCTCGAGCATTGAAGATCACTTTCTCGCCACAAGATCAATGCTAACTTGGAGGACATTCAGATGTTTTATTCAAACACCTCAAAACGTTATCTGTAGATGTGTGAGAATGGTCCATACCTTATCTCTCCGATTCACATCCCAGCGGGCAATTGGATAACTAATTTCCAGCTTCACGAATCCTTAATTGTTAGTCAATACTCAGAATTTTTCATCGAAATATTTGAAATTAAACTCTACAGGAACTGCCAGGAATGTTTTCAATGAAAATATCATCGAACTTGTTGAATGAAAATACCATACAATTGTTTCATCCAATTGATGAAACAACAATCAAATTCTATGGTGTTCCAAACGCATCTAGATGCTTTTTTCAAAATGAGCCTAATATAACATTCTTCTGTGAACAAATCACGTTAGCTCCCTCTATTGAAGAAACGAGATAAACTCTCTCGAGCATTGCAGATTGCTTTCTTGTCACAAGATCAGTACTTACTTAGACCTTTCAGACGTTTAGTTTAAACAATTAAGAACTTTGTAGATGTGTAAGAGTCGTACAGGTTTTATCGCTCCGATTCACACCCTAGCGATAAAATTCGATAACTAGTTTCCAGATTCACGAATCCATAATTGTTCACCTGTTAGTCAATACTGAGATTTCCGATCGACATATCGAAATATTTCAAGCAAATTATTTATTTATTTATCGTATGGCACAGAAACACATGACATCACTTAATTCAATAGAAATATAGAATATAAACACAAATACATAGGCAAGAGACACACTTATTAAGTTACAAACATCTAATTCATATATATAATCAACCGCTTCTTTGGTAGCCATCAGGAAGTCGTTGAAATTGCCGTTGTAGGCTCTTTTCTGGCACTCTATAACGATGTGATGAACTGTTTGATTAGCCGCACCGCAATCACATGCTGGAGATGGTGTTTTTTCCCACTTGTAGAGTGAATCCCCACACCTACCATGGCCAGTGCGTATTCGGTTAATGGAGGTCCATATTTTCCGTGGTTTCTCATAGGCAGGTGGCTTCTCTATTATACAAGGAAGATATCTACAGTGGGGTGGGTGGGCAGGCGTCTCTCCATTCTCGCTCCCAAAAGTGTACAGAATCAAACTCCAAGGCTTCCAGCTCTTTGGCGGTTCTCATCGGGGGTCTTCTGGACCGCAGTCTGTTCTTATCCGAGTCGCTTACATCGGCATGTATAGGCAGTAATGGATTGTCTTGAATTTTTTCATACTCACGAAGGAGGGCAGTTTTACGTCGGAGATCTGGTGGGGGGTATGTGGCTCAGCCACATTCAAGCAAAGTTCTCATGTAACTGTCTACACAAATGTTAACGAAAAAACAACCGATCACTTTCCAGAATGAATATTAAGTGCTTTCCGAATACTCTTGAACGTTATATACATATATATATATATATATATATATATATATATATATATATATATATATATATATATATATTATATATATATATATATATATATATATATATATATATATATATATATATATGAATTTAATTCAAATTTTTCCATGTTAGAATTGATAAATTATTCAAACGGAAGGTATTTATTGAGTTGCCTTTTAATTATTACGGCGTCTCATAATGTATTCACCTGGCAATGTACCTATTTAGTTGCTACTTTGAATATTTAGTAATTGATTTTTCTTCATACATCAACTTCAAATAGCAGCGGAAGTATCTCACTTTGAAGATATAAGGTAGTCTAAAATAACCGATTGAAGCTATCAACATACGATATAAAAATATAATTATTTATACTTCTGCACATTGTTTACATCATCTTTAGCCGAATTTGAATATTATTTTTGAACAGGAAAACAATTGTGATGAAGGTCACTCATAAATTTCAATGCTATTGATAAATTGAAGATATAAATCCTTAATATCAGATTAATAGTCTTAACAATATATTCTTATTTATATATTCATTTATTATAATTTCAAATCATATTAATATTATTATTTTGATAATATTTACTTTTTTATTATTATTAATATTTTTGGCATTACCTGACTCACTGTCTCCAGTAGTTCCAATTGTCTTACTTTCAGCTTTTCATTAATTGTATGAAAATTTATATTTCCCAAATTCAATATTGCAGCTAATATAGAAAATATCTCTTTCTGTCTATCTTCTGGGAATTCAAGGGTATCTAAAGAAGTCTTCACCTTCTTGAAATCTCCATGGTCATCGATGTATTTCAATTTGCCTTTTTCCTATAGATAATAATAACCAATGAGTTTGTATTTTATATATTGATCTCTACTGAATATAACATCACGTTAAATATCTAGTGTGATCTATCTGTGTGATAATATCTTTTTCAATCAAAATAACAATAAAAACAAGAAAAATTAATATCCATATCAAAATTTCAATAAATTAGGTCTCAGCAATCGAATATAAAATCTCAAAAAATCATTCTAAACAAATTTGATTGTCTGAAAATTATTAGTATTCTCATTATGTTTTGTAGTGTTTTAAAAACTAATTGTCTACGCAGAAACAATCTATGAAATACTAATAATGCTCACCCCATCAGTTAAATAATAATACCCCTCAAGTTTATGTGATAAATGTAATTCCTCCAATGTTTCATTAGAACCAGACGATAACAGTTGGTAGAAAATGTGGAAATTTCTTTCACCAGGTGCTTGTCTTATAACTCTTGACTTTTCTAATAAATAACTGAGGACATTACCAGCTACAGGGTCTCCCTGGAAAGAAACTATTTTCAGCGGTCGGTAGTTAATCAGAAAATAAACTGACAGTTCCTTATTTGTTTTAAAATTATTAGTGAAATAAATAGAAAAATCAACGAGAAATTTAATGAGAGAAAGTTTTGAAATGTAAGAATGCTAGTAACAACATATTTAATAGGTTGGTAACTTCTGTGGTATGTTGGTATTGTCATAGGTCTTATTGTCATATATTGAATGTTTCTAGAATGAAAGGAACACAGAACATACCAAAATAGGGTATGTTCTGTGTAAAGGAATGAAGAGTTAGTTGTTAAGCGAGATTCAACGTATATTAATTAATTGATGAAACCAGAGGCCTAAAATTCAATGAAGAATATGTTATTCTGAAAGGTATACCGAAAATTGAAATTGGATCTTTCACTATGTTTGGCAAAATAAAAATCTTCAACAAGTGTTTTTTCCATCTCACTCGTATTCAGTTCTTGACGTATTTCTTTCCGAAATTACAATATTATTGTAATTTTCGAGTTTTAACGACAAATTATTGTCTCACCTCAAAATTGAACATGATGTCCATATATTTTCCAAATCTGCTCGAATTATCATTTCTGTTTGTTTTTGCATTTCCGAAAGCCTCTAGTAGGAAAGTTGATTCCATTAGTTTGTTTTTGACAGTTTTAACTTTTCCATTCTGTTCCACTTCTGCAATATATTGAAGAATTTTTCTTGATGCTTCGGTTTTACCAGCTCCGGATTCCCCTGCAAAGAAATTTCAAGTTGATACTTAATATATAAATTAATTTTATTTCCAAAACTAGTTCTTACATTATTTTAATACAACTCTTTTAGGATGTACTTATTTGAGCTCCTTTTTAAGCAAAGAAATTTTGCGGTTTCATTATTTTATAAAATATTTTGGTGTATTTATTTTAGCCGAAGAAGCAGTAAACATAATTAAGATCTCATGGATAAAGTGAATATAGCGCTGAAAAAAGTACAGAATAATTAAATCGTGAGAAAATTATGATGTTGAAAGACGAAATACCAAAAAATGTGGAAAAATAAGGTATAAATACTGCTTAAGGCTGGGGTTTAGTCCATTCTAAGAAACAAGTTTTAGGTTTCTATGATACCATTCCCGAATGAAAACGAATTTTGTGAATCTAAAAACTGTTTTCGAATCTTGAATATTTTCTCCAGGGCGCTAGATAATTTTGAAAACCTGAAATTAAAAATTATCCACATTTAGGAATTAATTAAAAATATTCAGTCTCATATTGGTCAATTTTAAAATATCTGACTCCCTAGAGAATTTTATTCAACTTCAAATTGGTAAAGGTTTGAAGGCCATTGATTGATTACTTTAGAAAGCTTATCAAAGAAATCGAGACTGTATCAAAAATCGATCGGAAATTCCGAAATAAATCCGTTACTATGCAACTTTTTATACATCATAGTTCACACGTTTTCCGCGACCGGACGAAGCGCTAATATAGAGCCATGAAGTAACAGAAAATATGTAGTTGCTAAAAAAGCCGATAAGTGACCTGGATGCAAGATTTTTCATGTTATGATGATCGGGCAATGACATCATTAACACTTGAAGATTGAACTGAAGTCTACAACATTCTGATCTCAACAGAAGAAATTAATGAGATAACCGGTTTTTTTCTATTATAAACATAGTAGAATATTGAATAAGTTATCAGATTAATTCAATGAATACGTATTTATCTTCCCACGACTCTCTTTATTGCTCCCTCTATATATGTTACATCAGCAAAAATGCAACTCTGCTTCCCTAGTAAAATAGATTTTCCTTGAATTTTATTTCGAGAGTTTAAAATATGTATATTCGAAACATATATGATTAATGAAAAATATTAATTATTCCCAAATAGATCTCTCTCACCAGAAATCAGGATGCATTGTTCCAAATTTTCTTCCTTCAGTGAACGATATGCTGTATCCGTCACTGCGAAACTGAAAAAAATTTTCTTTCTTGAGTAAAAGAAATATTTACCGAATTGAGCGAGTAAAATGTATGATTGTTGGTTTTTATCTCCAAATTTTGAAAATGATGGCGGTTAGTACAATTGAAATTGAATTCTCGCTTAACTCATGATGAAACATAATTAAATATCAAATTAATGTTTCACGATTATATTTAACAATATGAATTTGTCAACATGTTTTCAAGACTCTTGAAAATGACAATCATGAAAATGAGCTCACGCTCGAAACATGTTGACAAATTCATATTGTTGAATATAATCGTGAAACATTAAGCCAAGAGTTTAATTTAATTTAACAGTTAGTACAATTTATTTGCTTTACCTTGATATACCAAATACAATGAAATAAGAACTAATGTAATCATCGAAAAAATTTATTTATATTTAATACTTCATATTTTCTGTGAATTACCTGTTAAATTCAATTGCAGAGTAGCTCATGCATTTATAAATTCCATTATTGAAAACTACTGAAATGGTTTGAAATGTCAAAGTCAAACAGCGATATCTTTGGATCGTCTTATTGAAATGGAAAATAAGACCAAGCAGTCACCAAATTAGATGAATCAATTGACAATCAGTTTATAAAATAATTAATATTTTGAATAATCGATATAAAACTATGTATGAAATATCAATTGACGTGCAACATTTGGTAAAACGAAAGAGAATATTCAGCGAAAAAAAATTTTAAGAGATTAAAAATTCTATAATTATCAACCTATTAACAATAAATTAAAATTAACACACTTGGCTTAAGTGTGACTAAATATATTAAAAAATCTACATATGTTTCGGGTGGTTAACCCATTATCAAGAATATATAATATTACTAATTTACGCTATGTGATATGTGATTTACGCTATGTGATATCTTGATAATGGGTTAACCACCCGAAACATGTAGATTTTTTAGTATATTTGGTGAAACGCCAAGTGCGTTAATTTTAATTTATTGTTTTTAACATAATATTTCACCAAGAGATAAGCGAAACCTCCGTGTCATCTATTAGCTTATCAACTTATAATATAAGAAATTAATTAATTAATTAACTTATTTTAACTTAATTATAACTATAATTCAACTATAAGTATCAAATTCAATCGACATATATTTCGGGTTACTTGGCCGTTATCAAGAGTTATGTCATTCATTTTAACATCGAGACAAGAAATGCTTTGTCTTTTATAATTTACTAACAATATATATTCGTCAATCAGAAATAAATTTAAAGAAATAGGTAATATTTAACGATGAAAACTTACATGTGCGGAGGAACTTCAAAAAAATGTTTTCTTGTATAAGCTTTTATATCATTGGCTGTATATATATTGAGTTCCTTATAGGGGTTCACGGAGATGAGAACCTGCCCAATGTATGTCTGTAAATGAAGAAAGTCTATGTAATATAAAATATTTGACATGTACATATATATATATATATATATATATATATATATATATATATATATATATATATATATATTATTATATTATTTTGATTGTTCCCCATGAGGAGAGCGACTGAACTTGAATTCGCAATCATTAGGAATTTTGCTTCATCTTTTTTGCCTCCCAAAAACGGTTCATCCTCTCTGAATGCTCTTTCTTCCGTTCATCTGTCCACTTTACTCCAGGTTGACGATTTACTTTTTGCTCAAACTTTATATGTGCGATTTTATAGCGGCATTCAGTGCGATCTTTGAGATTTTTTATATTGATCTGTTTTAGATCCTCTTGGACCTCTTTTAGCCACTCTGTTCCGCATTTACTTTTCATAATTATATTGAGTAGTTTCCTCGGTATTCTGGACTGTTTCATTCTGTAGACATGTGCATAGAACTTTGCTCGTCGTTTTCTGATTTCTTCTGTTATCGTATTTGTCTTTTGATACAGTTCATTTTGAGGTCTTTTCATCCAAATACCGTTTCTATTGATTGGCCCGTAAATCTTTCTGAGAATTTTTCGTTCTTGTTTTTCTATTTCTCTAATTCTTGAATAACCGTCAATAACCATTGTTTCAGCTGCGTAGATTGCTTCTGGAAGAATCGTTGTGTTATAATGCCTCAATTTGGCGCCTCTCGAAATGCACTTTTTGTTATAATGAGCCCATGTTAGTTTGTAGGCCCTTTGGAGCTTGGTTATTCTCTGTTCATTAGCGATTCGGTTCAAACCTGAGGACTGTATAACTTCCCCGAGGTATTTAAAATAACCTACTTGCAGAATTTCACCATGTTTTGTCATAAGAAAAGATTTATTTATTACTTAATTTATTTTATTTTATTACCTACTAGTGCACTCCTGAAGAAGTCACAAATTAGTGGACGAAATATTGAGTTAACGAGAAAATGAGAGTTTTCAATTCGTAAGAATTAAATGAGAGTTTTAATTTGAATTCCTGAAATTTCCATTACATTGAAGTATATAATAATAAGAAAAATCTTTGATCTTTATTAATCCAGTATGACAATATACAATAATTGTGTTAGACAGATTATAGTAACTAACCGAAATCAAAATTATATTATTCTAATAAGAAAAGAAGAATGATACAAAGATGAAATAAAACAAATAATTCCATGTAGTTGCAACAAATATTAGCTATGGGATGAATCAGAAATGATAACATCATTTAAATAATCACTTATACTATAAAAAGCTTTATGTATTAACAACTTTTTAACGAATTTATTAAAAGCACATACACACACACAAATATATATATATAGAATTTTTCAAAATTAGATCAATGTAATGTTATCGTTTATATCATTCTTATCACAATCATTTTCCATCACATCAATCACAAAATATTAATTATTGTTACACAGAAATACAGTTGAAGGGGTATTTCTAAGTTGAACTGCGCGAAGGCAAATTAAAAGGGACATGCGCATAAAACCACAACATTTTACAGTTGCGTAGCCAGGTTTTCTAAATTACCGTGGGGGTTTACCGCAGATTTTTGGACCACTTCAGGTGAGAACCTAAAACTAACGAAAACAGATATTTTCGTTTTATTTGGTGAGGCCACGTTAGTTTTGGGGGTATCGTCCACTGGCTCAAGAGGGGAGGTTTATAACCTGCAAACCCAAAGTTGTCAGTGTGTTTGAGATCAGCATTTGAAAATATTTATAAACAGAGCTAAACTGAATACTGTTTTTTATTCCTTTAGACCTCAGCAACGAAAATAAATATTTTGTAAATTAGAAAAAACCTTCAAGATTTAAAAATCAAAATTATAACCTGTTATACCTGAAACGACAAATATATTCTCAATAGTAATAATATAAATTGTTGACTTATTTCATAACGCTACTGAGATGCTTGCTGGTGGCTATGGAATAAAAAACAGAATGAAAACGCTCATGAATGCAACGAATTCAATCATAAATGGTATTTTACTCGTTTAAGACTAATTCAGGAAAGAACGAAAGACTCATTTTGACATTTACTACTTATAATTATTTTGTCAAACTGTCAGTATCCATAATAACGTCGTTGGTAACACGGTATTTGTAGATCAATCATAATTTGAAGAGAGCTGGTGGTTTCACCATAATACCTGTCTTCTATTTGCGATTGGCCAGAAAGTGTAAACATTTTAATATGGGTGGGATAGTCAAATTCGAAGCCTAAGCATAATTCCAAATTTATTGCTGTATATAACAATTTTAGTTCGATCACAAATGAAGGAATTTCAGATAATATTATACAATCTCGAAACAAAAAGATAGATACGATCAGATATGTTTATAAAAATTAATATTCCAGTGTTTTTGAAATTATGTTAAGGTATATACAAAATACCTTTTGTATGTGATCGGGAAATGATGTCATCTTAGTGATAATGGCAATATATTTGATATTATTGAAGTATTAGATATCAATATAAATCTACAAGCATTTTTTATTTCAAAAACATTTTAACGACTACGAGAGTTCATTAAACGTGATTTCAAGTTGTAGAAATGTATCTTTTTCAACCATTATCAGATTAACTAATGGTTTTGATGAAACAAATATTCACAAAATTTCTCTTTGTATTAATTCAACTGACTTAAATATAAAAATATGAAACTATGATTTAGTCAGTCAGGGCTTTGTATCTAAGGTTTATTGTCCCAAATATCTCACCACTGATTTTGTCCATTCCTCTTTAACAATGGCTTTCTATGTATATCATACTCTTGTTCTGTAACGATGATTGGACTGCTTAAGTCCTGACGTCACAGAAGGGGGCGGATCCAAAAATTGGCTCGAAATAAAAAGATTTCAACTTGGTTAAGTCCAATAGAAAATATTATATTCAGTGTTTTGTTATTTTTGGCGATACAATAAGACTTCTATATATCTTTATATATTTTGTTTTGCTACCTGTGTTTTAAACGAAAAGTTTTGAAGAATCATTTAATTAAATTAACTCAAATTTGGTGAAAATGGGTGTGATTTGCTCAAAAGATTAAAAAAAGGCGGATTAAACAAAATACGCAATAAAGTTCTTTTTAGATCACCAGAAATGAGAAAACACTAAATTAACGCATTTTCATGGAATTTTACACTAATAAACTCATTTGTTTGAAGTCAGTACGACTTTAGACTTTGGCGGTGCATTGTGTCCTTCCTAGGGATGAAACGATACCATTAAGATATCGACACTTTTACTCGATACAGTACTTGGTCGTCAAGTATCGAAACTTACTTGGTATCGAATGAAATGTATAGATACTAGTATCGAATCGTTTTTGAAAAATATGAAGTAAAACCTGTACAAGTATCAAAGAATTAAACCAGTTTGGCTTTTCAAATGTTTATGTAGATTATAAGTAGGTATTGCCATAAAACCGCAAGGTTTTAATTTTTTGCATTTTACCTTTTTCTCGCCATTTTGTGTGAAATATTGCCACACTCTAGATTTCGGAGCCACACCCATTTTCAATAAAAAATTTTAAATATTGCAAAAACAAAACTAATTCCGACTACTTCTAGAGAAAGCAAAGTTAACAAACATGCGAGGGAAACAGAACTGTAGGGCAATTCTCATTGTCATTCGATGGAAGAAGACATATTACAGAATAGTATCACTATTCTGTGATCACATTGGGTAGCCCCATCGTCAACTGTGAACATATAAATGATATACCAAAATACTTTTTCTCTCTTCTCTCAGAGCTCTTCTCTGGCTGTTATTTCTGTGCTCAACAATCTGCCACTCTCGCTTCCATAGAGTAACATCAACAACGTGTTCAATAATTCGCTCTTTGTGAATAATCATTAATATAATTTCTCAATACAAGTGTCATTTAATATTTCTATTCATAGAATAATACAGCACCAACCGCTACAGAATCAATGAATGTCAATGGTCACAAATATGGCGGCTCTAACTGCTATTTATTTCCTATGTTTCTGAACAATTCTGTGATCATACAAATGTATGATCATTTCTAGCAATGAAACAATATTTTCGAGGTATAACGAAACTTTTACTCGATATTGTATCGATTTTCGTGTCTTACTTGATAAGTGTCGATACGTACAAACTTGATGAGAATTTTTTTATGAATGTTTAGGTAGCATAGTGACTTGCATACTGTACGTTTATCATATGAGTACTTTTGAGCTTTTGACCAATTTTTCACTCGATACTTTACTTCAAAGTATCCATGTTACCAAAGTACTTGGTATCGGAAAAAAAGTATCGAGTATGTATTTGTATTTACTTCAATCGTTTCATCCCTTGGCCATCCTATTCCCACTATATACGATCTCAAAAACCGATCTGGTAGACCGAAAATTGAAGATGCATGAGATAGCTGAGACAAGATGTGCAAGATGGGTGCCACGTTTGCTAACGCTGGACCAAAAACTTATTCGAAAAAATATTTCTACCGAAAATTTGGCGCTGTATGGGCGTAATACAAACGAATTTTTGCGTCGATTGATATCAGTTGATGAGACTTGGGTGCACCACTACACTCCCGAAAATAAAGAACAGTTAAAACAGTGGGTTTGAAAGGAGGAACCCACTCCAAAGAAGGCAAAAATAATTTTATCGGCAAACAAGGTTATGGTTACTGCTTTTCGGGATGCGAGAGGAATTATATACATTGATTATCTTGAAAAGGGTAAGACTTGCACTGGTTAATACTACGCAGACTTATTGCAACTTTTGAAGAACAAAGTGTAAAATAAACGACCCCATTTGGCGAAGAGAAAAATTTTGTTTCCTGACGATAATACACCAGCGCATTCGGCGATTGTTGACATGTCCAATATCCACGAATTGAAATTTGAGTTAATGCCGCATCCTCCCTACTCTCCAGACTTAGCACCCAGCGACCATTGCCTGTTTTCCAACCTCAAAAAATAGCTTGGCGGTAAAAGATTTGAGAACAACCAAAAAGTTATCTAAACTATAAAACAGTATTCTGTGGAGCTTGAGGAATCTACATTCAAAACTGGTATAACTAAATTAGAACACCGTTATGAGAAATGTATCAGTGTTAATGGAGATTATGGTGAAAAATAAAGCAAAAAAAAATTTCATACATCGTTTTCTAGGTCCGGAAACTTTTCATTCCACCCTCGTATACAATGGAATCTATTCTAGTATAACTTTAGTTCATATGCCATGTTCCTCAAGGCTTGAGTGCACCTCTGCTTGTTTCTTATTGGTTAGAGTCCTTCACGAAAACATTGGAAATTAAACGTTCATAGTTCATTCTAAAGTCTTTTTGACAAATGACTGAATTGTGTACAGTTATTGACATTTTTTACCAATTTAGAAGTTTGCATTTTTACTTATTATTTTTAAGTTTTTAAAGCCTTTTCAGATTCGTTCTGTTTATTTGACTCTATATTTAATTTCACAATCTTCAAACAGTTCAGCTTAGGTGACTTACTTGATTTTCTAACGGAATTTTATCTTTGGGATTCAAGATAATGCTTCGAATAATCTTTACAGCTTATATGTCAGAGAATTGTCATATTTGTGCAATATATTTCCGATTTTAGGAGTCTTTACATATGGTATTGTTATTATTAAAAACATGATTAGAGTGAAGGGTAAACACCCTATGACTCAATTAGAAAATTTCTGAAGGAAGTGCACTTCATACATTGGAGAATAAAATCAAATAATATCAAATCTAAAATTACAACCAAACAAATTACATCTATTAATGCTGCTAAATAAAAACACGTTCAAAACAAAACTTAAATGCCTTCACGGGAGACAGGGAGTTAGACAACTTTTGCAGTTACTCTGAGTGACGTTAAAAACAGATACATTATGCCATTTTTGAAGGAGTTTATTGATGCGACACGAACAACCGAAGAGTCTAAAGAGTTCCACACACCAAAAACTCGATTAGTTAAAAACGATTATCTAATGATTCTTTTTCGTGCTTCACTTTCAGCGAATGATCTTGTAGACGTAGAGGATTGCGCTCACTTAAAGTGAATATATCACTAAATCAATTGAAAATAGTTCATTCAAGACTCCAAGGGTGGTGATAATATCTCCACGCTTACGTCTGCCCATTTCGGTGATGTAAAACTATTTATGTATTTAGGTAGGATGCATTCTTATTACTTGTAGCTATTTATTGTTTAGATTTGTGAATGGCTATCTGTACTTTTCTCACTTGAAATAATCCTGATATGCATCTGGCACTATTTAGAACACTTCTGTTTCGTTTGATTCAACTGTCAGACGTAACGGTCTTATTAATAATTCGTTCAAAACGATTTTCTCAAAACGAATCCGGATGATCATGCAAACTGTCAGTTGGTATATTTTGTTTTTCTATGCATTTTGTGACTCACAAATAATTTTTTTGTATTTCTACACCATAGGTAGGTTAGTTGAAGTCACTGAAACAATTAAAATGAGGCTCCCTCATTAATACTGAGTCATATAAACCTAATATGCAGGCGCAGAAACACAACATTCTTCAAAATCAAATTGGCAGAGAAAACACTGTTTTCTAGATTCATACACAAAATATTGCTGCGAGTGAATGTGTGCGACTGAGAGGTCCCAACCAACCATCGTATGCGATAGACGAGGACACAGCAGAGCAGCTGTTGTGAAGTCCGTCCATTCAAAGAAAGAGAGTGCGCATGCTATTTGTTGTTGGAAATGAAAGGGATAGCGATAGACTCGTATATGCTGTACATTATTTTGGATTAGTTTATTATTAAAATAGGGTAATAGTTATTTAATTTTTTTTAATCAATTGATTAAAAGTATTAAGTATTTATGTGTGTATATTTTTTGTGACACAAAAGTATACATACATCTTCAGTAAAAAAGAACTTTATAGTAATACACATATAATACTAATCTTGTAAATTTCATCTTTATTATCAGAAGATAAAATAAAAAACAACATTAAGAAAATACTTCTGTTTATTGTAAAATTATAAATTCTTCAAAATCAAAATGGCAGAAAAAACAATGTTTTCTCTGCCATTTGATTCTCTCGCCACATTATAACGAAATTTCACCAATATGATGAATTCTTTGAACTGAAACCATCATAATGGTGAAACTTTAGTCATAACTGCTATTTAAAAGTATGTATGAATCAATAACCAGTGCTTTTTTTACCATTTTAATTTATACTTGGATTTACGTCATTCAAACTTCAAACATTTTTTGTCTTAAATTGAAAACAAGTGTACACGAATAAAGATAATCCTAAAAGTCACAGAAAATTATTCATAAATAATGTTCAGTTGAAATATTATAATTGGTGAGATTTTGAAAATGCCTAATTGAAGGAAAATTTTATGGAAAAAATAAATTAAATTGGACACATTATTCTTTTATCTGAATTTTATAAAATAATCGAACTGTGCGTGCTTTGTTATTGAAGCACAAATATTATAGATATCAGTTTGAATACAATAGCTATCGATGATAAAAATCATAAATATTGAGATAAGTAGATATTAACGGTCGATAAATGAACGATAGTTACATTGATTAAAGGAGCAAATTAAATTGCAATTATTATTATGTCATCAGGATATAACTACCACTATAACCACTTCTATATTATATATTAATGAGAAATAATAAAGATTAACTTACATATATCAAATCTTCCTTGAAGCGCTTTTTCAAATTGCCGATAAATTCTGCTTCATCTGTATAATTCTCCAATAAAACAGCATCTTGGACACCGACCCTGTCCCGATGGTGAAGCTCTCTCTCCATCCTGAAAATTCATAAATTTAATTAGTAACATTATATATACAAATTGATGAGATTAAAGTATTATTACCGTGTCATATAAAAGTTTTTGACTTAATGTATAGAAAATTAATTTCAAAAATTTGGTTGGATTGTAACTGGCTAATTTCCAATAAAGCACTGTCCACATTACCATCTCAGGGTTTGGACTGTTATTCTTAATTCCTTTAAGAAGAATTCCTTTAGAAAATTTTGATATTCTCACACGCATGCGTGTGATAACCAGCATTGAGTATTTAGCCTAATTTTGAAATTTTATTTTCAGCAGAATAAATATCTAATCTCAACACTAACGAATAATTCAGACCAGAAGGGACAATTTTTATTTCTCAATTTACCATTCATTCTTTCAAAATAGGAAAATAATAATCATCTGACAGATTTAATGAAACATGTTCTGTTGAATTACAATTCAGCAAAATTACCTGAAATTGCTACAATCATTGTTGAAATCTGGAATAAGATTGTTTAAGAAAATTTCAATTGATGTAAAAGTCATTTAACTATTTAACTCAACACTTTCTGTAATATCATTCAAAAATATAATCGATTTGCAAGGTTTTTATCTTTTAAAAATTTAATTTGTGGACCATTACATTCATTATGACTACAGGATTATTAGTAGTTCAAATACCAAATTCTTCTTGAAACTTATAGGGATACTTATGACATATTGCAACTGATGAATTTCCAATTACATAACCTCAAAAAAAATTTAAGTTTAAGTAGGTGTTTGACAATAAAGATAAGCTACCATTATAGTAATTGTGTTTCAATGCTGATTGTAGATTATTCATCAGTCCCATAAAACGTTTATTTGAGTAAATAATTCAATTTATGAAGTTTATTTAGGTCAAACTCTATAGATATCAGGAAAGCATTTGATATTTACGAACTGATTTACTGTTTCAATTTTTCCATGATTCAGAATTTTTACGAATGTAAATATTTCATAACAAAAGAATTCATTATAACTCCATTTTTCAATAGTATTTGTCACAATTCACGTCATAATTCCGTGAAATAGGAATATGTCTAATCAATAATGGTTTCAAAGAATGGGCGATTAAGACCACTAATATTGTAAGTGGGTAGTTTCTTGATTCCCCGAAAGTTTTAATCCAGTGTTTTCCAACCAGTGGGGTGCGTGACTTTTGCAAGGATGGCATGCAGCTGTTTCCAAAATATCATTTTCAAATACAAACCAAAAATATTAAATAATGTTTCACGATTATATTTAACAACATGAATTTGTCAACATGTTTTGAGAGTGAGCTCATTTTCAAGACTCTTGAAAATGAATCCACGCTGGAAACATGTTGACAAATTCTCAGTCCTGAAAATGAGCTCACGCTCGAAACATGTTGACAAATTCATGTTGTTGAATATAATCGTGAAACATTAAGCCAAGAGTTTAATTTAATTTAATATTCAATTATGTTTCATCAAGAGTCAAGCTAGAATTCAATTTCAGTCACAAACCAAAAAGTCGAAAAGGTGTCAAAAAATGAATCAGCAATATAGGTATACGTAATCCACAATCCTCGCCGCGAATTTTTCTGCGGTTTTGGCTACAAGGAAATGATGATTTTCTTACTTTGACAAATAAATTTTATTACCATTTGTAACATCTTAAATATGCGAAACTGGTTTTTCTACAGTAGCTGCCTTATAAACAAAGTATCGATCTCGCTTAGTGAATGAAAAGGAACTGAGAACCGTGATTTCTTCAATGATGCCACGGATTGAGAAAATTTTTGCTGAAAGACAAGCTCAACCTTCGCAATAAACTTTTATAATGTTGTATTAATTATATATTCCTTTTTTTGTATTTTTAATAATATGTTATTCAGCAAGATCTATTACAAAATCATACATATACATTTAGATTCAAAATATTTTATTTACAATTATATGTTTAAATCGAACTTATTTACGCCTGAATACCTTAAGATCACTAACTGTTTTTAGTGAGCTAGGCAATTTATTAAATGCGTTGAATCCTTCATAAAAAATACTATTTCTAGATTTAGAAAGCTTACAAACTTGCTTGTACAAATTGACAGCATTTACATTTTTAATAAATGACACGGAGGTTTCGCTTATCTCTTGGTGAAACATTATGTTAAAAACTATAAAATTAAAAATTCAAAAAATACAGAATAAATACAGAAAAGTAGCCAATTAGATTTTTGGGAAATAGTGGAAATAAATCGGCATAAAACTTCTTGAAATTTGCTCAATGAACAGATAGAATTAAACAATTCACCCTTGTTAAACCTTTTCAGGTAATAAAAATTAGATTTCAGAATATCTTAGGTAAAACCCAAATTCATAGAATCTCAAATTCACTGATATTTATACCTGTTTTTTCAGAATTTGTTGATATTATTCTGTTAGTATCTGAAGAAGTCGTTTGTAACGACGAAAATCGTCATGCTATGTAGTCAATTAAGTGTAAATCATAGGTTGAAGTGTTTGCATTTAAGTTTATATTCAATTAACACACTTGACTTCCTTGATTTTTAATTTTATTGTTGTTTTTTATTACTCTATATGGAAGGAATTTGTTTTTATCTTTAAATATAAATTTATATGTAGCAAAAAGTATTCTCTGTTTAACTTACATTAGTTCTAAACAATTTAGCATGCTTTGGATTGGAGTATATCTATTACATTTAAAAATTGTTCGCATAGCTCTATTCTGTAACTTTTGTAGCTGTTGAGTTTTTTCTTTACTCAATCCCAATAACAGAGTGGAACAATATTCAAAGTGTGGCAATATTATTGACAAAAAGAGCAATAACGTCACATATGTCGTCAGAATTTTCCAATCATTTTGAAAAAGTTGATTTTCTTGGTGATTTTAGACGATATGAAGTCGACATGATCATTGAAACTCAATTTCTCATCTAACATAAATCCTAAGTATTTAACAAATTTTACCCTTTCTTCTTTCAAAGAAAATCAATTTCTTAAGTCTGGTATGCCAACTAAATGTAGGAACAGATACAAATAATTATACATCTAAGATTCTAAACAAATAAAGGAAAGTTAAAATTTTTTGAACATCGAAAAACATGAAATTAAAAGTGAATTAACTAAAAACTAGGTAATCAATCTCAATTGCTAGTTGGAATATTGTTATTAAACATATTAAGTAGAGGGCTAGTGTTAATCTCTATCTAACTGGCTACAGAGTAAATTAGTCCTGAATTTTTCAATTTATTAATATGTAACGATTCTAGCAGATTTAGTTTGAAACCTTTATTCTCTCTATTTAATATTTCAAACTCTGAACTGAATATATGACTTTCATCTAATAAATGCTATGCATAATGGAAATCTGTTTTCCGAAACTACGTTTATGTTCAGATCATCTAATTTGGAAATTTCTGCCTATATAAAATTTTTCACAAGTACCACAGTTAATATTGTATACCCCACAAACTGGGTTTTTGTTAATTTTTATTTATTATTTTTGATTATGTTGCCAATATTATTATTGGTGCGAAAAAATATATCAATATTGTAGCTTGTCAAAAGTGATTTTAATTTTTTATTTTTATTTAATACTGTCATATTTCATATTGTTTACTACAATATTGTTTCGGTATACAATATCTTCATATTTTCAAAACTATAATCAATTTAATAAATAGTTTAGGCCATTTTATTCAGAAACCGTTCCATTGTGCATGATAAATGTCGGTAATATCGAATTGTTATACGATGATCATGTTTTGATAATTTTTTCCTGACTCTGCAAAATACATTCCAACGCCGATTTGCAATAATTGAATAATTTATAGTTTAATTGCTTTGCTAAACATTTGTTATTCTGAATATTTTGAATAACCACTGAATTCGCGGATAACACATTTTTTTAGAACCAAATAAGTCATGATATACGTCAATTAAATGTCAAGAGCTTAGAAAACTCTGGATTATAGGTTATTGGTTCGAAATATGTAACCAGCGTATTAAATGATTTTAATTGAGTTTAGCAAAGTGTTTTGAATTGAATTCCACTTTTAATCCATCAAGTTTGACAAACACGTGATGAAACTTGAAGAAAGCTGTATTATAATTATAATTATAAAAAACAATAGCCTAATTTCTACTTATATTTACTTCATGAATTCCTTATGTGTTCTGATAATACTGTTTCATTTTCAAAGGAAGTGCCTAATCAAACTCCCATTTAGAGAGTAAATATAATAAAAGGGATTTCATGAAGTAAATGGAAATTACATTATTGTCTTTTATTGTATACCTATAGATACCATAACATGCTAAATATGAAAAAAATTTATTATATTTCATAAAGGCCGCATTTTAGCATTATTACGTACTTGTAGGTATTGAATTATGGCCCTAATAATCTGTGAAACGATTCAACAGAGTTCAATGAAAATATTCAAAGTTGAAACGAGAGTTTTAAGGTTATGTTTTGTGTCACTGTCATTTTGATAAAATACGGTAAGAGTACAAATAATTATTACGAAGTGTATTGTCATTTGATCAACTCTTTCTTCTCGATCAAGAAGTTCCCTTTTCAGAATTTAATATAAATATCGATGTACAGAGTATCCGATTTTCGAAACATTTTAATGGTATCCCAATTATTTATTTAGATATCCGCGATAGCTTACACTTTCTTGTACAATCTCTCTTTTTTTGTGATAGATGGTAAAATTGAAATCTTAGGACACACCACGTATTTATTTTATCTTTTAGTTCCTGGAAAAGGTAAAAACCAACTTCTATAATTTTTTTTTTATTTTTATTTAATAGTGTTGGCGTTTACTTGATGTAAATCCATTATAATTGAATATAACTTAAATTCAAACACTTGAACTTATGATTTACACTTTATTGACTACATAGCATGACGCGTTTCGTCATTACAAACGACTTCTTCAGATTATTCTGTAGCATCTGAAGAAGTCGTTGGTAACGACGAAACGCGTCATGCTATGTAGTCAATAAAGTGTAAATCATAAGTTCAAGTGTAAACCTATGTGTTTTAATTGAACATCCAATGTATAAGATTATTTGTATTCATGATGAATAATGAGTCTTTTTTTGAATTTTTAATATTAGGAAGTTGTTTTGAAAACTAAACTGAAAATTTGAATTTGTCATTATATTTTTTCGATTGTAATAATTAGTGATTATATCGAAAAAACATTGTGAACAAAACAAAAAATTATTTATTTTGTAAGGCTAGATATAATGAACTCAAAGATGAATATACAGGGTGTTGCATTTTGAAGAAATATGCTTCATATATTTCACGAAAAAAATCGAAAATTTTGATGGATGTATGCTGAGTTCCACAAAACTCAACGCTGTCGCAAATATATCAACTCTATTTTTAAAAATGAAGAGGATACCAACTCGGGTACCAGTACAAATATTCAGTACCTAGTCGATAAGACAACCTGAAACTGAAGTGTAATAACGGTAATTTTGGAATCAAAACAATTTGATGGAAAACTGTAATAATGCGATGACTAATCTTGAATGACTTTTTCAAAAAATTTTATAGATCTAAGATAGTAGAATTTTCACCTGAAAAGATCAAAGGTGAAAAAGGTTTTCGATGAAATCTGTACGTGATGGAAACAGATTTTGATTCTAATGTTTAACGAATATTTTTAAAATTCAATAAGTCTCGAATATATACTCATCTCAAGTTTTGATAAGTACTGAATTATTTTAAAATAAACCAAATATATGTCCCCTACGAATAAACACAGCATTTGTATCGTTTTTGCACAATATTCTATAATTATACGTGGTTGTGTGGAAACAAAATATATTGAAATGAAAGCTTATAAAAATTTATCATAAACAAATTGTCATTTATTTGCTAAGGTTTTGAATCAATTCAACATTATTTACTTCATATCTTTTTCCACGATGCTAAGTGTAGAGTAGAACAAACTTGAATGGAAATGAAAAATAAATAATCACAATTATTTATATTCGAATTAATGATTATATATTCACTGCAAACTTGAAGTACTTTCAGAATTTATTGCTTTCAAAATTCTGAAGTTTCTTGATTTAAGTTTTTAAAAATTTCATTATGTAGGTAATTAATGTAAGATGAAATTAGGTGAGTGTTGATGAAATTTAAGTTGTTAGTTAATACATACATTTTGAAATTTTTCAAATTGGTCCGAAGTCGCCTTAAAAGTTCTCCTCACACATCCAGTGATAACGGATACTGTGAAAGTTGGCAAAATATAACGATAATATTTTATCTATGACGTGTAGTGAAAAACGTTCAGGTATTAATTATGTGATATGTACAATTGTGAATGTTCGTAGCATTATTTAATAATTACTTCATGAGCGATGAGATAAAGTTATTGTGCTATTTAGAGAAGGTAGTGTATTATATATAAAGACTAGGAAAAATTGAAGATAAACAAATAAAGCAGCTCATTGTATCCATTTTACTAAAGTATACTTCCTCCTACGAAAAACGTAGTTAAGAGAAAATGTAGGAAAAGCTTGATGTTAAATCTATCATTATGTAGTATAAAATAATACAGTATGAATAGCGTGACAATTATTTTTTTTTACCAAAGCGGGACATTTAGGGAATTATATAATTGAAAAATTTTTTGAGTGTTTCAGAAGTTTTTCATTATTTATTTATTTATTTATTTACGGAAAATCCCATTCACACAAAATCAGAAAAATCATATAAAACATAAATTTAGTTAACTAAATCCTTAATTACACAGCGAAACTGTCTAAATGATGTACAAAACCATAGGTCAGCATTTACGTAGCGATTACCATAATATAACATTCTATTAATTGAATAAAAACTTAAATTCAAACACTTGAACTTATGATTTACACTTTATTCACTACAAAGCATGACGCGTTTCGTCGTTACAAACGACTTCTTCAGATGCTTACAGAATAATTAGTATGACAGGTGGAGTACGCAAATATATTGTCAGATCTAGTTCTTCTGAAAGGAACGTGACATCCAATTTGACCAAGCAATGCATTAGAATCTATAAAATTATTCAAAATTTGAACAGAAAGACCAAATCAAATATAATTCTTCTTGAAGCCAAGGTTTGTATGCCTAATTGAATGCGAATAAAAGTTGCTTTGCGAAATTTTATAACTGGTTTTGACCCCCTGAAAGATAAAAGAAATTTATTCTGCACTCGTTCAATATACTTCGAGTCCACCTCATAAAGAGGTGACCAAATAATTGACCAATATTCAACAAGAGGTCTACAAAAAGCAAAATAGAGTAATTTTATAGTTGATTCGTCAGAAAATTCAGCAGAGTTCCGACGAATGAACCCAATCACTCTCAATACACGGTTGGTAATTATTCTAAAATGTTACTTTAACTCGAATTGATAGTTCAACATTATTCCAAGATCATTAATGAGATTAGTACGCTCAAGCCTTGCACCGCCAATTGAATATAGATACAATATTGGATTATTGGTTCTCTGAAAGGTAATACATTTACATTTAACAAAATTGACATTGAGCGGACGAATAGAAAGCCATTCCACTACAGCTAGCAAGTCTGAAGATCAGCAGCATCACCAACTGAGGAGAAGAGATTTTCAAGTCATCGCAAACAACAGAACTTTAGAATGCTTAACAACTAAAGTGATGTAATTAATAAACAGAGAAAACAAAAAAGGACCGAGATGACTACCTTGTGGAACCTGACGTAACCAGAATCGTCATGGACCTGAGGTTTTTAATTTTTGCAACCTGACTTCAATTTATGTAATAGCTCTTTATCCATTTCAAAAACTCCCTGTAAAACCTATCGATTCAACAACAAGGTCCAAGCTAGCTTGGTTCACTTGGTCAAAAGCTTTAAATATGCCAGCATAACAACTATCCACCTGGTGGCTCCCTTAAATTCGTCAAAAATAAACTGAACATATTCAACCAAATTGGTTAAGCCTGATTTCTTCTTCATAAACCCGTGCTGATGAGGAACAATTATTTGTCCTATACTGACAGAAATTTTGTCCAACACAATCCTAACAAAAACCTTAGGAATATCACTCAAGATGCTGATCGGTCGATAATTACGAACATCATTCACCTTACCTGAATTGAAAATATCCATATATTACTGATTTATATATGGATTTCTTATATTATAGATTTCCAAAAGACAGGAAAGGTGCCTGATTGAAGTGAAAAATTGAATAAACTACCAAGAGGTTCAGTTAAAGTATCAACACAATTGACTAGAAATGATAGAGGTAAGCCATGAAGGAATGATAAAGGCCCACAACACTGTTTGGGAAAGAGGCTTCTTATTTTATGACTGACCTCGTCCGTACTAGTCAGAAAACTGTTTACATGAAATGTAAAATTATGTTGTTTAAAGGTAGGAATAACAGAGGGTTGGAGTAAACATTATATTAATGAAGTTCCTAAATTGTTTCGGATCTTTTTTCACTGCCGATTTAGCAATAATAACAAATTAATTGTAGAATAACACGAAATAATAAATTCAATGGACGATGAATTTACTTTGTGATAGTTCATATTTAAATGAGAGGTAATAATAAAAACTTGTCTAAAAATCACTGACTGAACAATTCTTTATTCTACTAGTTTCGCCTTTTACAGCATTATCAAGAATGAATACATATTACAAAGACAACCTATAAATATTTTGCAGATCTGTTCGGACCACCTTAATTCGGACCTACCTTTGGAAACCCCCACCTCTATGACGGAATTTAAGGTGGTCCGAACAGATCTGCAAAATATTTATAGGTTGTCTTTGTAATGTGTATTCATTCTTGATAATGCTGTAAAAGGCGAAAGTAGTCGAATAAAGAATTGTTCAGTGATTTTTAGACAAGTTTTTATTATTACCTCTCATTTAAACACGAAATAACACTGCTCAACAATGAAATTGTTTCGGTCTCAAAATTAGTCCTATCCTATGTCATCTCATTTACTGAATGCAAAAAAGACCATTAAAAGAATCGATTAGCTCTAGTTTTAGAGATTAAAAGAAAAATATCCTTGTTTTCTGATGTAATATTAATGGCTCGATGAAAATTTTGAATATGAAGTATGGTCCAACTGAATGGAGACTTTTCACAGACTACTCTAAGCTTAGTTTGAAAGCTGTGTTGCTTCATAATGGCAACCGTCTATCTTCCATTTTTATTTGCCATGCGGTTCACATGAAGGAGATTTATGCAGACATATGGCAGACCTCCTAGAATCAATCAACTACCTGGAATATAAGTGGAAAATCTGCGGTGATTCAAAAGTGATTGCTATACTCTTATGGGTGCAATTAGTGTATACAAAACACTGTTGCTTTCTATGTATGTGGGATAGAAGGGATAGAAAATCACATTATATTCAAGCAGATTGAAATCTTAACCCTATTGAAGAAAACTTAATTGTCGAGCCTCTAGTAGGTCCAAAAAATGTTCTTCTTCCACCCTTACATATCAAGCTAGCTTCGGTGAAGAATTTAATCAAAGCCATGAATAGAGAAGGTCAGGCTTTTGAATACTTAAGAGACAAATTTCATAAATTAAGTGATGCAAAGGTCAAGAAAGGCATCTTTGTTGGACCACAAATACGTCAACTTGTAAAGGACATTGCATTCGATTTAGTTTTGGAAGGGAAAGAAAAGAAAGCTTGGTAAGCTAATAATGAGTTGCATTTAAGTTGCAGAAGGTTTACGGATGACACTCGAACAGAAGAAATTGATTACTTGAAGCTAGCAGGAAGAGTGCTACGTAATAAGTACGCCTTGGTAAACCAAATGATTAGATTACGAGATAATTCATGAAACTTCTTGGCCATCTGTTGTAACGCATTATAAACCAGAAAGTACACGGAAATTATTTATGCTCCTGACTTTTGTTGATATTTTGCATGATTTATTAAGCTCTGTGATAGTTTCGAAAAAATTTTATGGGACTGTATTCCGAAAGTGGTAGACGAGAACTTCATAATGAAAAGTTGAAAATGAATTACACTTCTAGAAACTAGAACACCCACTTTAAAGGAAAAACGAAGTAAAAATTAAACAATAGTCTTCGATAAATTTAAAACAAAAAGAAAGAAATTACATGATTTATTTTCATGTGGACATGTGGAGTGCTTAATGTCGATCGTTATGAAGAATTTATTGACAGTTATTTGGGGAAATATAGTTATTATGAAAATATAAAAACAACTCCATCTGTTCACAATAAAATTAATCATTAATCAATAAAGTTAATCAATAAAATTAAATGGTGATCAAACCATTTCTATTCCTAACTAACTTGAAGAATGTTTCGTCAAACTCCGACCATTTGTTAGAAATTTCTTTTCTCTACAAAAAAGATTACTAAGTTCAGTTCATTTTTTAATTTGATTTTCTATCAATCATTTTTCAGATTTAGATTAGTTTTCCAGATTTTCAACATATCATTTCTTATTCTTATACAAGTTGTGAATCCCTAAATAGAACACAATAGAAAAATACTTGTGAACAAAAGCGAATAAAATTGCATTTCAAAACAGAAGGTTTCAGCTCATTGTGGACATAACGGAAATGCGGTCAATTTTCTCACACAATTTTCCTGTGGAGGAAAAAATAATATATAAACTGCAAAAATATCTCCAGATATGTGCTAGATATCAAACGTAAATAACTTGATGCTTTGAAACTCTTTGGAACAATTATATTGAAATGGAATTTACTTGTTGTAATAAGAAACCAGTTTGAAAATTCATCCCAAAACGATGTTATTCCATGTATATTGCACGTATATATGAAGACCATGACAAATCGTTTTTTAATCATTTAACAAAAGGTATTCGATTTACCACCGCCTGCGTTTCTGACCCTTTAGAGTACGTTAGCTTTTAATTATTTTTATTGAAGTTACGGGGCATAGCACCGATATGCTGTGAAATAAACCAAGAATCTCTTTATTCAAAGATACTGTGCATGTCAGCGTATCATATCGTAGTACATTGTTCCATCAGTTACTCCGATTGGGTTAGGACAGATGACTGACTCCTGAGGAACCCCTCTCAAGACCGGAAATAGTTCGAAATAAGTACAGCAGATTTTGTCTCGAAATGATTTACTTGAGAAAAGGCGCTAAGCGAACACAGTACACTCTTAGGAATAGTTGAATGGAGGAGTTTTTTACTGAGATTTTCTTGGGGTTTTCTACGTAAGTTGATTTCAGGTTGATTTGAAATCCAGTAATAGTTTACTATGGACTTTGTGTTTGGAGATCTCAACTTTCTAATGAAAGTTTTTGTTTCGAGTGTCTTGCTTCCTTTCCTACGAATTCATTTTTTTAAAAAAATTTTTTAAATTTTTAAATTATCTCAATAAAAATACTTTCGTTGAGCATTTTCCTCCTCTAAAATATTTGTTAGGTTTCTTACTATTCAATGAATCCTAGTTCATAAATGGTTGATAGCATAAATGGTTGGTAGTTACGACCTCTTAAGATCATCATCTTACTATGGAAACTAACATCTAATTAATCTTTCTTTAAAGAATGACAATAATTGTTTCATTCACTGATTAACAATTTGTTTGCATATTTGCAACCAACCTTAATGTTTAGATTAATTAACTGTTCAGAGTTTTTCTTTATTTTCTAAACAATATGTATCATTTCATACCAACCTCATTCACAAGACATTTACATATAAAAACCGGAGAAATACACCTAAAAGTGATAGGTATTGATTTTTGAAGAAGAATAACTGATGCAGATATTTTATTTCGATTGTTTTCCTCAAAATCGTCATTAGTTTATCCACCATATGACTTTAATTCTGAAATTTAGAACGAAAATTTTTCATTTTTCTCTCATATGATCCCGACTTCAATTTTGAAGAAATTAATCAATCTGCTGAAAGATATAAACAAAAACTAACGCAACTCAATGTCGATCGACAGTCATTTTGGGACAGTGAATCCTCTTTTTTCTAGAGGCGTTGCATTTTTTCAATATTATTAGAATATAAAACAAAAATATACAATTCAAAGTGATGTGAGAAATGCATGAAAAAACAACTGGCTCACATACTGTGTGCTTTCATTTTTTGTTTCAATAATCAGTTATATAGCAGGTATTCATATCGATTTTTCCTTTTATTATTTCACTATAATTATGAGTGTAACTTTCCATTATGTTAAAATGGTTTGCCACTTAGGATGAATGACTATAGGTACCAGAATATCTCTAAATATCACAAAGAAGGTATTCATCGTTATTTTTATCTTTCCAGATGATGCCATGAGAATATGAATGTTTATTCAACAAGCATCGTGAGAGTTCATTTCGGTGAGGTTTTGCAATGACTCACATTGTATTTATTTTATCATTCAATAACCGCAGAGCTTTGCCGGATTTGAGGCTTTCCCCTTTTCGAATATACATGTCGAAGATTCAGAATTATAACACCGAAAACTAGTCATTATTTTATGAAATTTTCATTTATTATTGGATCTTTTTCTCATAATAATAATAATAATACCTTTATTAGCAAAAGCTTCTCAATACAATAATATTCGTTACAACAACTAGGTAGGGTAAAACACCCATTAGTCAGCCCTGCACCAGTACTCAGCCTTTACAGACATTATTTCCCTATAAATAGTGTTGAAATTTGTGTACACCGCTAAAATAATGTTTGAAAGAATCTTTTGTCTCTCTATTGTCTAATGTGCACACATACAAACCAATATCATTTCAATCAGACGAGCTACTGTCGTTCATTTGTATCGCCGACACAGACACGACTATACTCGCTACTGTTACTGTTTTTTATCTTCAGGAACCGCTTAAAGTTTTCGGTAGATTTTTGTGTCTCTATATTGTTATATGCGGTGGATAATTTTACTGTGTTACAATATAATGTTTATTCTGCAATAAAATCAACTTTTACATGCATTTTATTTGCTGAATATATTGTAATTAGGGTGGCTGACTACTGGGTTTCGAATTTGAATTGTAAATCCAGTGCTCAGTCATAAGCAGCTGACTACTAGTTTTTAACACGGAAGTGTATTTTACCAGTAGTCAGCCGTGTACGAATGTAATTGGATGTTGTAATGGATCTACGAATCTAGTAACCAGCCGTCAGTCCTATTGCACTAAATTGCACCTTAAAACCTTTTTAATCAGAGTTGAGTTTATGCACAGTTATTTTAGACTGAAAATCACTTTTTTTAAACTTTCATCAAGTCAAAGAGACCTATTCACCAATAAAAAAAAAGAACAATTGACAGAAGCTATTGTGGCGATTAGGATAATTAGAGAAGCTAGTCGAGTTTTCAAGGTTGCGAGAGAAAATTTGTCTATAACAATCAGCAACAGTTTTAGCAAATGTGAATTGAACCCATGCAATACGACCGCTTTGGCTACTCAAAATGTATTTAGAATAATCTTGAGAAATTTCACAACGTTAAGTTAATGTTTTGAGTGCACATTGTAGTTTTGCTTGTGATACTGATGCAAACCAACCAAAATAGGTATCAGAATCGAATGAAATTTTTGTGATAAGCTTGCTAATAATAGGTGATCACACATTGAAAAATAATTTAAGTACCATTACAGAAGAAGAGATATTCTTGAAGGAATTCGAAATCATAACCGACTTTGAAGTGATTAACGAAAATGTTAAAATTCAAGAAACACTAATCATACACCAAAATCAATTTTTGAAGAATATATGACAAATGGAGATATTGATCTAGAAATAAATACTAACCAAGAATTGATAAAGAAAATGAAGATGTTGGACAAGAAATACATACTTAATATGCACTCCCAGAAAATAATAATTAATTATGGATAATGTGAAAGGCATAAAGACAGATTGTTAACTTGATCCAATTAAAAATAATATTGAACAAGACGAGAAAACAAATATACAATCTGTACTACACGACAGTACCAAAAATATTAAAAGCAATATAAACATAATGTCCACTGTTAATGTAAAATCAGGAGACATGTCAGTCATTTTAAATGGATATTGCCTGGTCTAGCTAAGTACATCAAAAAAGAAGATAAATCGATCAATGAAACAGGAGCTATTTCTTCGAAAGAGTGGAAACAATTTGAGAGACAAAAAGAAGAGATGAAGAACAGGAAAAGTACGAAATATTGAATAAAAAATCAAATACTTGAGATAAAGGCAAAGAAAGAAGAAAAGGAACATAAAAGAAAGAAGAATTACAAAAAATTTAAGCGGAAAAGCAGTTGAATTCTAAAAAAAAGTGTAAATAGAAAGAAAAATAGTGCATGTACTATAAAGAGAATGAGATGTTATAATTGTGAAGATGAAATAGGGTGTGATAATTACCCTGCATGGTACCATTTGAAATGCACTGAATTCGGTGGGGATATGTAAGAAAATATATATAAAAAGAAATTTCTAGGCCAAATATGCAAAATAAGTGAGAGGCTGACTACAGGGTAAGCCATGGCTGACTTCTGGAGAAATGAGGCTGAGCACTGGGAAAAAGTGCCATTATATGATTATCGTTAATTTTTTCCATAAGTCTAACAAAAGTTTAATATTTTGTTAATTTTTTTAGTTAACATAGTAAATAACCTTTCACAAAAAAGTGGTTGTTTTTATCTAAAGTGTTTAATATTTGAAATATAAATGAACAAAATTGAATTACTCACTAAAAGGCTGACTACTGGGTGTTTTACCCTATCCACTTACAATTTAAACTATATTACCTAATATATATGAAACTAATAGTTTCCTCAAAAGTTTTATAATTTGTACAATATTTCAACTCTGGAGGTAATCCGTTAAATAACTTAAAACCTTGGGTAAACGTGGACTTATTCATTAAAGTTGTATGGAATGTACTTAAATAAAAATCGTTTCGATGCCGCGTTTCATGGTTATGCACATCACTTTTAAATTGTAGGTTTTCGTTTAAAAACAAGGGCAGCATATCATTTTTAATTTTATAAATGAAATCGAAGGTTTTATAAATAATACGTTGATTCACATTCATTAGTCTATAAACATCCAGCATTTTCTGACAGAGGTTCGTCTATTGCACTTAATAGCAATTCTCAGCCTCTATTTTGAATTTATTGTAAGCGTTCAATCGAATTTCTTTGTAAGTTAAACAAGAGTGAGGCGCAATATTTGATGTGAGGCGATAGTTCTAAAAAGTAAGAGCCTACTATTCAAATTTAATTTGTCACTAAGTCTAAGCAAATAACCAACTTTTTTCGACATTTTATTGGCGATATATTCACCATGGGATTTGAAGTTCAAACATTCGTCTATCTATCTTTCTATTCGTCTATCTACCAAATATTTCATTTCATGAACACGTTCCAAAGAGTTTTTAATATCAGTGTTACTCAATTTATATTTTGTTGCTACTAACATGTATTTTGATTTATTAATATTCACTTTAAGATTATTGTCATAGAGCCAAATATATAGTCTGTTCAGATCCTGATTAACTTGCCTGAACATTGTAACAACATCCGAGCCAGAAATGTAAATCATAGTATCGTCCGCAAACAAAGAAATTTATACAATTCTTAATGTATTTTACAATATCATTGATATATAAAATGAAAAGGAACGGCCCAAGGACCGTCCCTTGGGGAACACCGTATGCAGTTTTAATAGCTGACGATGAAGTATTACCGAATTTGACATTTTGATACCTATCAGATAAGTATGATATAAACCACTCATGAACACTGCCCCTCAAATCTATTTTTTTCAGGTTATGTAAAAGAAATTGTCAGAATCAGAACATCGAGTTGATAATTTTGCAATCAAGATGAAAATCGTCAATCGTATTTTCGAATTGTTATTTCAAATATGTTTGGAAATATTTTGTTTGAATTGAAGATGAAATATAATTTATTGAAAATTACTTGTTTATATGGTTTTTCATTATTCAAATACATTATGGACTATACAAGATCATGAATAAACATAAATACAATTTCATTGAAATAACAATTAACATACGATCATATTATTTAAGGATAATATTTGTATTTACATTAATTTCACTGTGTATGATTTTTAACATAATTTTCATTGTTTGTATCATTGTCATCATTAATTTCAAAATTTATTACACTTTTTGTACTTTCAATAATAGGGTTATGGTAACTAAAGTAAGAATTGAAAATGTTTGATTGAAATTTATCTAATTACAATACATCAGCTGTAAAGTTACTACGTGAAGCATGTCGGTGACTCGAACGCATAAGATTTTGCCTTGCCAAAAAGTACTGAATATGGCTAAAGAAATTTTCACTTCAATAAGTAATCGGTATATATGTAATTTTTCTTCAAAAATGTTTTATTCTTGATGTCAATAATCATTTTCAATTCAAATTCTGAAAGTGGTTCTAGTATTATATATTACCTTCATATATTAGTTCTGAATAATAATTCGGAAAAAAATGTCCTATAGTTTTAAACAATTTAGTTTTCATAATGAATGTATTTCATTAGAATAATCCTTATATAATTAAATATTGTGAATATATTATTTTGTAAAAAAAATGCTTTGTCTTGATTTCACAACTAAATGAAATAGTAAATGAAAGAACTAGACTAGTTAACCCCTAGATTTAAAATTTTCTATAGAATTTTGGTGAGCAACAGTATATCCTATAAGGGTAACAACATCTCTATATTGAAGGGCTTCAAGGCAATGACCTATATTGGTTTCATTAAAACAGACAAATTAAAAACTTCATGTTTATCCCTTGGGGGTGTGCATTAAAAGAAAAATTATTAGTCCCTTCTCTTGCTAGAGCCAGAAAGAGTTACTGGTTACCTATGTACCATGCAGTTCGAATCATTTAGGACAAACATTTTCTTCTTCGTTTTGAGTTACTGTAGTAAGTATGTGAGTACCAGGGTGAACCAAACACCCTCACACCTGCTTTACTACCTGTGACGCGAGGGTTCGACCTTGACCATCATTTACATTCTGACCGCTTTTACCTCAATTCAGTTGTGAGCCTATCGGTGCGACACTTGGCGATTTTCAAATTTTCAACTGTATTGTCTTGTCCAGGAAGCGTTCCAAAATTATCGCGCTTAATGAACACACATCAATGACTGTAAGAGATATAGCTGAAGCTGTTAGTGTGGGAAAGTCCAGCGTTTCGAGAATTTTGAAAACATTTGAAGAAAGTTGCTCATCGTCTCCAAAAAGAAAAGGAAACTGTGGTCGCAAACGCAAAACTACTCCAAGAACAGACAAATTGTTGATCAGAAATAGCAAAATTAATTCGAGAAAGACAAGCACTGATCTTCGAAGGGATTTAATGGTTTCTGATGTGGAGGTGAGCACCTCAATTGTGCGAAAACGACTGTTGGAGTTTGGCCGTAAGGAAGAAGATCCAGAAGCAAGCAACTGCTTACCCAGAAAATTATGAAGAAACGTTTGGCATGGGCCAAAAAGTACCGTGCGTGAACTGTAGACGAGTGGAACAAGGTGGTTTTTAGTTATGTAAAAACCACCTTAAACCAGTAAAACATCCTTCGAAACGAATGTTTTGGGGTTTTTTCACAACCAATGGCACTGGATGATTAGCTGCTATAACAGGGATGATGAATTCAGTGAAATATATGGAAATATTGCGCACCAGGATTGTCCCATTCATGGAAACGTTTGATAAAACATTTCAGCACGACCTTGCTCCTTGCCACAATTCCAAACAAGTGCAGGCCTTTATGCGTGAGAATGAAATAAAAGTACTCGATTGGGCGGGGATTTCACCTGATCTCAATCCCATTGAGAATTTATGGAATAGTTTAAAGAAACGACTGGCAAAAATGGATTTCACTACAAAAAAAAAATGATTACAAGTGCAATTCAGGTGTGATTCCATGATGACGAATCGAAGAAAATCTGCGCTACGCTAGTGGAATCGATGCCTAGACGAGTTCAAGAAGTTATTTCTGCGAAAGGAGGACATACTTCATAATAATACGAAAAATTTACGCTACTTTGTATGTATTTACTTCATTGAAAGGTAAGATATTACGAAAACATTGTTCTTTATCCTTTGCCCCAATTAATTCGAACACCATAGTAGTTCAAGGATTAATCATTGCGTGGGATATGCCCATTTCAGAAAAACGGGCAACAATTGTTCTGATTCTAACCTCTCCAATGAATATCTAACTTTTTTGAAACTAAATGTAATTGATTGAATATTCGCAGATCTATTGGTGATCATGGTTTCATATAAAGTTAATGAAACACTTGGCTTAGTTACACAGAATATTATCAATTGATTGAAAATTCTTTTGGTTTTAAATTTCAATTTTTAAAAATCGGTAATGCCTCGGAACAAATGTCAAGCAATTAATATTCCGTAAAACTAAGTCATGTAATTTTATTCAATTCATATTTGCGAGTCTCAGAGTGTTGACCTTCTGAGATGACTTCATCAAATCAAAATAGGTCTAGCTTGGACACTGACAAATTTTGGATAGCGCTGGCAGAGAATTCATTTTATATTATTCAAACATACAAAACGATCTACTTCAAATTTTTAGAAAAACAGTTTGTGAATGCTTTGAATTCAAGGAATATATTCAAATTTTTCGCAATAAAATTTAATTTCCTTCAACTCCTTAATACATTTAATAATTATATGATATATGAAACACAAAAATTACAAAACATCTGATAATAATCATCTATTGCACGTTCCATTACAATAAATAGGAATTGAGTTCAATTACTGATTCATAGAAATTGGGAAAGAATGTGAAGAGAAAAGAAAAACCTTTTGGGAAACGTAGAAACAAATGAGTCATGTCAATAACCATGGTATAATAATATTTGTTAAACACGGAAAGTTTCACTAATGAATGTAATTCTGTGAGTCAACAATACTTCCTCCATTGCTGTTGAATTGTCTTCGAACACAATAGGCTCTACATTACAATTTATTTCTCATTATTCAATCTAGATATTGTAAATTTCACCGACAGATGAAGCGGAACTTCCAATTTCATAAAACTCGACATCAAAAAATTAAATTCATTAAATCCATTATGTAGTTGAATTATTCTATGGTTACTGTGGTATTTAAAAACATCATTTTTCTCCATTTCAAGTGATAAATTCAGAAAACATTCTGCTAATGCAATTTTGAGAACTTCAAACTTGGAACTCTTATTTCACATCAATGTTGAGTAAGACGTCTGCCAGAATGATAGCAATTGGATACTATAACCGTTATAATAGTGCTTCCTATGTGCAAGAGAGACAGTTCAAGAAATTCCTGCATTATCTAGTTGTCTAAATAGATGGTGCAATGAAATAAAATAAAGTGAATTTTTCAAAGAACATTTTTTCTGGATAAGAGCTTTGAAAAATTTTGGCTAATTTTGGTTTTTTATCAAATACCTATGTTTGAATAATTTTTTTCACATCGAATAAAATTTTCAAGATTACATATGTATTAAATATGATTGTTACTGATAAAAATACGTATTTTTGTATTTTTTGATCTTATTCTTCAACTCTGTTTTATTTTTTGAAGTGAAAACTTCTTTAGCAGCGATGGCACTTTTTGTTGGGGATATATGTTCGCGTCACAGACATGCTTGTGTATCTGTAGCCCTACAGTTAACGTATTGTACTCAGATAAATATCAATCAAACATTTTCTTTTCTTCCTTCAATTACCATTAAGTATATTTTCTTTAGAATACAATGAAATAATTGAAAGTACAAAAAGTCAAAGTAGGTATTGTTGGAATTAAGGAATGAGACAATGAAAATGTTTGAAATCAAGTACCTACATTGAATTTTATGTAAATACTAATAATACCCATAATCAATATAATTGTGTATTAATTTTTATTTCAATTAAATTATAGTTATATTTATTCATGATCTTGAACAGAGCGTAATATTTTTCGATAATAAAAAGCCATATAAACATGTAGGTAGGTATATAATTGTTTCTCGGAGTGTAAATATAATTTTAATTTAAACATCATGAAATTTCAAATTTTAATAATAAAAGTTGTAAGTTTTCACTACTATCGGCAGTTCCTGCCATTTTTGAAACACATCAAGTGTTTTGTAAATAGCAAATTTCGATTCAACCTTGACACAGCTAACTAATGTATACTGTGAAATATAAACAACATTAGTTATAAAACAGAGTGTTTTCTGAATGCACCATCGATTCCTTTGCAGTCACAGAGTGGATTTCGGTTTAATGTCGGTATGTTCTAAGCAGCTGCGTTGTTTATGCACGGTGTTCATTAACCATCTGTCAAATGGGAATATCTTTTATCGTATAACGATTTTGACAAAATTTAGGCCGAAACAATAATTTATTAGCAAAAAGTAAATGTAAATATACTTCTATATTAGCTATATACCTATAAATAACGTCTTTTTTCTCATTATTGACCCTTTTAAATAATATTTCTAGTTTCGTTCCAAAAGTGGTTTTAGGTAAGCAAATGAGTTCAGATACGACATAATACAGACAATTCAGGTCCTGCGTTCGATTACACTATTAGAGAGTTCCACAGAGATCAATGTAGCAATACTTGTTGCTAAAAATTCCGCAGCAATAACGCATCAGTTGACTTTTTTGACTCCAGTGGCGTACGCATACTCTTGGTGACATTAATAATTTTATTTAATCTACATGTTAATTTAATTCTATATCTTGGAAACGAGGGTTTCAATCTCAACTACTTCATTCGAGTAGGCCATTAGAGAGTTCCACCGTAACCTATCCAGCAGCGTTCGTTGCTAAAACCTCAACACCAACAACCCATTAATTAACTTATTTCAGAGTCTAGTGTCGTACGTCATATTTTTGATTGCATTGATAATTTTTATACATCTAAGTGGATATTTAATTTTAAAACTTCGAAAAAAGCGTATTTTTTCGAAAATTAACAAAAACCAAAGTATACCTAAAGTGCCCCAAAATTTGCGTCACGCGTCCAACAAACACAATTTGAAGTTTTATGACATGATTTAAAGATTTGCAGAAATTTTACATTGATTGCTTTTGATAATTTTTCAATTTCAACATTCAAATAATAGTTACACTGAATTTTGAAATACACATTGCGAATTATATATATATATATATATATATATATATATATATATATATATATATATATATATATATATATATATATATATATATAATATATAGAATGCATAATAATATATATTTTATATATATACGACAAAATTTTTTTGAAATTTCAAATAAATATCGAAATAAATGACATTTTTGAATTAAAAATTATGTTCATAATGCAGAATTTTTTAAAATTTCTATCTTAAAAAATTTTAAATGAAAAGTTCAGTATGCTCTAAAAATTTTTCAATTCCTCTTTCAATCTACCACTCACTTATTTAGGTAGTTTTTTTTTATTTAAAGTTATACAATAAAAAACTAAGTTTCGTTTAATTAATAAACAAATTAAATATTCTCACTATTGTGATAAGTAATAAATCAAAAATATGTTATTCAACAAAATTTTGGGGGAAAATAATTTTTCCGAAAATAATTGTTATATTAAGTCTAATGAAAGAATTTGAATTATTTTTTCAACAATAAAATAGAATTTTGTGAAGTTTAGTTTTAAAAAGATTGTTTAGGTATATTCTTTAAAGCATAGGTCTAATTACTCAAAATGTATACATCTATTTTTATTTGTTATATATGTTAGAATATACCTACTTAATTTCTAATATTTATATAATACAAACTCTTTTCACTTTATTCTGAAATCTCTGAATAAATGGCAATTTCTATTTCAGTAGTTAAATTATTGAAATCAGTTTCAATTTCCAACCAAATATTCCGATTTTCATTTAAGTAACTATAAGTTTTCCAGATTAAATAGAAAAATCAACTTATAGAAGAAAACATAATGTATTTACTTCTCTGTTGTAATTAAAAGAAAGCGCATCTAATTTTTCTAATGACACATTTTTTCGATAATTTTTCAGTTGATTTTTTGTTTTTAAATTTCTCACCTGTTTCTTAACTTTAAATCCCCTCAATATATAATGAAATGTTGTCACTATACATGAAAAACTGTTGTGCCACTTAATGTTTTCCGAAAGGTTATCTTCGTAACGAACGCCAAAAGTACCGAAACTCTACCCGCGTATATATTGCCATTTAACGCCGCACGTGCACTACCAAAATGTCAATCTATTCTCCAGCGTTGAAATCTGGAGAATAAATTCAATAGCGTAACCGTAAACCATAGACAGAGTTTGAAGCTCGTCTTCAACCGGTATCCACACAGCACGTAGGAAGTAGTGGGACCAGCTCGCTGAAGTCGACGGTAAAAGGTTACTGGCTTTTGCTTTGTCGGAGACATAACGATATATAGTTCACCTGCCACATGATAAGGTTATTTCGCAATGCACCTGGTCAGGAAATTGGCCAATTCTCGTATGTCATCGCGGAAATACATCAAGAGGCCAATGTCACTCATAAATGAAACGAAAAAACTTTAATAGTCTAGAAAATAATTAGAAATTATAAATGCTGATTCAAACATTTTATATTTTAAATGAGAGGTACTGATAAAAACTTGTCTAAAAATCACTGACTGAACAATTCTTTTTTCGACTAGTTTCGCCTTTTACAGCATTATCAAGAATGAATACATATTACAAAGACAACCTTTGAATATTTGCAGATCTGTTCGGACCACAGAATACACCTTAAATTCTGTCATAGAGGTGAGGGTTTCCAAATTATCAGAGATTTAACAGCGGGGAGTGGTTTAGGTCTAACTGGTCATTGAGAAGATTGTATTCATCAGATTTTTTAAGTTTATTTATTTCCATGGTTTCCAGGTAGTTCATTTTCATACCTTTTTCACAGTAATGGAGAATATTAGGTTTAAAACAACGTGAGATCTTATGTCCTATCGACTCTAGATGTTCCCGAAAAGCAGATTGTCTGTTTTTTACGTGTTCTTTTAGCCTAGTTTCAAAACATCTTCCGGTCTGGCCAACATATGACGACTTACATTCTTCACAGTCCAATCTATAAATTCCAGACTTCTTCATTGGCTCGGATTTGGACAATTTGTTATTGAAGATCATTCTATCCACTGTGACTTGAAAATGCTATATTCAAATTATTATTTTATAATATAGAATATAGCATTTTCACAGCAGATTGGATAGAATGGTATTTAATAAGAAATTGTCCAAATCCTAGCCAATGAAGAAGTCTGGAATTTATAGATTGGACTGTGAAGAATGTGAGTCGTCATATGTTGGCCATACCGGAAGATGTTTTGAAACTAGGCTAAAAGAACACGTAAAAACGGACAATCTGCTTTTCGGGAACATCTAGAGTCGACAGGACATAAGATCTCACGTTGTTTTAAACCTAATATTCTTCATTACTGTGAAAAAGGTATGAAAATGAACTACCTGGAAGCCATGGAAATAAATAAACTTCAAAAATCTGATGAATACAATCTTCTCAATGACCAGTTAGACCTAAACCACTCCCCGCTGTTAAATCTCTGATAATTTGGAAACCCTCACCTCTATGACAGAATTTAAGGTGTATTCTGTGGTCCGAACAGATCTGCAAATATTTAAAGGTTGTCTTTCTAATAGGTATGTATTCATTCTTGATAATGCTGTAAAAGGCGAAACTAGTCGAATAAAGAATTGTTCAGTCACTGATTTTTAGACAAGTTTTTATTAACACCTCTCATTTAAATATGAACTATCACAGAGTAGATTCATCGTCCATTGAATTTATTTTATGTTTTGCTTTCATTTTTTTCCTCTAGACTACCATCGATTAAGATTCTTCAAAAATGAATTTCGAGTAAGTAAGCAATTGAGTTATTGTGCCTATTTTATTCTCAGATACTATCTGCTAAAATAGCAAGACAGGGTTAAAATAGAACAGGGCCCAACCAATGGGCCCTGTTTGGGGGGCGTAGGATGATCCAAGGAGGATGCTGCGACTAACGGCAAAGGTATTTATTATAAGAGTTATAAACAAAAGACAGGATTTTGGAGAACTTTTAATATGAAATAGGTAACTTAATGTTTGATTAAGATAGACACAATAACCTTCACATTGGGATGTTACAACAGAAAGGGGAGAATCACTTGATAGCAGCGTGTTACGTGTACTGTCTATGTCCTAATACCAAACTCTTCTTTCTTCTTCTTTTGTATAAATTCAACATTTATTGTCCATTAAATAGTCCATTAAATTTTCATCGTTTGTTTTGTTTTCATCGTAGTTGACTTGCGACAAGTGGGGCGAAGTATTTTAGCGTAAACTTGAGGGAAGCGCATAGAGTAATAGATTGGTGACCCTTGTCATAGAACCCAAGTGCTCGTAAAGATGATGAGATGTAACTGTATATGTTTAAGGAGTCCAATAACAACGAAAATCAGTTCGAATTTCAAGAAAAAAATGACTCATTTAGGTAAGACCAAGTTTTTTTCAATTTAAATTTTTTCGGTTTGTATTATTTGTACATTACCCATTCAATTTTTTTCCAATGTCCAGAGAGTGATCAAAAGAATATTATAGTAGATTCTCATAGTGTGTGAAAAACAATAAAAATTTTAATGAGTTATAGTATAACCACGATGTGGATAAAACTCATGCAATAAAACTATCTGAAGAGAATAAAGAATAAAAACTGATATTAGGGAAATATTTTATATTCTTGTTGAAAATTGATAATAATTTTTCTTTTCCTGGAGAAAACTATTACAGTTGATGTAACACTTCTTCAAAAGTGAGACTTCCATTTTCAACCAAAAGGAAATTGAGTGTACAATTCCACGGCTGGCGTTAGCAGTTTTCCCAACGACGGAAAACGATAAAAGCCGGTCCTTTATATCGAAATTTTAAAATCTACAGCCCATATGAAGACCTCCAAGGTTGCCGCTCTGGGGGTTACCTTTTGCCCATCGCTAGCGCCGTCCATGCATAAACAAGGCAAAAGCATTGCAAAATGCATTGCATTGTTTCTGTGTTTAGAAAATGTATCTGTGGTTTATGAGAATTTTTTCAGAGGAAATTTTATTCTGATGAATCGGATGAGGATATTTCTGGTTATTATTCTGATTCTGAGATTGATTAGATTTGTAAATTGTGGAAAAATATATCTTCTCACAATTTCAGGTTGCCAAAAGGACCTTCCAAACATTTGTCGCCGCCTTTCGGACAAAATTCTTATATAATTTTTTTAAAGATGTGAATAACGTTTCCACAATTATTCTCATAAATTCTACTTGTTTATTTGTCTCGACTCCATGGTATACGCTAAAATATTTTTCTACGAATATAAATAAACACAGGAAATTATTGACCTCAATATTTCGCTTTTTTGCGGATTTCTTAAGGAAGTTCTAAGAATATTCGAAATCATTTCATTTGGATTGAAAATAATTTCGGAAGCCATGCTCAAAAACCTTTCCTTAAATATAGACACTTGTCACTATATAATTCTTGAGGAAAGATATAAACTTTATCTGGAGAAATAAAACGGCATGTGGCCTTTATATTTATAGCGAGAAAGTTTATACCCACAAAGCAATAATGGGTGTCATGGCAATCCAGTGTCGTAGCAAGGATTCTTTTAAAAAATCAAATGCTAAAATCATTAGATTTTTATTTGCACTACATGAAGATGAGTTTGAGTAACATCTCTATTTTTTTTTTTTTTTTGATCAGGATGTTTAGAATTTTGCAGTTAAATGATCTGCCGTTGAGTTTGTGTATGCTCATACTTTCAATAAAGTCTGTTGACTTTTCGCATTATATATAATTGAATATATATAACTTCGTGAAAATTTGTCACAATGTATACTTAACCGTAAAAGTTGAACTTTGATCTTATGCATAAACATTATATATAGATAGAATAGACTGTGTAGTAAACCTATAACACTTCCAGGTTACTTATGAGGGTAGGTTCGATTCCCACCGTGTCCTGGGGCCGTTCGGAATTGGTGTTAAATTGAAGGTCCAATTTATGAAAAGAAACTAGCATTCCTTAGAATACTTTGATATGAAAAATCAAATATATGTTGAAGGCTGTTAACCAATTCCCAAAAGTTTCAGAATTTTAATATTTCAAGAAGTGGACAACTTAAATGTATAAGTTTCACAGTTTTAAAATCCAAACAACAAATATACCTCTGGACTGACCTCACAGTAATTGTCAGAATAATTTTTAATAGAGCCTTGTTGGACAAACAGTCAATTGTCAGCAAGAAATCAGCAAAAATTGAATCAACATTTTCATAAATATTAAACTAGTAACACTATCTCCTTGAAATTTAATGAATACATTTATATGTAGATGTAGATTTTCGAAACCTTCGAAAAATTAATTTTTATAATTGTTATCAATCATAAAAGTGACGTCGTTAATAAAGGTCATTTTTGAAGAATTCACGAGCACCTTGAAGCATAAACTACAAAATACCAGTTTATCTATTAATGTAAGATATTATCCGCAAAAGTATAGATCTGAGTGTAAATATATATATATATATATATATATATATATATATATATATATATATATATGTTTCGAGAATCACAAATTATTCATACTAGTAAATACTGATCTCTTAATCGAAATATCGAAATATTTCAAATAAAACTCTCAGGGAGCTGTGTACACAAAAATTGTACACTCGAAAAAATCATCGATCTTGTTAAATGATAATTGGATAAAATTGTTTCATCATTATTATGAATCATCAGTCCACATTTAATCAATCAATCAAGAATCGATGACTTTCAAATCGCCCACAGGTCCTAGATCCGAATAAGGGGACAACACTATGTGAAAATTCACGTGAGCTCCCTCTATCGAAGAAAAGACGAATAAACTCTCCCTAGCGTTCTAGATTCCTACTCATGGCAACATTAAATCGAGTACGTGAGACTTTGTAGAAATTTCATTCGAACACCACAGAAATCTGTCTACAATGTGTAAGAATGATCCCATGCCTAAACGCTCTAGATCTCGACCAGGCGGGCAAAAGGATAGCTAGTTTCAAGATTTACAATCCATTCATACTTGTACTCTTCGTGTAGACAGCTCCCTGAGAGTTTTATTTGAAATATTTCGATTAAGAGTCTCAGAATTTACTTAATGATTATTCGTTATTATGAGTTTATTCGTCTTTTCTGCGATAGATAGAGCTCACGTGAATTTTCACAAAGTGTTGTTCCCTCATTCGGATCTAGGACTTGTGGGCGTTTTGAAAGTCATCGATTCTTGATTGACTGATCAAATACGGACTGGTGATTCATAATAATGATGAAATAATTGTATCGTATTATCATTCAACAGGATCGATGATTTTGTCGAACCGCACTTAATATTCACTGTCGAAAGTGATAGGTTCGTTCTCGTTGACATTTGTGCAGACAGCTCCCTGAGAATTTTATTTGTAATATTTCGATATTTCGATCAAGAGTCTCTGTATTTATATATATTTATATATATACTGAAAAAAATCGGAAATACTTTCTCGTAAATAGGAAGTTTACGTGAACTAAAAACTTATATTTTTTTCACAAAAACCAGTAGAATTTTTGTGGCTGATTTAAAGAAAACTCAAGGATGTTTATAAAATTGAAAATATCGATTACATCATAAATACATTCAATTAAATTGTTGAGTCTTTATTGATATTGATAAAAACAACCTTTTATTGCTATTCCGTTTAATTTCATTGTTCGTTCAACTCAATCATCTCATAATATGTGACTTTTCTAAATCAGATTCGTTTTTTCTGTACTATTGTTTGACGATACAAAAACTGAAGTTACACCTCTTAATATTCGACAAGATTCTGCGATATATTAACAAAACTCGTTTATAGCGAGAGGCATAAACGATTTTTTTTTGAATTCCCGAATATTCTTTCGAAGAATTCGATTCTTTTTGAGAATCTGATGTGTTTTCGAAATTGTGTTAACAAACAATAATCGATTGTAAGCGTTCATTCGTCAGCCATGTGATCAACCATAGATAAATAAATAATAATCAATAGCACCAATTCATATCAGATACTAATGATACAATGCCTTATCTAGATTGCATATTTGTACGATTTATCTCTCAGCTAATATTCAAGGCGATGAGTTATTGATTAAATTGAAGCTGTTTATTGCCATTTATTATATGTATTGGACCTTACTATTGAAATCATGCAATAAAATAAGCAAGCGTAGGTACTTTCTGTTTGAATTTTGATGAGTTAGATCTTAGCTCTCTTGGCATTTCTTGCCAAGTTCTTTGGCCTTTCTGTATATTTTTGGTAAAAAGAAAATTCGACATTTCAGAAATGATGTCTACTGAAATGATCATATAAAACGTTTTTCAAGTGATATTTGAGAAGGACGAAATAGAAGAACGAAAAAGATAAATCTACCGATATGCTGTTTACATTCTAATATTGTCATAATGAGTAAAAACTCAAATTCCTTACTAGCTAAAGGAATTTTACAAGAACAGATTACACAAAATATGTTGTAGGCAGTAATTTTTTCATTCTTCTGTTACAAATTCGACATACAAAATCAACAAATTGAAAAGTAGTTGTAATTATAATTTGAAATATCTGTTGAACACCTACTTTCCACTGAAATCAACAATGCATTGTGTTTTAACTTCAAAACCGCAAAACGATCCTCATGGAAATGGTTTTCAGTTAAAATTGAGTATTGCATTTAGTATTACCGTCTTGTTCACGGCACTGCAAATGACCTGTTGAAGGATTGAAGGAATACATAGAAATTGTCATCGTGACATTTCCGCGCAATGGCAGTCGGTGTAACTGTAAATCTTAGCTTAGTCTACTTCTTCAACAGAGTTTGTTGTATTTACAATTGCCTACAATCTACAATATTTATATATTTCAATTTGAGCAATATAACGAAACTCATTAACGGTAAAACAATACCTCATTTTTTTATTTTGTTGTAGTTTTTCAATTTACCTACCAATTTTGATACTCATCTACTGATTCCAGAGGGCGCTTCAATTTTAGCTATGTAACGAAACTCATTAACGGCAAAACAATATCCCATTTTTTTATTTAGTTTTATTCAGTTGTAGTTTTTATTTTACCTACCGATTTTGATACTCATCTACTGATTTCAGAGGGCGCTTCAATTTTAGCTATGTAACGAAACTCATTAACGGCAAAACAATATCCCATTTTTTTATTTAGTTTTATTCAGTTGTAGTTTTTATTTTACCTACCGATTTTGATACTCATCTACTGATTTCAGAGGGCGCTTCAATTTTAGCTATGTAACGAAACTCATTAACGGCAAAACAATATCCCATTTTTTTATTTAGTTTCATTCAGTTGTAGTTTTAATCTACTGATTTCAGAGGGCGCTTCAATTTTAGCTATGTAATGAAACTCATTAACGGCAAAACAATATCCCATTTTTTTATTTAGTTTCATTCAGTTGTAGTTTTTATTTTACCTACCGATTTAGATACTCATCTACTGATTTCAGAGAGTTCCTCAGTTTTAGCTATTTAACGAAACTCATTAACGGTAAAACAATATCCTTTTTTTTTATTTAGTTTTATTCAGTTGTAGTTTTTCGTTTTACCTACCGATTTTGATATTCATCTATTGATTTCAGAGGGCGCTTCAATTTTAGCTATGTAACGAAACTCATTAACTGCAAAACAATATCCCATTTTTTTATTCAGTTTTAGTTTTTATTTTACCTACCGATTTTGATACTCATCTACTGATTTCAGAGGGCTCTTCTTTTATTTAGCTATATAACGAAACTCATTAACGGCAAAACAATATCCCATTTTCTTTAATTAGTTTTTTTACATTTGTAGTTATGTATTTGACCTACCGATTTTGATACTTATTTACTGATTTCAGAGGGCGCTTCAATTTTAGCCATGTAACGAAACTCATTAACGGCAAAACAATATCCCATTTTTTTATTTAGTTTCATTCAGTAGTAGTTTTTTATTTGACTTACGGATTTTGATACTCATCTACTGATTTTAGAGGGCTCAATTCAACCATTTCGCATGTTGACATCCGAAAGCCCTGTTTTCGAATTTCAACCGTATGTAGGTACTATCTTCTCAGGTTGGCAATACAGTAATTCGAATGCAATAATCAATATGGTTGCATATTGTTGGCATTATCTTACGAAAATTTGCGAAATCTTTTCTTGAAAACTATTATCGTTCCACATTTTTTATAACAGATTTGTCTTTATTATAGCAAATTTCGGTTTGAGTATTTCTCGGTTTGAATAGTTTGAAGGATCTCGGTTGATCATATCAGCAATGCTAGACTTTGCCGAGGATTTTAAAAATGAATTACTTATCCCAGATATTATATATAAAAGGGATTAACGCTATGGGGGCCTTTTCTAAGTTATCAGGCCCGTGGCGGCGGTCCCCATTGCTGCTATCTTCACGGCTACGACTTTCGTGTAGTTGACTTCTGTTCCCAGAAACTTCCTGGCAATCCTTGCTGTGGCAAGTAGCACCGATTTCTGTTGCTCCTTAGAGAGATGTTCTCCGAGTCCCAGTTGTCTGATATTTAACAGAAGATTCTTTGGGATTATCCCAGTGGAGCCTAAGATGATCCTTTCTTTTATTATAATAATAATAATATAATAATGATAATTATCATTATTATGTTTAGATAGGAATGACGGTATGCGAGGATTGTGAATATTGGATTTCTGCAGTCCTGTCATATCGAGTTAAAATCCAAGAATGTCCTTGACGTTGAGTAAGTGACTTTCAGTTTTTCAGAATGTATTCTTTTACATGTCTTCTTTTACATATTCAGAAGTTTTATATTATTTCAATGTATAATATAGAAAAGTAGAGCCTTCCTAAGAAACCTACGATGTTGTAACATAAAATAATCCTTCAAGAATTACTATTCAGTTGTATATTCGATGTGCGTTTGCTCTAGGCCCATGCGACACTGCCATGTTCAAAGAAAGAAAGATCGGTGAAAGAGAGAAAGACACACAGCGTGCACGCGGAAGATACTAGCCACTTGGCGAAGAGAGAAAGAGAGAGGCGCAGCTTCTCGGCTCACCCACTCTATCCATCTTCCGTCACCCACATTCCGATTACATGACCTGACCACATTCCAATCACTCATTTCTCGTCGCGACCCCCCTCGCTCTGACCTAAAGTAAGGAACTAACGTTCCAATAAGTTTATTTGAAATATTAATCTAATGATGGTATTCATTCAAACAACCTACATTGATCAATAAACGTAATCTGTTATTTCGGAAATTCATTAATTATACAAATATCTGCCATATAATGATAAATATTTAAATGGAATTATGTAGTTGTAGCACCAACGTGTTCTGGAGTTTATCCTCTTGTATTGCTTATGGATCTTTCATTTAATCTTCGTCTACTAAAGATATCATACTTCCAAAAACGTCCGATTTTTTCGTCGAACTGTCTAAACTCTTGGATTTCACATTCTTGTTATTAGCCATGGAGAACCTTCTTTTTGTGCTTGTGCTATTTCCAGTCCTGAAAATTCATGTTCGAAAATATGAAAATAAAAAGAATTTGAAAGTCTTTTACAAATTGAAGAAGTTTGAAATTAAATAACACTGTTATACTTACTCTGTAGTAATACTATACCTACCCTGAAGTATTGTGACTTTGCGAATTTCCAATGGATTTGTTACTCTTCATTTTAACAATTTTTGTTTTTGGTTTGTCATCCCAAGATTTATGACGGCGCAGAAAAGGTCTAAAACATGGAAAGTTAATAAGCTAACAAATACTCGATTAGACATCGAATATATTTACCCATTTCCAATTTGTCTTTTTTCCAATTCTTTTTCTATAGAAGCAGGAATACGACTTGCTTGCTCATTGTTCGAATCCTAAAACAATAAAAAAATTCATTCATTATAATTCTAACATTTCAACGAAGATTTGGTTGCCGAATATTGATTTTGTTAGTGTATTTTATTATTTCAATCAAAGTTTTCTTTAAATAAAGGCTATTTAATGTAGATGTGGCGCATGTTAAACATTTTTGTTAGGCTACTTGGGCTTCAAGCTATCGCCTAAGAGTTCTGTTTTCAATATGTTTCTCCGTTATAAATATACACAATTAAATATAATTTATTTCAAAATAGTTGCCGAGTGGAATTGATATCATTGCTGAAAACTTATTTCCATTAAGAATTCTAACACATAAATTATATGTCATATCTCAAATTTTTGTAGTAGCAGTTTTTTGTATTTACTGTACTCCTTTAATCTTTGATTTCTATAAAGTTAGATGCAAGTTAGTAGATGAAATTGTTCTCCAAATTCTATAATGTAATGGTATTAATAACTTTAGCTAAAATTAATAGGTATATAGTACCTATTAATTAATTGATACTATACTGATTTTTATCAATTTTGATCTAGTAAAAATGAGAAATCTTTTTTAAATTTAAAAGAATTATTGGACCAATGTTAAGAAATTTACCGATGAGCTATTCCAAATATTCGATGTAGAGTCAGAATCAGCCAGGTTCAAAACTTCTGCAGAAAAAGCTGATCTAGCTGGAATTAGGGGAGATCTACAACATATTCTAAATTTAATAGAGTAACTAACAAACTTAAATGTAAAAAAATCTTACTTGTTTACTTCTTCAACTTTCTTAAGGAGTCGTTCATTTTCTCTACAAACTACTTCGTGATCTCTTTGCAGCATTTCCCGAGACGTGAATAGATCTACATTTTCATTTCGGAGTGACTCATTCTCTCCCATATAAAGTTTAATGAGCTCTATGAGCTGGGGTCCATCTAATTCGCCTAATTTTTCCACATCTACATGTTGTGGACTCACTGGTTTTCTCTTGTCTAAAACATTCAGAACGACAAGAAATATGTCTTATTCTGTTATAAGCATAATAATCCTTATATTAGATATTAGAAATGACTGTTCAATTCATTATTTGTTTGAATAATAACACTCAGTTTGTAATTGGTTAAAACATTCGTCGTATGACCAGTGAAAAACATTAAGAAAATACGTATTTTTATTACGTTCCGAATAAAGATTTTGAGTTGAAAATATGACGTTATTTTGCTTGCGGAAAATCAATTGAATAATGAACGTCAGAAAGAAATAATGCAAGAATAGATCTACGTAAGATATGTAATAGATACTCTGAGGAATAATGTTAAATTACATTATAACCGACAATACACTGGATGAAATTATAAAACAAATTGTCTTTTTACAAGGAACACCTCTATAATAATGCATTCTGCATCTGTAGCAATCCATAGATACCTTTCAGATCATAGAAAAGTCAGGTATAACTTTTCGTTCGTATTCTGTCATTTTAAAGAATATCTAGGGACATTGAAATAAAAATTGTTGTCTAACTTATAATGGACCTGTCATAGCAGATGACTTTCTTGCAAGACGAAAGAGAATACCTTGTGTTTTCAAATCGTTTATACACGAAATGAGATGTCGCATTTTACAAAATAATAAAAGATGAACAAAATGTAATATCAATTGTTTTTCCTCAGAAAATAACTCTCAAAGATGAATTGAAAAAAAAAATAAAATCCCTTTCTATGAAACAATTCCATTATTTTTCAACTTACTTTATCGCTTATATAATTTACAGGAAAAATACTCTTTACCTCTGGTGGGACTCGAACCCACAATCCTCGGCTTAGGAGGCCGATGCCTTATCCATTGGGCCACAGAGGCTGAATACTAGCCAACAAACAACAACTGAACGATTCACACGCGAGATAATTAAATATAAAAATCTTCCCCGCCACTTTATATGACTAATCATTGAGTATCGTTGCCTCAGAATAGATAAGCGGACTTACCAGTATCTGAACTGTCGCCGTGAGACGATCTAGGTACCCCCGAGTAGACCCGCAGAGCCGAACGTAAATGCTCGTTCTCATTCTGGAGTACGGTAACCTCGCGCTTTAGACTCAGTATCAGTGCCTCCCGCGGATCCTATAATTAATTATTCTATGGTATTAATGTCAAAATTGACAACTATGACAAGAAGTGAACTACGACAAAATTTGACATGTATAACGTATATTTAGTAACCTTTTGAACTACTCATTCTTATGAACATAGAAGGATTCTTTTATTCCTTATGAAGTTTTATTTCATTGTGTCATGTGCGTCTTGAAGCCCATATATCGATTCATTTGAGATTTGTGCCTCTTTTAGTTGGAATACGCATTCTTTGTGTTCATAAAAATTAGTGAGAAATAATACTCACCATTAGAACTACTGGTTTCGTTCTAATTTTTTTAGCTCTTGCAGCATACCGTAGAGTGTTGATTGTTTCATTGATATTAAATTTTGCTGGTGATATGCATGCTATCTGAAATTATTTAAATACATATTTTTTTCTGAATGCATGAATTGTTGAGCAAAATTAAGCTCACCATTAAAGTAACCCCATTTCCTGCCAAAGAATCGGCGAGAAGTTTTGTTAATTTAGAATCTCTATATGGAATGTGCGAATTTTTTCTTTTTTGATCGCTCAAAGAAGATATGCAATAACCTAAAAATATGAAATACTTGATAAATCCGCTTAAAATTCCATTTGTATTTTTTATGATTATTTTTATTCTTTGAGAACAAAATACAAAAAAATAGTTGAATTGAGTTAATGTAATAGTATATCTTAAACGGAGAATAAACATACCTAAAACAAGCAGATACCTATCTATGTGTGAGTAGTATGTTTCTCTAAATAAAAACGTGTTTTCTTAAATTTTTTCAATTTTTGGTACTCATTTCATTACTTTTCTAAAAGAAAAAACTTTTTTCACCTATTTATCACGTGTTCAATGATCACCATCCGTATATTTCCAAATTAAATTTGAATTAATTTAAATTTCGGATTCACGCTTTGTCTATTAATAAACAAAAATATCTTGACATAAACTCGCATTAAATTGTTTTTTTTTATTTTTCAATATTGAATTTTCATAAATTTGGTGAATACTGACTTAATAAAAATAAAATATTTCTATCGAAAACTAGAAAAGTTTGAGTATTATAGGTACCTACCTACACTGCAGTAAGCCCATTCCTTACAGTATAGTCTATACATTTTATGAGCTTAGTGCAGTATGAAATATAATGATTTTTTGGATAGGTAAAAAATCAAAAATTTCGATTCAATTTAAATAGATTATCTTTAAAACTTGTCCCTTACTTCTATTAGGACATAAATAAATAATAATGATGATAATAATAATAAGTTATTTACTCTCGACAGGTATAGTACCCAATTACAGAAAATAATATCATAATGTTGAATAATAACTGAATAGATAAAATGAAAGAAAGATAACAAAGAACTCAATCTAATCTAAAAAAACTAAAAAAGTAACTAGTAACTAAATAATAGAATTAAATGAAATTTTAAAGAGAACTCAATTTAAATCAATTTATTTTATTCAATTTCCCTTGTTCACATAACTCCTAATAATAACTTCTAAGTCAAAGTAAATGATAGCACTCTGTTTGAAGTTTTCCTTCTCTAAAAAGCTATTGTTTCAAATCGCCAATAAAAATACTCTTTTCATCCATTTATTTGGAGAAAATAAAATTATGGATTCTAGTTTCCAAACTACGAAAAACGGTTTTTATCTATTCTTAATCCTTCATAGTATAATCTTCTGTGTTATTCTATACTTCTATTCTCAATGGTTTTAAGAAAAATCCTCCACCTTCATCGATTCACCATGAACTACCACAAATTGGACTAACTGTTCATCGATTTTATTCAACTTGTTGATTTACGTTGTCGGGGAATAAAACTCACATTCATTATCAGCTTAATTATCCAATTAATAAATTAAATCAATTAGTGAATGTGTTCATTCTTGAGCGAATATTTCAAAGATTCACACACATTAATACAGCGAAGAAAATTAAATGACATACTCCAATATTTATCGATAGTCCATGGATATGAGAATTATAATTGCGCCCTAGGCAGTTTTGTTCGACTGTAATTCACCCCATTAAGCCGTAGAACTGAATATCATCCCCAATTTGTAGAACAGGTTAACTATGAACTTGACTGATATAACTACAAAGGTTGTCTATTCATTATTAACTAACCAATACCTTACCAAACACAACGATGGATGTTAGATAATAGACATTTAGTAGGTCAGAAAGAATCACCTACCTACACCATTTATTCATAATTCTTTCCTTATTTTATTGCTTCGTAGAACTATCCCATAATTATACAAGAAAGGGATGACAATGAGAATGAATACCTCTTATTTACTTTATAAAATCATTGAATAAATATTATTCAATATTATTAATATTTTTTTCATATTAGCATTATTTGGTCAAACATGAATTGTATAAATAACAAATTGCACCCCAATTACTTTAATAGATTGTTCGATTTTTCAAATTTTAGTTGGATTATCAAACCTTATTTTGAAGTTTTTGACCGAAGAAATCAATATGACTAACTTTTTTTTTCTCTCGCAGGTTTCCTTATTGCAAACCCTATTTTGGCCTTGACAAAATTTATCATTAGTCAGCAAATAACTTCAAGATAATTGCATTTTTATACAGGAACCTTGTTAACAATACGAAAATTGGTAAAGTGTTGATTGTAACCTCCAGCACAACTGATAAAAAAAACAAAAAATAGACAGCGCAGAGAAAAGCGTACAAATCAGCAATAGGATAACACACGTGGATACAATACGCCAAAGGGCCCATCCTGGCGATTTTTCTTCTTCATACACAAACTATAAATAGGCCACGGAAAGGGAGGGATTTTATACAAAGGGATAGTTATACAAAGGAACATACAAACATGCTAATAATTTCAATCCAATTGATTGAATAAAGTTGTACAAAATCTCATGAACTCTTAAAGAATGTAGGGATAAAAGGAACCCTATATTAAAAGGTTGATAAAAACTCAAAACCTTATTAAGATTATTGAGTAGTTCATCTGATTTATGCTGATAATTACTACATGCGAAGATGAGATGATCCAAATAACCTATTTCCCCACAAGAGCATAACGCGATGACCAACTTTAGTTTCACTGAAAAGAGTATGACAATTATATATTGAAATGGAACATCCTCTATTCTATATTTTCACATATTTCAAATTCTGTGACTTCAAAAACAAAGATTCCGTTTGTCAATTCGGGCGCCATTTGAATTTTTCTATCCATTGGCTTTTTCATCGAAGTTGTCTGCGACGTTTGTCGTCGCAACCATAGATTGTCGACAAATTACGCTCAAAATAAGTAATTGACGTCGTAGCCACCTAAGAAAAACATTGTGATGCTACCACCATTGGCTTTTGACAGATGAAATAGTATATATGTTTTTGAAACAGAATCAAATAAAGTGAAACGCTATAATGATTTCGTATGTCAAACTATTCAAAAGTTAGTCTAATATAATCCACCTAAATTACAATGAAATCGAACAACCGGTTGAAAAGTTATAAAGGGAGAGCCAGTGGCCAATTTTGAATTGTCAATTCGAAAGTCACCAAAAGTATCTCTGCCAATCCTCAATGGCCGGAGTAGACTACCCTAACATTTCAAAGATGGTCAGGAAAACGATTTGATTTAGTTATATCGTCGTTCACAAAACATTTAGAAGTTATTTCAAATAATATTTTAAATCAATAAAAAAATCGCCAGAGCTTTTTCGTTCCTCCTTTGTTGCCAAAACACATTATTGGTGAAACATTATGTTAAATAATAAATTTAAATTGAAATATTTATAGCCGTTCTGGCAACAATTAGGTGGGACGAAAAAGTCTGGCGATTTTTTCATGGATTTAAGAGTTTACATCCATGAAAACCTCAAAAAGTTCAATTCAATGGTGTTATTTCGGATTGTTAAATACTTAGGCGTTATGTTAGATGAGAAATTGAGTTTCAATGATCATGTCGACTTGATATCGTCTAAAATCTCAAAGAAAATCAATTTTCTCAAAAGAATTGGAAAAAATCTGACCACATATATGAAGTTGTTACTCTTTCAGTCCATAATTATGCCACACTTTGAATATTGTTCAACTATGTTATTGGGATTGAGTAAAGAAAAAACTCAACAGTTACAAAAGTTACATAATAGAGCTATGCGAACAATTTTGAAATGTAATAGATATACTCCAATCCAAAGCATGCTAAATTGTTTAGAATTGATGTCAGTCAAACAAAGAATACTTTTTGCTACATATATACTTATATTTAAAGTTAAAAACAAATTGTTCCCATATAAAGTAATGAAAAATGTAAAGTGTGTCAGTGATGTGCACAGTTATAATACAAGAAATGCTGACAATTTCTACATGCAAGTTTGTTAGCATTCTAAACATAGGAATAGTATATTTTATGAAGGATTCAACGCATTTAATAAATTGCCTAGCTCCATAAAAACAATTAGCAACCTTAAGGTATTCAAGCGTAAATTAGCTAAGTTCGTTTTGAACATAAAATTTTAAATAATATATTTTGAACCTGAATGTATGTATGATTTTGTAATAGCTACTGCTAAAATGAATATCATTATTATTATTATTCTACAACCATTACGTAGCTCCTTCGAACTGTCCAAATGATGGACATTTTATAATAAAAACTAACCTGATCTAACATTTCATCGGAATAATTTGAGTCTCTGTCTTCAAAAATTTGTGTGTTGTTATTATTTTTGTAGGGGTTGTAACGTGTTTATATTTGCTTTATGTTTTTGTACTTAATCTAAGTAATTCGCTTACCTAGTACCATCAAACTCTTATTGATATTATTTGCTTCCTCTAAAGTTTTTCCCTCACTTTGAGTTTTTTTCGTCATCTCACTTCCCGCTAAATCAACAAAATTAATTTTTCCTGACCTGGATAAAAACACACCATTTTCAGCAGGTTGTTCTGATGAGATATAAACCGTCAATATGGTATGACTGCGACTGTAAATTATATACAATCGAAAATTACACGAAGTTTAATTCATAATGCATATATAATGAAACTTTCATTTAATATTTAAATATTGGTTAAACGTTTTGTTTTTCGTTCGATTTTTGATAATCAGAAAATTTATAACGGGTGTTTTTTTTAGAGGTACAGAACTTTAAGTTGGCATTACTGTTGAAGATGGCGACCGATTTAACAGCTGAGAAGTGATTTATTCTCAATTTGGTTTGGCAATTCATCATCAAAAGCCAAACGATCATCAAGCAAGGCGTAGATTCGTCGAATGGGCCCAAAACGAGATTGCCGTTGTTCCCGATTTTCATAAGCGAATTTTGTTTAGCGATGAAGCGCAATTCTGGTTGAATGGCTACGTCAACAAACAAAACTGCCGCATTTGGAGTGGAGATAATTCTCGAGTGTATGTTAAAACACCGTTACATCCAGAAAAACTGACTGTTTGGTGCGCTTTATGGGCTGGTGGAATCATTGGTCCGTACTTCTTCAAAAACGATGATGGCCAGAACGTTACAGTCAATGGTGATCGGTATAGAGACAGGAATACTAACTTTCTCATTCCTGAATTGAACAACAATGATGTACAGGAGCTGTGGTTTCAACAAGACGGCGCAACATGTCACACAGCTCGTGCCACAATCGATTTATTGAAAGACACTTCTGGTGTCCGCCTAATTTCACGTTTTGGGCCTGTGAATTGACCTCCAAGATCTTGTGATTTAACACCGCTAGACTACTTTCTGTGGGGCTATGTAAAGTCATTGGTCTATGCGGATAAACCACAAACGCTTGACCATTTGGAAGACAATATTGACCGTGTTATTGCCGATATACGGCCACAAATGTTGGAAAAAGTCTACGGAAATTAGACGTCCAGATTGGACTACATCCGAGCCAGCCGTGGCGTCATATGCCAGAAATCATATTTAAAATGTAATGCCAGAAGATTATCTTTCGAATAAAAAAAAATTCTTGTCAATCGAATGATCCATCGTTGTTTTATTGCCATTTAAAGTTCTATACCTCTAAAAAAACACCCTATATAATGATTTTAGTATACCTGGAATAATCGTTCATGTTATGCCTTCCAACTGCCCTATTCCTCAATCCTTCTTCTAAAACAGCTATCAAATCATCAAGTTCTTCGCAATCAACAGTAAACAAATTTTCTACAAAAAATCCTCTTGCTTTTTTACTCCATCTCACAGCTAATGGTTTGCGAGCGCTACCAGGATTCAATAAATCAATAACCTGCAATCACTCTCTATTTACACATTCAGATCATTTCCAGAAGAAAAAAAAACTAGAAAAACGGAAGCAAGTATCTCGAATTTATCCTAAATAGGTAATAACTTTTAGTATATGTTTAGGAATGATAATATGATGAAAAAACTTGTATTTCATTTTGAAGAACATTCTAATTTTATCTCATCTCATCATTGTAGTGTACAACTTTAACACTAAGAACGAAGAAGTCATTTGACGTAAGAATTTTTAGGACTCGCCACCAAGGTGACAAATGACCTTTATTGAATCTAAATATTCAAACTACATGTCTACTTTGAAGTAAATACACTGAGTTAATCCAAATCATTGGTTCCAGATTCTGTAGTTATAGACGATAATAAAGACCTAATCTTCCAATCCGATGGGTTCACGCGGAAGCCGCAAGCAATTATTTCCTAGCAATTTCGTTTGGTTACGTATTTGTGAAACTTGTATTAAGCATGGCTGTGCTCATCTTATGATAGCCAACAATGTTGAATATCTGTTTTTTTTTATTTATTGCTTCTTCCCCTTCGTGAAGTGTTGAAGAAGCAACAGCTCTAAGGAAGCGTTCGCTTCTACCTAACATAATTATACATTTTAAAATTCAAGAACATTTTTTGCTAAACAAATTAACAATTACCACATGAAGAATTTTAGCAAGTTTTGATATTAGAATTGAATACTTGTTCCAATGAAATGTTTGAAATATATTTTTTACCTTCTCATTATAAATTTCCAAGTAGCTTGCTTTGAGAATAAAATGGACATCTGACTTTTGCTTAATTAACTGGAACAAATAAAGGAAAGATCTAAAAATTAATCCGTGTTCGTCACTATAGGAAGAAGGGCGTAGTCCAAACTGAAAAAACACGTATTACTTTTCGGGAAAATATATTAGTTATTTTCACTTATTTACCAAACCAGGTGGTCCTGTCAAAGTGTGTGTTTTTCCACTTCCCGTCTGTCCATAACAGAAACAAGTACAGCGATAACCTTCGACAGACATTTCAATCAATCTTTTCATTCCAGAAAATTGCAGAATATCTTCTTGGATAGCGGCGGGTTCGAAGACTACGTTATAGGAAAACAGTTTTGGTTTTTGACCACTGCCTGAACCACCTGTATTATCCACCTAAAAACCAACAATACAAATTTTTTCGAAAATAATTTTTTATCATATTATTATATGATTTCTTTATATATCTCTCTCAAATTCAATGTATTTGATAAACGTTATTTCAATAAAAACAAAAGTAGATTTCACACGAGAAAAGTCACTTACTTTGCTGTTCGAATTAATTGGGACAAAGGATAAAAAACAATGTTTTCGTAAAATCTTACCTTTTAATGAAGTAAATACATACAAAATATCGTAAATTCTTCATATTAATACGAAGTATGTCCTCCTTTCGCAGAAATAACTTCTTGAACTTGTCTAGGCATCGATTCCACTAGCGTAGCGCAGATTTTCTTCAATTCGTCATCATCAAACCACACCTGAATTGCACTTATAATTATTTTTTTTTGTAGTGTAATCCATTTTGCCAGTCGTTTTTTTAAATTATTCCATAAATTCTCAATGGGATTGAAATCAGGTGAATTTCCCGGACAATCGAGTACTTTTATTTCATTCTGACGCACAAAGGTCTGCACTTGTTTGGAATTGTGGCAAGGAGTCAGGTCATGCTGAAATGTTCCATCAAACGTTTTCATGAATGGGACAATCCTGGTGCGCAATGTGTCCATATATTTCACTAAATTCATCATCCCTGTTATAGGAGCTAATCGTCCAGTGCCATTGGTTGTGAAAAAACCCCAAAACATTTGTTTCGAAGGATGTTTTACCGTTTGCTGTATGTAATCAGGCAAAGTTTGCCACAAAGTTTCCCCATCACTTCGTCTAACAACATGGATGTGTACCCTTGAACAAACAAGTCTCATCACTAAAAACCACCTTCTTCCAGTCGACCACAGTCCACGCACGGTACTTTTTGACCCATGCCAAACGTTTTTTCATCATTTTCTGGGTAAGCAGTTGCTTTCTTCTTGGTCTTATTGCCTTATGGCCAACCTCCAGCACTCGTTTTCGCACAGTTGAGGTGCTCACCCCCACACCAGAAACCATTAAATCCCTTCGAAGATCAATGCTTGTGTTTCTCGGATTAATTTTGCTATTTCTTATCAACAATTTGTCTGTTCTTGGAGTAGTTTTGCGTTTGCGGCCACAGTTTCTTTTTCTTTTTGGAGACGATGAGCCACTTTCTTCAAATGTTTTCAAAATGCTCGAAACGCTGGACTTTCCAACACCAACAGCTTCAGCTATATCTCTTACAGTCATTAATGTGTGTTCATTAAGCGCGATAATTCTGGAACGCTTCCTCGGAGTGATATCCATCTTTGGACAAGACAATACAGCCCGTATCAAAATTTAAACCACCAACTCTCGCACCGGTAGGCTCACAACTAAATTCCTGGCGAGATAAAACCGTTCAGAATGAAAAACTGATGGTCAAGGTCCAACCTTCACGTCACCTCAGGTAGTAAACAAGCAGGTGTGAGGGTGTTTGGGCCACCCTGGTACTCACATACTTCCTACAGTAACTCAAATGAAGAAAAAAAATGTTTGTCCCAATTAATTCGAACAGAATTTAGTTTATTTAGTTTTTTGCAGGGTATTCTTATTTTTTTTGTTTGATCATTAAAAACAAATATTTATAATATAAATATGTATTATCTCGAGAATAAATAATTTCCGAAGTAATGCATCGTATTTGCATTTTCGCTCACCAGTAACTGTCCATTTCCAGGAAATTGTATAACGCATTTATCACTTCCTCTTTTTTCCTTGTCGTTCAGTGGTCTTACTCTGCAACATATTTCAAGGTCAACAAAGGATAATATCTGATTGGCTTAAATTAATGCATAAATAATGAAAAGCATGAATAATTGCTTGATGTCGTGTAATAAGGGAGACCTGGTCCAAGGGTTCACTGTACTAAGCATGGACTTTCTAATAAAGTATTTTCATGAACGATGGTTTTTCCAAAATGGATGAAACACCGCAAAGGTGTCACATATATATTATTGACCATTACATAATTTAGTGTATTCTCATTTCATCTGACTTGCGTATGCACTTACGTATTGAGGTTGATCCATCATGTAATTCACTCTTTTTCCGCATTCTATGAATCGTGATATGATTACGATCCAATCACGATCATTGAAATCAATTTATTCAGTAGTTCTATGAAATGCTTGTGATTCAATTCTATAGTTTCTATCATTGAATTCAATCTTTATTCAGTGGTTCTATGAATCTTTGACATAATTGTGATTCATTTCTATAGCCTCAAGCTTTTCAAATTTCCATTTATTTTTTTATAGTTGGCACATTAGTGTACACGTACATGATGTATTGACACAGGTTTATTCATTGTGTGTTTACTACTACATAGTACATATCAATTAAACCTATTTCAATTATACCGATAATCGTTATGAATTACATTTTTTACATAATATCAATTAATTTATAAAATGTTGGCAAACAGTATAAATACCTTACTACTACATTTATGTTATCTCCATCGTCATCAGATTTTGTAATTATCCTACGAATATTATTTTCATCGTCAAGTCTCTCAACGCTACCATACCTGAAAAACATTGAACCTATAAAAAATATAAGAATATGGTTTATTATATAGGTAAGATGATGAAACTTCTAATCTGTTCAGTAGTGTCTTTTAAGAAAAATTATTCTGCTGATACAATCCCAAAAACATGTTTAAATAAAGGAATTGAGATTTAAACGGAGAAAAATTCAAAAAAGAACGTAAAAATGTATTACTGCTACGAACGAAATTAATGGAGGAACTTTATGAATTATTTCATGTAAATTAACAGAAAATGAATGAAATCGAAATGGAAAAAATGTATTGAAGTTTATTGCGTGAGTAAAACGCATTAATAGAGAACTAATTCACGTATACCAATTTCCCATGTTAATTTCTGAAGGAGTAGAAGTTCAAGTGTATCCTGATTACAAAAAGTCTGAATATATGGGTGCCTCATTTGGTATGCAAATTGAAGGGTTATTTTCAAAGTTCAAGGACGGACGTATATGTTATTTAGTTTTGAAAATATTGTATTAAAGGAAAATTCATATTGCGTTTCGTGAAATAATCAAACAATTCTTAAATACGTTCTTCCAAATGAAATTGCTTTTCCATTGTATTTAGTATTCATTTTAGGAATGTAGATTATAAATTAAATGGACGATGAATCTACTTTGTGAGAGTTCATATTTAAATGAGAGGTAATAATAAAAAATAAAAACTTGTCTAAAAATCACTGACTGAACAATTCTTTATTCGACTAGTTTCGCCTTTTACAGCATTATCAAGAATGAATACATATTACAAAGACAACCTATAAATATTTTGCAGATCTGTTCGGACCACCTTAAATTCCGTCATAGAGGTGGGGGTTTCCAAATTATCAGAGATTTAACAGCGGGGAGTGGTTTAGGTCTAACTGGTCATTAAGAAGATTGAATTTATCGGATTTTTGAAGTTTATTTATTTCCGTGGCTTCCAGGTAGTTCATTTTAATTCCTTTTTCACAGTAATGAAGAATCTTAGGTTTAAAACAACTTGAGATTTTATGTCCTGTCGAATCTAGATGTTCCCGAAAAGCAGATTGTCCGTTTTTTACGTGTTCTTTTAGCCTAGTTCATCAAAACATCTTCCGGTCTGGCCAACATATGACGACTTACATTCTTCACACTGCAATTTATAAATTCCAGACTTCATCATTGACTCGGATTCGGACAATTGATGATCTTTAGATAACAGATATAAGATTTAGCTAACAGATAGAAGATGATCTTTAATAACAAATAACTAAAAGGAATTAAAATGAACTACCTGGAAGCCATGGAAATAAATAAACTTCAAAAATCCGATAAATTCAATCTTCTTAATGACCAGTTAGACCTAAACCACTCCCCGCTGTTAAATCTCTGATAATTTGGAAACCCGCACCTCTATGACGGAATTTAAGGTGGTCCGAACAGATCTGCAAAATATTTATAGGTTGTCTTTGTAATATGTATTCATTCTTGATAACGCCGTAAAAGGCGAAACAAGTCGAATAAAGAATTGTCCAGTCAGTGATTTTTAGACAAGTTTTTATTTTTTATTATTACCTCTCATTTAATGTAGATTATTCTTTCTTGTTTTTTTCGGTTAGGATGGAGAAAATCGGTAATTTGATAAATGAAATAAATCAATACAAATACACTTTTGTATTTGAATTGGTCTTTCGACAACAGAATAAAGCCCCGAAACGATAGTCAAGAAACAACATTATTTTGTGAAACTAAGCGAAGAGTTTTCATTCAACACATTGAACAGAGTTTCACCAAGAGATCAGCAAATATTCAATCAAATTTACTAATAGAGTTGGTAGAATGTTCACCATGAGTTATTAGTGTACTCAACGCTGGTCCATTTATTTAATGCCCTAGTGAGAAGCAAACTTCTGTAAGGCTGTCTTGTTTGGCGACCAATATATAACTGTGACCTAAACCGAATGGAGGCACTGCTGAGGAGGTTCTTGAAATGGGTCTCATTTTAAGAGGATCGTGTACATCTACCTAGGAGTTGTGAACATGCTTGTTTGCTGTCGATGTTTGACAGGAGTAGCCTCCACACCAGAAGAAGTTTGAATGCCTTTGAATTTTTATCCAATGTGCTCAATGATAATATCGACTGTCGTCCTGAACTTCTGGTTAAACTTAATTTCTTTGTTCCTCAGAGGTGTACTAGAATAAGCTAGACATTTTACTGGAAAACCCACAGAACCAATCTTGCAATCGCCGCTTGGTTTTGCTTGTTCTTATGCAAACCAGGTATCAAACTGCTGTGATTTGCACTGGTATTCACTTGTTTCCATAATTAATATACTTATATTTAAATCTTAACCATTGAAGTATCTTGATTTCTTTCCGGTTTGAGTTCTGAGAGATTTGTTTCCTTGTTTGGTTATTATCATTGTTTAAAGATTCAGTTAATTAATTGAATATTTATATTAAATATGCAGTAAGAAGCTCTATATTTTAAACATCTGTCAAGATGGCGCCGACGCCTGAGAATAAGGGATTTAAAACTAAAAAAATTATTGAACAAGGAAAACCAAGAAAGGATGACTTGGGTAATTGTAAGATTCTCGAGATCCAAAATGTACCACAAGAAGGCCTTGTACAAATTTGTTGGTAAAAAGGTAGGTGCCACAAAAAAAAATGTTAAACCTTGTGTAATCGAAAACCTATTGGTGGTGGTAAGAATAGTGCTAAAAGTTTTTTCTTGCAAAGAAACGTAAAAATTACTATCCCACACAAGACAAAATTCGTCCACGATCCGCCAAAAAGTGTTTCAAACAGCATGTACGTAAACTTCGCCCAACTCTTACTCCTGGAACTGATCTAGTTTTGTTAACTGGTTCCCACAAAGGAAAATGTATTATTGGCTACTGAACCCTTTGGTATTAACGGTTGTCCATTAAGACGAATTAGTCAAATATATGTCATTGGCACAGAGACCAAAATTGACATTGGTAATGTAAAACTTCCAGAAAATTTGAATGATGATTACTTCAGGAGGGAAAGGAAGAATAGGTCAAAGAAAGAGGAAGGCGATATTTTTCAAACTAAGAAAAAGGGTCATAAAGTAAGCGATCAACGTAAGGCTGACCAGAAAGTCGTGGACAAGCTAGTACATGAAGCTATTCGGAAACAACCTTATAGGAAAGTGCTTCTAGGTTATTTGTCTGCCATGTTTGGGTTGAAATCACAATACCCACCTAGAATACAATTTTAAGACCACAAAACAATTGTCAAGAAACAATATAAGCCTGTGAAGCGAAGCAAGTGTTTATTCAACTTTATCAAATAATGTAACCAATCGTCTAACTTTGATTGAATCCAAAAATATTCCATTATTTTTCCTATACTAAATATGTGTGTTGAAATGATCGAATACAATCTTTGTCAACATTTCAGAACTTGAATAAATCAATGTACTTCTATTATTCATCGAATCCCAAAAAACCATTGCATAGAGAAGTAATTTTCATAATCATAAATAAATAAGGGCTTACTGCATTTGACATATAAATTGTTACTCCGAATGTATAATAAAATTATATATAATTCACTTCATACGTGGATTACCTATAATAAATTTGTTATCATATAAAACGTTACTCAATTGTCGGAAACCATGAATAAAATATAAATCGCTCATTCGTATGAAGTTCCAGAAGCCATGGAACTGACATACAAATTACGAAGGTTAACTTCAAATATTGATCAAGTGTTTATGAAGAATAGCTTTTCTATTTTTTCGTGAACAAAAAGAACATTATTTACCCCATCACATAAAGATAATCGCTATTATTATGTCTGAAAGATCCATAAATCGTTTTTCACTGTCCAATTGATTCCTACGCTTTGAAAGCTATTTTAATAAAAGAGTGAGACTGACAATATCTATTTCGTTTCTGTTTAAATACAACGTCCTCGAAGGTTTTATTACGAATTCATTGTTGATTTTCTGCAATACAGAAGGAATTGTTCATAAAAGTACATTTAACAACAAAGAAACGACAAAAAGAATATTAAAAAATTGTATACAGAAAAACTTTATCAATTTTGGCACTATGAGTATAAAACAGAATTTAGATATTCAATAATACTGATATTTATTAAGGCTAAAAAAGCTATAAACAACACAAATTTTCAATATCCTGACTTTTCATTCAGAATTCTCAATAATCCTGACTTCATATCCAAACTTTCATAAACATTAATTGGTTGAACAATTTTAAAAACATTCATAACTATTCAAGTGTCCTATATTTTCTCAAATTCTTGTAGATTCTTATATAAAGGGTTATCCTTAGGTACTAAAGTTGAGTTATTCATCCTGTAAAATTATCAATGGTGATATTTCCTATGAAGTGATATTACCTATTATAATTGAATGATATGAAAGATTTAAATAACAACTTTCAATTATGTATGACAGTGATACAAAAATCATGATCTACCATTATACTGAAGACGTTATTTGTAATCGTTTTGAATAAATAAAAAGGTTATTATGCTACTAAGAGTAAGGGTAGGGCTACCCCTAGAAGTCAGATTATTGAGACTAACGAACATTCAGATGTGAAACAAACTATTTTTTTACAGAATGGTTATTGCGTTGAATAAATATTAATGAAATGCGGAATTTTCTTCGTTATTAATTTTGCAAAAAAACATTTCGCCAAAAAAACATACAATTTGATTTCTTAAGAGAAGAAATAGATCTTAAGACTTTATACATTTCGCTTTTACTGAATAATATTGTTGAATCTTATCATTCTGTTATAGTTATTCTATTAAATAAAACAAAATTCCAAATTATTTTTTATTTATTCCTTTTTCATCTCAAACTAGGTCGTTTATTATTCAATTTATCATTTGAAGTTTCAAAAGTGAGTAATCTTGTTTGAAAAACAAAATGCATTCAAAGTTTTCAAAGAAAAAATCACTTTTTATTTTCACAACTGATAATCTGCGAATTATTCATAAATTGTCGAAGTGGGAAAAATAAACTATTCGAAATCTTTACACATTTTTAAACTTATAATTTAATCGGTTATATCTAGCTCAATGACAAGACCAAACTGATTTAATCTCTCAATTTATTCCATGAATTGTAATAGAATGTAGTTTAGAATATTTCAAAATATCACTTTGTTGTAAAAATTAATTTATTTCTATTATTAGTTGTGTTTAAATCTCAACGACTGTGTAGTAGTAGTAGTAAAATTTGTTTAGCACAGCTAATACACTTTACAAAAAAAAAGACAAATTAAATATACAACATCAAACAACATATTTCACCCTAGATATTGTTTTTTACAAAATGATACAATAAATGTTTGAACTCATTATGGTTCTTATATAATTTAAGTTTCGGATCTAGACTATTGAATGCAATCATTCCTTTCGCACATAAATTATTTAGCCATTTAGATGTAATGCACTTATCAATATAGAAATCATTTTGTTCTCTAGACCTTGTTTGGTAACCATGTACATCTTCAACGTATTTTACACTGTTAAAGATATAGCTAGGAACCTTGCCATATTTTATTTTATAAACAAAGTCTAGCGTTTTATATACTATATGCTGCCTAATATTTGAACAACTTAGTGTTTCTAACATAAGTGATACAGGTGTATACACCTATTACACTTCAATATAATTCTAAATGCTCTATTTTGGAGCTTTTGTAACTTTTGAATATCATTTTGAGGTGAGGTGTATAACACAGTTGAACAAAAGTTCATATGTGGTAATATTATCGACTTATACACTAGATACTTTGTAAAAACACTAACATAATTACTTATCCTTGCTAAAAAATTTACTTTTCTTGAAATTTTACGCATAACATATCTAAAATGATTTTTAAAACTCAAATTTTCATCTATAATAACACCTAAATACTTTATTTCACTGACTTGTTCCAATGGTACATTATTAACTTTGATTTGTATATCATACTCTAATCTAGATAATTTTGGTTTGTTTCCGACAATAATAAATTTAGATATATCAGTATTAAATGAAAGATTGTTATCACACAGCCATATATGCAAACTATAAAGGTCACTATTAATTTTATTAGCTAATTCTTGTGAATTGTTTCACGCAGTATACGATATCATGTTGTCCTCAAAAGATATTAATTTCTGACAAGTCCAATAGGTGAAGAAGAAGAAAACCTCAGCTCTGTATTGAAATAAAAATGGAACATTCAAATTTTTTTCAATGTGTGATGAAAATATCCGAAAACTTTCCCAAGTAGGAAAAGACAAAAACTTAATTTCAATGTACCCAACTCAAAAAAAGGAGTAGAAATTCAGTGTATAGCTTACTCGCTGCCTTTGTATCCCAGTATATCGTAACTGTCTGAACTTCCCGCAGGACTACTCCCTCGAGATTTTATGGGCTGTTTCACATTGGTAAATCCCTGGTTTGGACTTCCGGACCGTTTTTTAGGCGAAGCCCTTAATGGTTTTCTTCCATTGTGAATCTGAGTTGTGCTTGATGAATTTTCCTTATTGTTCAAGATTCTTGAAGGACTAACGCCTTTGGAAGTTGACGAGGTTTTGTATGGATTATTGGTCCGTGTAACCATTTTTTGCAAACGAAACACTTAAATTATTCATCTGTAAAATATAACACCATGATTTTGATTGTCAATATCTACCGTGAATTTTATAGATTCATAGAATCAGTCAATATACTTTATAATACATAAGTGAATTTGTATCACTCCAACACAAAAACCAGTAGTGTAGTCAGAATTTTTAAATAGGAGGTTTACAGGAGATTTTGGGGTTCCTTACGGTGGATCTGGAATATCCAGAGGCTCAAACAAGCCATGAAATGAGTATATGGCACTGTGGCGATGGTGGTCTATGGAATTTTACAACCCCGCCGTTAGTTTAGCTTGTATACTAATAAAGGGTGTTTTTTTTTGGAGGTATAGAACTTTAAGTTGGCATTACTGTTGAAGATGGCGACCGATTTAACAGCTGAGAAGTGATTTATTCTCAGTTTGGTTTGGCAATTCATCATGAATAGACGCACGCCTGAACAAGACTTGCAGATTCGTCGAATAGGCCCAAAACGAGATTGCCGTTGTTCCAGATTTTCATAAGCGAATTATGTTTAGCGATACTTCTGATTGAATGGCTACGTCAACAAACAAAACTGCCGCATTTAGAGTGAAGATAATCCTGAAGTGTATGTGAAATCATTGTATGTGGAATCATTGGTCTGTACTTCTTCAAAAACGATGATAGCCAGAACGTTACAGTCAATGGTGATCTGTGTAGAGCCATGATAACTAACTTTTTCATTCCTGAATTGAACAACCATGATGTCCAGGAGCTGTGGTTTCAACAAGACGACGCAACATGTCACACAGCTCGTGCCACAATCGATTTATTGAAAGACACGTTTGGTGACCGCCTAATTTCACGTTTTGGACCTGTGAATTGGCCTCCAAGATCTTGTGATTCAACACCGGTAGACTACTTTCTGTGGGGCTATGTAAAGTCATTTGTCTATGCGGATAAGCCACAAACGCTAGACCATTTGGAAGACATTATTCGCCGTATTATTGCCGATATACGGCCACAAATGTTGGAAAAAGTCATCGAAATTTGGACGTCCAGATTGAACTACATCCGAGCCAGCCGTGGCGATTATCTTTCGAATAAAAGCAATTCTTGTCAATCGAATTATCCATCGTTGTTTTATTGCAATTTGAAGTTCTATACCTCTAAAAAAAATACCTGTTATAAATTTTGAAGTTAAATAATTTGAGGTTTTTGGTATAAACTCTATATTTTTCAATTGTGTACAGTATAATACATGTGTTGATGTTGATAATTTGTTGAAATCTCAACATCAAAGTATAAAAAACAAAGTGTTTAGTGTGCTTACCGATTTCAACGTGAAACGACATCAATTTTGTGTTGTTTAATATTTTCGTAGTTTGAAGTTGAATATTTTAAGTTTCAGTATTAATCCTCTATTCATCAATTTTGTATGGTTTAATATAGGTGCTAGTGATGATGGTTTGTGGATATCGTAACATCAAATTATAAAAACGAAGTGATTTTTGTGTACCGATTTAATCGAATCTAAATCGAATTTGTGTTGAGTTTTGAGTGAGGATTACTTACAAATAATTTTTTTGTGAAATATAGTTTAGAGGATAGGTGTTCCGTAGGTGATTCAGTAAGTTTCAAGCTTGAAGTAGGTAAGTTTCTTCTAATTAAGCATTCCTGGTTGTAAATCAAATTCAAACAGCACCCTGCGGGCGGATGGGCAACTGGAATCGACCTTCAATTTCTCTAAAAATGGATTTTTGAATAGTAAATGGATGAAACCACGAGATAATTGGGCTCCAACAAAATATTCAGTTGTTTGTGCCTTGCACTTTCCTTAAACTGATATCACCAGGGAAGAAAAATTCGTTCCAGCTAGTGGGATTGTAAGCATACCTACAGGAACAATTTTTCCAAATTTACCGCATTATTTTTCAAAAAATTTACCCTTCCTAGGAAAAGCCCAAAGGAAAGGCAGGGAAATAATTTAATTAGCAATGATTATTTAAATAACATATATGAACAGTAAGATTTAATTGTCAATTTCCAAGATTTAATTCTCCAATAAAATAAATATTACTCCAATAAAATGAATATTCCTGATTGTTGGAATGTTAAAATGGGTTCAGTTAACAACAAAATTCATTTTTACCTTCCTAATTTAAGTAAAGAAATTATTTCCATAAGTAACCAAATTACAATGAATGAAGACATGTTAGTAACAGTATTTTTGAATGGAAAAAAGTTGTACACTGATTTAAGTTGCATTTTAGCTATTGACTTCAAATTGGATAAGTGGTTTCAAATAGAGAACTTGTTGATAAGATACAAAGATATTATAGACAGTGTGGATCAATCTTTCACATATTTAATCAAGAAAAGTTTATGTTATTTAAATGATATAAAGAAGATAAAAGAAATATGTGCTCAGGAATAATATTTAGATACGTAATGTTATAAATACCAATAATATTTTTTATCCGTTCGGAATATACAAAAGAGTTGAAATGATACTTTAAACTTTGGGAACAACCGACTAGGAGAGTAGACCACCGGGTCGATTTTGGCAACACCGCCGGACTTGATCTTCAAGGCCTGTTTAAAGTCGGCCGTGCCAGAGGCATGGAGGTCCTAATGAAATTGTTTGTATTTTCGTAAATAAACATTCAACCTAGCCGTACTAGTCTCAATCTTTCTCACTAGCTACAACAAGTGGTTCAGTCTAGCTTTTGAAAATGAGATAACACCCTGACACATTTGTCAAACAATAATTCAATAAAATTTTTGTGAAACCAAGTCCAGTGTTATTTATTCAATATATTCAACAATGTTTCACGAAGAGCTCAGCGAACAATCAATCAACTGAATATAATAAACGCTTGATAATGGAAAAGTAACCCGAAAAATTTTGTTTCATCGAGTTTATTCAGCAACTTTATAGGATTTAGCTGTTTTGAATTTGTTCAATACATTCATGGTCAGCTTTTTAGATAACATGGAAGGACATGCTAATATTCGAAACCAAATTAAAAATGGTGGAAAATACAAGATTCTTCCTTTTTAATACAGTCAATTTGATGATGGTTTCGACTGACCTTATAATCAGGACGAATGTGAGTGGCGTGCTGGTGTGTTATCTAGTCAATCGATATACAAATATAGCAGTTGAACTATTGTAAACAATGACTTCCATCTGTAACTACCCACCCCCTTTATACCACCCGCAATTATTTTCGTAGATCGAGTGCCCATGCTATGGAGCTCTAATAGATAACCATTCAAAACTGGAAATTGAGATAGCCTTGTATTTCTTGATAAAAGTGACAGAATCACCAAAAAAGTAAGGGTGAAAGTACTCATCTTACTTTAAAAAATGGTTATCAATGGAATTTTTATAGCGAATTGAAGCGGAATGAGCTAGAGATTCACGAATAACACAAAATAATTCATTAAAAAGTATTATATTTTGAAATTCTTGAGCAATTAACCAGGTATTCAAAATATTAAAGAAACCTCTAACGCAGTGTTGCAGCACAGAAAAAGTGGGTTGAAATTCTAGATAAGATTTAGATGTATCGTACATTTTTGAAAAAAATGGTTGGTAGAACCGACATATCTTTCGGGCTACTAACCCAATGACACCTGTATCATACAGCATTGTAAATGATTTAGTAGCTCAAAACTTATATCGATGTTTAAACAATTCTTGTGAAAGTTAGCAATAATATAATAATATTTGTATTCCATCAAGTGTTTTGCGAGAAGACAATTGACTTTATTAAAATAAAGTGATGTTTGTTTATGTCTCTAAGCTCAATGGTGAAATGAATTTAATATAACCTGGTATGTATACCCTAGATCATATATCGTTAGTATATATGATCTACTATGCTGTTCGAATTAATTGGAACAAAGGATAAAAAACAATGTTTTCGTAAACTCTTAACTTTTAATGAAGTAAATACATACAAAATAGCGTAAATTCTTCATATTAATATGAAGTATGTCCTCCTTTCACAGAAATAACTTCTTGAACTCGTCTAGGCATCTATTCCACTAGCGTAGCGCTGATTTTTTTGTAGAGCAATTCATTTTTGCCAGTCGTTTTTTCAAATTATTCCATGAATTCTCAATGAGATTTGATCAGGTTGAGTCTTGATCAAAGTCAGGTGAATTGAGATCAGGTGAATTCCCTGGCCAATCGAGTACTTTTATTTCATTATCACGCATAAAGGCCTGCACTTGTTTGGAATTGTGACAGGGAGCCAGGTCGTGCTGAAATATTCCATCAATCGTTTTCCTGAATGGGACAATCCTGGTGCGCAATATTTCCATATATTTCACTGAATTCATCATCCCTGTTAAGGGAGCTAATCGACCAGTGCCATTGGTTGTGAAAAAAACCCCAAAAAATTTGTTTGGAAGGATGTTTTACTGTTTGCTGGATGTGATCAGGCTGCAAATTTTCCCCATCACTTTGTCTAACAACACTTGATTTGTACCCTTGAACAAACAAATGTATCTCATCACTAAAAACCACCTTCTGGAGCACAGTCCACGCACGGTACTTTTTGGCCCATGCCAAACGTTTCTTCAACTTTTTGTGGGTAAGCAGTTGCTTTCTTCTTGGTCTTATTGCCTTACGGCCAACCTCCAGCAGCCGTTTTCGCAAAGTTAAGGTGCTCACCTCCACAACAGAAACCATTAAATCCCTTCGAAGATCAGTGCTTGTCTTTCTCGGATTATTTTGCTATTTCTTATCTACAATTTGTCTGTTCTTGGAATAGTTTTGCGTTTGCGGTCACAGTTTCCTTTCTTTTTGGAAACGATGAGCCGTTTCTTCAAATGTTTTTCAAATTCTCGAAACGCTGGACTTTCCCACACCAACAGCTTCAGCTATATCTCTTACAGTCATTGATGTGTGTTCATTAAGCGCGATAATTTTGGAACGCTTTCCCGGTGTGATATCCATCTTTGGACAAGACAATACAGCACGTATCAAAATTGAAACCACCAAGTGTCGCACAGGTAGGCTCACAACTGAATTGCTGGCGATGTAAAACCGGTCAGAATGTAAATGATGGTCAAGATCGAACCCTCACGTCACCTAAGGTAGTAAACAAGCAGTTGTGAGGGTGTTTGGGCCACCCTGGTACTCACATACTTACTACAGTAACTCAAACGAAGAAAAAAAATTTTTGTCCCAATTAATTCGAACAACATAGTATGATGTATACTGGTATACGAACCTTATGGTCATTCTAGTGTGTTGAAAACATAGTAGGCTTGCGGAATGGAGTTTGATAGTTGACAAGTGATCTACGATAGATCTCTAGGCAGGTTTCTAGGTAGATCATATACCTATAAACCTTAACAGATAATCATACTTTTACAGAAATTCATACGATACAATTCATACTTTTCGTATGAATTTTTTCGTAGGTCGTTTTTATGAATCGAATTTCCCGCCAATCTATCCGAGTCAGAGAGTTGCTAGTGCAGTAACAGCTTAGCGAATTCTTTGAAAGAATGTTAACAAGATTAAGTGATATTTGTAAATGTGAATATACTATTGTTACAACTTTATTTCGTTTTAATACAATATCTCCTCTAATTATTGAACCTCTGTAGTAGAAGCTCCATTTAATATATACAAACCAAAAATTGTTATCCACAGCAATAACATACAGTAAAATTAAAAAATTCAATTCTTCGTAACGTTTTACTACTAATTATAACTTTTTCGAAAATTATTTAAAAATTTCAACAATAGCATTAACGAGAAATAAATTATTACTACGAAGTTAGATATTTTGTTAATATAATTGACACTCAAGAAAACTCTCATAAAAAATAAATGAACCTATATGTGTAAGTATATATTTGCAGATATGAAAAGTTATAAACTAATTTTATTGATATTCCTCCTCATTTCCTGTCACATAATAAATATTTATGTAACTCAAAATTAATGAGAAGTTTATGCTTTAATGACAAAATTCAAAAATACATTCAAAAAGCTGTAGTTTTATTCTCCTATTTACTGATTTATTTTATACGTGAAGTACCCTGATTGTTTATGAACATAATGAAACACTTCATCGATTTTAGTGACAAATCACTTTTCGAACAACCAATTTAGTTAATGAGGTGGCAGTCCATATTGACCTAAAAGAGTGAAAGGGTTTCAAATGTCATTAAAATATTCAAAGCTTTATCAGAGCTTTGTGTCCTATACTGAAAATATTTTTGTGGGAATAAATGATTTTTTTTATATTGCAATGAATTCGTATTGTAATGAAGTTCGTTTTTTTTTTTTAATTTAATGTAGTTTATTAGTAGTAGGTAAAAAGCATTTGAAAATACAATCATTGAAGTCCGAAACAAAACTGGAATGCCAACAATTATTTGAAATTAACAACAATGTAAAAAAATAACAGCAATATACCTTGTATCATAAATCTCAAAACCATCTTGTATTATAGTCCGTGGAACACAACAATTTTTGCTAAATGATAATGATTATGACAATAAATATTTAAAACTTCTCTGATTTTCCTAGTCAATGTATTGGTACAAATTCAAAATAATAATTGAGTTCATTCAAAATATATCGCATTAGATTTTCAACTAGTTTTTCTTCAAGAATTTTTTTTCTTATTTTTATATACGCAAGAAATACTTTAGAATATTTCGGGAAACTAAACTGTAAAAATGCATTTAAACCTAGTCTTTACTAGTTGTATTAAAATCTCAATTAATTTATACTTAATATTAATACTACTATTAATATTAATAATAATATATCAATACTTCAAGATGATACTTTGGATGAAAAGACCTCAGAATGAACTTTTTCAATGGCAAATACAATAACGGAAAAAAACCAGAAAACGACGAGCAAAGTTTTATGCAATGGGTGATTTTTTTAAGCCTAGTTTTTTTTAATAGAATAAAACACTCAATTTGCATCATATATTCAAAATTTATAATGAAATTGATAACGTAGCCTTTGCCATTTACATTTTAAAGTTAACTTCATGTAAATGTTGTCCGCAGCTCCGTATCAAATGGGCCATTCGGAAGGATCAATTTTGAGTCACTTTTTCGAGCCTATTCATATTTCGGCCTATATCCTACGAATTACGTGTGTTATGTTGTGCTGTAAAATGCTTCAATGGTGTTCGGCTTGTCCACATACACTAACTACATTACATAACCCCACTCCCACAAGACATAATCCAGAAGCGTCAAACCGCATGATCTTGGCCAATTCACAGGGCCATTTCGAGAGATAAGCTGCTCATCAAATTCATACTTCAAAATGTCCATTGTTTCACGAGCTGTGTGGCATGTGGCATCGTCTTGATGAAACTACATGTCCACCAAGTTCAACTCTGCCAACTGGGGCAAAAAAAAGTTGCGTATCATGGCTCGATATTGTTCGCCGTTGACGGTAACGTTTCTACCACATTCGTCTTTCAAGAAAAATGGACCGATGATGCGACAAGCCCATAAACCACACCAAACTCATCGCCTCATCGATGAACATAATTTTTCGACAATATAAATATTATTTGACAACTACACATTTTCCACAGAGCACGAATTCTGAAAGTAAATTTCAACAATTTGCAATCGTTGCTCGTTTGTAAGTCTTTCCATGACGAAATGGCAGAGTATACTGAAAACTTTTCACTTTGACAGATGGCGTTTGAATGCCATTACCAACCAGTGCCGGCAACCTGAAAAACTTAACTCTTAAAAAAATCACCCGTTACATATGTACAGGATGCAACAGTCCAGAATACTGAAGAAACTACTGGATGTAAGAAGAAAGAATAAATGCGACACAAAGTAAAAGAGATCTAGAATAGAGATCAGACTAGAAGAGATCAATATTAAAAATCTTGAAGATCGCACGAAGTGTGGCTATAAAATCTCACATGCGAAGTTTGAGCAAAAGTCATTGCGTCAACCTGGAATAAAATGGAAGAAAAAGCATTCTGAGGGGATAAAGCCCTTTTAAGAGGAAAAAAAAGCTGAAGCAAAACCCTTCAAAATTGGGAATTCAAGTTCAGCCGATCTACTTATGTGGAATAATCCTTATAATAATAACAATAATATTACAAGAAGAAGGGAACTAAAGTCCATGTTTTCAAGGAAAGAACACTTGATCTCAACTGGATCAAAAGACTTTGATTAGATTCTCTTGTATATTCCATTTTAGAGTTTCCATCCTGAGACATCAAAGAGGGCTTTTATCTGAAGAAATCGTCCAGGGCCATCGACAAAGTTCGACAACATATGAGAGCAACGGAAAAAACGAAGAATCACCGAGTACTAGAAACACAACAGCGGAGAAGAGGAATCCAACAACGAACGCAGAAATAAAAATGGGTTCTATCTAGGACGATGTCTTTGAGATTTTCTCCACAACATTGCCGAAGAAAGGCAAAACCTATAAGACGAAGAAGCGTATGGAGAAAACTCCAGGCCTCTTAAAATGCTAAAGAATCAAAGTTTATCCTATTTTCAACTTAAATTACCTGAGGGGCCCTAAAACGATCAAAATTGCAATCGCAGATGTTTTTTTATGATCTACTGATAATAAACATAATAAAAAATTGAACCGTTTGTTTTTCATCGACTTTATATCCATTTCAAGGATATTAAATATTTCCTTTATCAATTTTTGTCAAAAAGCTAGATTTTAAATATTCTGAAAGGATAACATACTGATAATATCTAGCTAGATTCTACTGAAAAAGTTTTAATTGTTAAATATTTTCTACTCAATTAATAGTAGTTATTAATAGCTTTTTAATTTCAGATGTTTTATTCGAACCTTCATCTTCAAAATTGATGTCTTACCCTGTGAGCTTAGTTATTTTTATGATATATACCACCTTAAAAATTGATGAAACTGATAAAAATAAGAAACTTTAAGTATTCTTAGGCTATGTTCATACTTATCTTATTCCGACAGGCGACAGCAATAACAAAAATCTTGATTTATGTTTCTTAGGTTTCTAAAACTGCAATTACAAGGAATTCTCACTTTTATTGAATACACGAGTCGTATAAAACGTTGTACATACTTAATGAAATATTCTGAAAGATGTTATTAGGTAGACGCATTTTACTTATTTATCCAAAAATCGTCAAATGATAGGCTAATACTAATCATTCATTAGACCTTCAATATTAAACAATATATAATTTTTGTTTGATTATTGATTGAATATATTTTGTCACTGAGGCGAATATAGTTTTAATTCGATATGAATATCGCCCTCCCTACCTACCTAGGTGTAGGTATATAATACGAGTACGATCAAAATATCTAATACCAATTTTAATGATGTCGATTTAAATGTCTGTAAATATTGATGATATATCTAAATCAAAAATTTTTCGTTCATTACATTTTGTTGGAATAATACCTACCGATCAATTTCACAGATTGCCAAAAAAAAACATTCCAAGTACTTAAACTCCTCCGATAAAGTAGCATTTTCCTCCTTTCTATTATTTTTGTTGTTGTATACAATTATTTTGGTGTTTTGTAAGAATACAAACACAGATTTACATATTATAAAAGTAATTCAAATTCAAATCATTTGTTAACACAGAATCTTAATTTCGATTCATATTTTCAAAATGTACACAATATTCAAAAAGTAGACTACTAGATTTCTGGGAAACAATGAAAATTCATAGATCCAAGCATTCTGAGAAATTGTTTCATGAACAATCAGAATTAAATAACTCACCATGTTTTAACGTTTTCAAGTAAAGAGTTTATAGTTCAGTGGCCTTGAATAATAACTCTATGGTCTAAATCTCCTGTTTGTTTATAAAGGAATGTACAGTCAAATTAGTTGTTATTAACTCATATTTTGTTAAAGTTTGAAGAAGTCTAATGCTATTAGTTAATTGAAATGTAATCAAAAGTTCAAGTGTTTGAATTTATCTAATATTTATAACTGGTCTTTGTAGCCTGGTGGGGAGAGTAGAGGATGTAAAAATAATGCTGTTCATATGCTTGAAAATATAGTAATACTACAAATCTGCAATCGCAAAATAATAAATGTAATAATAAAAAACCAAGTGCATTTTACTTTATTGATTGAAACTCGTTCTCCAAAATGAGTTCCAGAGTTTATATAATTAAATAATGTACAAATGTTACGAGAACTTTCAACTAAATATCCAACTGAGCTGTATACAAATGAAAATTACGTTCACTTCTGAAAAAATGATAATATTATTCGAGATGTAAACCAAAAGTCTTCTTATTTGTAGTTTTTGTAGTATAAAAAGACAATTTCCCTCTAACTTAACATTAAAAGGTAGTAAATTGTTTAGTAAAGAAAATGTGACATTAAAATAAACTTTAAAAAAATACATTAACTTTCTAATCAAAATTGAAAATTCATTATAGTAAAAGCAATCTTCAGTATACTTCTTTCTTACCCAGAATGAGCGCGAAAGATGATTCATGGAACACCAAAAAGTTTTGTTCTCAGCAACGTATTACACATGTACAACTGAAACGATAAGTTTTCATTTGTATGACGCTGGCCGCCACAAGCGTCGCTATGCACTTTCAATTAATACAAAGCGACGTCACCATTGAAAAACATTCATGTAGATTTAAAACTTCCCAAGATTCGTAATCACGATAAATATGTTACGTGGGCATGTTTGAATCAGAAATATTCATCAAAAGTAATATTATCCTGATTTAAATGACACAGGTTACTCTATTCATAATATGTTAAAGTAACGAAAAAATTAAATTATTTTTTCATTCCAATGAAAATTTTTTATTTAATTTTTTTCACTCATTTTTTTTATTCAATTGTGAACTCTTTATCACTGTGCATTACTTATTTGATAATCTCAGTTTTATAATCACTTCAAATCCTGGGATTTTTGGATACTGCAGCATTTTCAAACGAAAAAAATTAAAAGGATTTTTAATACAAAAGTGTAAAAGGTGGAGAAAAGAAGAGAGAACTTACTAAAGGCGAAGACAGAAAATAAAAGATAATCTTGTACATCGAGAAGATTTAAGCTTGTACATCAAGAAGAATATAAACTTTGTAAATTCTCTTTATTGTAAAAGGTGGTTGTTAATCAGTTGGAGAACTTAAATGAAATAAAACACATAAAAATGTCAGGATAATTCATGAAATTAGCTTCATTTTGCATATAATTTTATGGCATTAATGCTTCAATATAATTTTGTCCAATTTCCTCACAGTGTTCCCTGAAGATCAGTTTATTTAATTTGCAATAATACGTCTATTATTGGATTCTAAGAGCTCTGTGGTCTTTGGTTTATCGGTGCAGGCATACGACTTAGGAAATAATTTAATGGTGTCAAATCGCACTAATTAGGTGGTCAGTTCATTCAACAATGAATTAATTAGACTATTCTGCGCTCGCACTAATCTTGCGTCGTGTATTTCTGTACAAGTTGAGTCTTTTTTCCATAAAGTGTCTAGGCAAGAGTTCAACTGTTGGACACAATGTCAAATTGACATTGGTATCATCAACTCCACTTTGCACCATATCAATCGCCTATAGATTCTCAGATTTCCAATGTTTGCCTTGTAATGGGTGATTTTTCAAGCGTAGTTTATTTTAAATCGAATAAAACACTCAATTTGCATCATATATTTAAAATTTTTATTGAAATTGATAACTTGGCCTTTGCCATTTACATTTATAAGATAACTTCATGTAAATGTTGTCCGCAGCTCCGTATCAAATGGTCCATTTTGCGTCACTTTTTCGAGCATTTCGGCTTGTATCCCACGAATTACGCGTGTTATGTTATCCTGAAAGGCTTCAATCGTGTTCGGCTTGTCCACTTACATTAACGACTTTACATAACCCCACAAGAAATAATCCAGAGGCGTCAAATCGCATGATCTTGGCAGCCAATTCGCAGAGTCATTTCAAGAGATAAGCTGCTCACCAAATTCATCCTTCAACATGTCCATTGTTTCACGAGCTGTGTGGCATGTGGCATCGTCTTGATAAAACCACATGTCAACCAAGTTCAACTCGGCCAACAGGGCAAAACATTGCTTTTCATGGCTCGATATCATTCGCCGTTGACGGTAACGTTTCTTCCACGGTCGTCTTTGAAGAAAAATGGACCGATGAGCCACCAGCCCATAAACCACACCAAACTGTCGTTTTTCCGGGATGCATCGGTAATTCTTGTATGGCATGTGGCTGCTCATCATTCCAGATGCGACAGTTTTGTTTATTTACATATCCGTTAAGCCAGAAATGAGCCTCATCGCTGAACATAATTTTTCGATAAAACAGCGGATTTTCATTAAGCTGTTCTAAGGCCCATTCATCAAAAATTATACGTTGTGGTAGGTCATTCGGCTGCAATTCTTGCAGAAGTTGAATTTTATAGACTTTCAAACCCAAATCAACACGTAAAATTTTCCATGTGGTTGAGTAGCACATGCCCAATTGCTGAGAACTGACATTGCCGACGAATTGACATTTCACGATCCTCATCAACACTGTACGCTACGGCTGCCATATTCTCTTCAGTAGGTACGCATGCTAGACAATGGTTTAATGTCCAACAAAGTAAACTTGGTGCGAAATTTGGTGATAACAGCACGAATTGTTGATTCATCAGGTCGGTTATGACGACCATAATATGGTCGTAACAAAGGATACACATTTTTCACAGAGCACGAATTTTGATAGTAAATTTCAACAATTTGCAATCGTTGTTCGTTTGTAAGTCTTTCCATGATAAAATGGCAGAGTATGCTGAAAACTTTTCACTTTGACAGATGGCGTTTGGATGCCATTACCAACCAGTGCCGCCAACCTTAAAAACTTAACTCTTAAAAAATAACCCGTTATGTTATATATGTTGCATCAAATGGTACGATTCGGCCAATTAACAAATAAATACCCATTACCTTCAAAAACACATCCAAGCGCTTTGGAAAACGTCTTACTGGATGCGTATTATCATTTAGATTGAAGATTTGGGAATACGATCCGAAGTTTCAATAATTAATTAATTAATTAATTTCAATAATTTCCTAATCTATCTAACTACAGAATTTCAGCAAATAAGATGTCCGTAGTACCCGAGAAGTTTCTCATATAAAACTATGTTTCTCAATATGATTTTGAACAATTTTGTAAACGTTAGTCCATTTATGATGAATTGCAAAATAATGTCAATTTCAAAAGAATCGAAAACTGCAGATGTAGCTGTAACAGAAAACAGTGCTGCGAAATTTAAGCCCGCCCCTTACTAATTCATTATTACCCCTCTTCTACCTGCTCCCACCTTTTGAGTCTTCCTACCTCACCCAATCGTAATGAAAAAATCCTATATAATTGGTAGACACTTTGTATTGAAACGTGCTAGATGTAAACACAACCTGATTGGTGCTTAGAGAAGAGGAGCATTAATTTAGAGCCAATTATACTTCAGATCGAAATGTATTGATATTTTTGTTATAACTTAAGCCCTGACTGTAAAGTCAAAGCATGACTTAGGTCCTAAGTCTTAGGATATCTTCAGTGTCACTTTGATCTTTTTTATTAGTAAGTTCATGTAATATATTGGTAATCAGTAAAGAATTATGTCAAAGTCAAAAGAGAAACATAATAAGAAATTCCTTTTTTCACTAGGTCTGTATATATATATATATATATATATATATATATATATATATATATATATATATATATATATATATATATAAGAAAATGAACACTAGAACATTCATTTGAAAAATTCAAATTAACCAAGAGAATGTTAATGTTACCTATAGTATTATAACATTATTATACTCTAACATTCTCTTGGTTAATTTGAATTTTTCAAATGAATGTTCTAGTGTTCATTTTCTTAAATATTTCATTCAGTGCCATAAGCACAAAAATTTCATTTCCTTATATATATATATATATATATATATATATATATATATATATATATATATATATATATATATATATATATATATATATATATATATATATATATATATAATAATACATATGTACTTATATTTATATATAAGTACATATATATTGTTTATCTCAGTTAATACAAATTACACTCTGTGTAATTTGAGCGTGAGAGCATGCGACTTATTATGATATGCTGTCATATATCAATGCGTGCGTGGCCACCTTCCGGCTCAACTACTGCTTGCTTAAACTTTTTAGAATTATATCTTCCAAGTCCACTGGTAAACATAGTTCAAACATTACCAATTCATAATGTGAGTAATTGAAAAATTTACATTGTAAAAATCATTTATGAGTGTTTTATATGAGCTGTTGTTTAATTATTTCTATATTGTTCATTTATCAGTGGTAATACATATATAATAGTTATTAATAACCTCAATGTACTGCATCGCAACTTGCTACATGAAATAATTGTCAAAAATTCTGTCATCTGATATTTATAGTTTAGTACTTTTTGTTGTAAATTCATTTGAAATAATGTTGGTATTTGTATTAAAGTAACTAGAACCCTAGCAATGCGCATGAAATCATGCGCAAAAAGTTGCATTGTTCCTTTTTACCTCTCTACTACCGATTTGCATCATCTTGTTAAAAATACCGGCTCATAAACGTCATAATTATATTAATGCAGTGAAAGTTATTAATTAGAGCGAACTAACCAAACTGTGTCTTTTTGTGTCCGATGTCTAGTGCTGAAAACATTGGCAGCTCCGTCGATCCACCATCCAAGAAACGGAAGCTAGATTCCAACTTGCATTCTTCAGACATGGCGAACAATGGTGCCTCTCCAGGATCATCACAAACCGATTACGATATTGATGAAGGTCTTTATTCTAGACAACTTTATGTTTTGGGTCATGATGCTATGCGAAAAATGGCTAGCAGTGACGTTTTAATATCAGGAATGGGTGGTCTAGGAGTAGAAATTGCCAAAAATGTCATTTTAGGAGGAGTGAAATCAGTAACTCTGCATGACGAAGCTATTTGTAGTATGAAGGATTTATCATCTCAATTTTATTTGTCCGAAAGTAGTATAGGACATAATAGAGCAGAAGCATGTCTAAAACAGTTATCAGAATTGAATATGTATGTTCCAACTAAAACATTTTCTGGCACCCTTACTGAAGAATTTATTAAGAAGTTTAGTGTTGTAGTTCTAACAAATAGTTCATTAAATGAACAACTCAGAATTGGGGATATTACACATGCTAATAATATAGCTCTCATCATTGCTGATACAAGAGGACTTTTTGCCCAAGTGTTTTGTGATTTTGGAAATTCATTCACTGTTAATGATGTGAATGGTGAACCTACTGTATCTGCTATGATTGCAGATATTACAAATGATAAGGAAAGTGTTGTTACTTGCATAGATGATACTAGACATGGAATGGAAGATGGAGATTACATTACATTTTCAGAGGTAAAAGGCATGATAGAACTGAATAATTGTAAGCCAATAAAAATCAAAGTGTTAGGACCTTATACATTCAGTATTGGAGATACAACCAACTTCTCTAAATATGAAAGAGGTGGAATTGCAACTCAAGTTAAAATGCCAAAAGTAATTCAGTTTAAGCCACTCAGAGAATCCCTAAAAACACCTGAATTTTTGGTCACTGATTTTTCTAAATTTGATCATCCACAACAATTGCATTTAGGATTTATGGCATTACACAAATATATAGAAAAATATAATAGAACACCACAACCCTGGAATCAAAGTGATGCAGATGAACTAGTTACTATAGCAAAATCTTTAGCAGTGGATGGGGGTAATGATACAGAAATAAATACTTCTTTGTTGGAAACATTTTCCAAAGTATCTTCAGGAGACATTAATCCAATTAATGCTTTTATTGGTGGTGTTGTTGCTCAAGAAGTTATGAAAGCATGTTCCAGTAAATTTCATCCTATTTATCAGTGGCTTTATTTTGATGCTATTGAGTGTTTACCTGAAAATATTGAAGATATTACAGAGGAGTTGGCTGCACCTACAGATTCCAGATATGATGGCCAGATAGCAGTATTTGGAAGAGAATTCCAGAAAAAATTAGGTGAGTTGTGTTTCTAAGTAATTAATTCTCTATGCTTAGTATGCTATATGCTGAAATATTATGAAAACTCAATATCTAAAATAAGTTACACAATTATGAAAAAATTAGAATTAAATCAGAAAAATTTTTAATTTCAGTCATAAAAACAATAATAATGAACAAATTTTCATTTAGAATTTTGGTTATTTTACTAATATTAAAAAATTTTCAATATTTAGGTTTAAATTTATATACCACATATAAGTAATAAAATTATAGAATGAATTCTCCAATTAAATTGTTCTTGTACATAATGAAACATGGTAATATTATGTTATTAAAACTCAATATCTGAAATAAGTTACACAATTGTGGTGAAATTAGAATATTAAACCAGAAAAATTGTTAACTTTAGTCATAAAAACAATAATAATAAACAAACGTTCATTTAGAATTTTGGATGTTTTAGTAATATTTAAAAAATAGGAATATTTATGTTCAGATTTATATATCACATATAATAAAATTTTTGAATGAATTATCCAGTTGAATTGTTCTTGTATAGTTAACAGATAAGCAAATAATGTTTAGCAATTAATAATTAAGTTGTATGCATAAAATGTGAACTAGACCTTAAATTATTTAATTTATTATATACCTATGTATATGGAAAATATTTCTTAAATTATTCATTTAGAATGTTTATCCAGCAGTATAATATGTAGTTTTTCTTCTAAATTTCCAAAATTATTCAAATTATTTTGCTATTTCTTCTCAATCTAATTGGAACTTGTCTTTAAATTGAATAAAAAACTCTTGGCTCAGTTTCACAGAATTTTTTAAATTGTATCATTAACTAACAACAGTATATATTAAAAAAAAAAAAAAAAAGAAATAAACATTGGCCAGCCTAAATATTACAATACCTTAAAAGTTAGTATTTGTTAATAACTTATTGTTGGTTCTCTTTTAGATATTTGGGTAAGAAGTTCTAATAGGCCTTTGGAAAAACACATCTATATTGCATTACTTCCATAATATACTACAATATATTGCAACATAGTGTAGTTGATCATGAAATTCAAGTAAATTGCTTAATTACAAATGTTTTTTTGTTTTGATTCAGGTGGCCTCAAATATTTTGTGGTGGGAGCAGGTGCCATTGGTTGTGAGCTTTTGAAAAATTTTGCTATGATGGGTATTGGCACTGAGGGGGGAAAAATTACAGTCACTGACATGGATTTGATAGAAAAATCCAACTTGAACCGTCAATTCCTGTTTCGTCCACACAATGTCCAACAAGCTAAATCTGTTACTGCAGCTAAGGTAATTCTTCACAATGTGTTGTCTTAATTAATGTGTTGATGCAATACTTTTCTTAATATTATTTTTGATTTGTAGGTTATCAAGAAAATGAATCCACATCTTAATGTTGACGCTCATGAGAATAGGGTAGGAATAGAAACTGAAAGCATTTATGATGATGCATTCTTCGAAAATTTGGATGGAGTGGCTAATGCTTTGGATAATGTAGACGCCAGAATATATATGGATAGAAGATGTGTTTATTACAGAAAACCTCTTTTGGAATCTGGAACTTTAGGAACAAAAGGCAACACTCAAGTTGTAGTGCCTTTCTTAACAGAATCTTACAGTTCATCTCAAGATCCTCCTGAGAAAAGCATTCCCATCTGTACATTGAAAAATTTCCCCAATGCAATAGAGCACACCCTTCAGTGGGCAAGAGATATGTTTGAAGGACTCTTCAGACAAAGTGCTGAAAATGCATCTCAGTATTTAACTGATTCTGATTTTGTGGAACGTACTCTAAAATTGCCAGGTGTTCAACCAATAGAAATTCTAGATTCTGTCAAAACTGCTCTGATCGATGAGCGCCCTAAATCTATTGAAGATTGTGTTGCTTGGGCCAGGCATCATTGGCAGGAACAGTATTGTAACCAAATTAAACAACTATTGTTCAATTTTCCTCCTGATCAATTGACAAGTACTGGTCAATTATTTTGGTCCGGTCCTAAAAGGTGTCCGGAACCATTACAATTTGATGTCAACAACCCCCTGCATTTAGATTATATATGGTCTGCTGCAAACCTAAAAGCTGAAATTTACAATATACCTCAGGTTAGAGATCGTGATGCTATAGCAGCAATGGTTAATAAAATAGAGGTGAGGATTTTTAATTAACATTTATTATACATAACATAAAAAGAAGGTTCTTTACAATAGAAAATTTTTTGTTTTGCGAAATACAACTCTGAGTGTGTTAATAATTTATTGATTTAATTGAAACAAATATTAAGTTGTATATAGAAAAATTCATGCCTTTGTTTAGTGTGCTACAATGAAAGTTTAGTAACAATTTATATGAGTTATATCCATAATCACCAATATTTTTCAATTTGTTGAAAATATCTCAGTTTTATAGATTTATATTTTTATAGGGAAACAATGTCTTATAGTGACCAAAATATTTATTGATTAATGTCCAAACCATTTATACCAAATTACATATTCGACATAGTCATTTTTCTGTAAACAGAAACATGACTATGTCGAATATGTAATTTGGTGGTAATATTTGAAGCTAACTAAAAACTTTTAGTGATCAGGTCCTATTTATCTTACACAGAAACAAGTAATTAAAATTACTTAGTTCATTATTATTTCTTAGTTCAAGGTACTAAGAAATTTTTTAATTTCTTAGAGAAAAAAATTATATTTGCGGTAATCTTCAATGCTTTGAAGGATGTAAAAAAATAAGGCGGAAATTAGATTTAGATTTCAAAAAATGCTATACTATATCAGAAGAAAATATTAATGTCAAATTGACAGAAGATGGAGATATATTTGAAGGAATAATCATAGGAAGGATCATCAGGTACAATTTAATGTGGCTATTTCATTTTAAATAAAGATCCAGTATTATTATTATTATTATATTTATCTCATTATATTTACAGGCACTATCTTCTGTTTCTGTGACTACATATTGTAATTATTCAAATTTTTTACAGGTACCAGAATTTGTACCAAAATCGGGAGTCAAGATTGCTGTAACTGATTCACAAATGCAAGTATCTAATGGCAATGTAGACATGGATCGTATTACACAGTTGAGAGAGGAATTACCACCCCCATCTGAATTTGGCTCACTCCGACTAACCCCTCTAGAATTTGAAAAAGATGATGACAGTAATCTTCACATTGATTTTATTGTAGCAGCATCCAATCTTAGAGCTGCAAACTACAAAATACCCCTCGCTGATAGGCATAAGTCTAAACTCATTGCTGGTAAAATCATTCCTGCTATTGCCACTACTACATCTGTAGTTGCTGGTTTAGTTTGTTTGGAACTTTACAAGTTAGCAAGAAGTATAAAGAGCTTAACACCGTTCAAAAACGGGTTTGTAAATCTTGCCTTGCCTTTCTTCGGGTTTTCTGAACCAATTGCTGCCCCCAAAATGGAGTATTGTGGAAAACCTTGGACCTTATGGGATAGGTTCGAAGTTGATGGAGAGATGACTTTAGGGGAGTTCTTGGACTATTTCAAGAACAAGTATGGCTTGGAAATTACTATGCTGTCACAAGGAGTTTGTATGTTGTATTCATTCTTTATGGCCAAAGCAAAAGCACAGGAACGACTTGGGTTACATATGTCAGAAGTGGTTAAGCGGGTTTCCAAAAAGAAAATTGAACCTCATGTGAGAGCATTAGTTTTTGAGTTGTGTTGTAATGATGAAGATGGAAATGATGTGGAGGTTCCTTATGTCAAATATAATATTCCACAGAAGTAGTGGAAAAAAATTATAGAGACATTTTCCATTCAATATCATGCACTTGCGCTAGAAAACAGAGTTGATTTTGTGATCTGTTTAAATTATTTATAAATTTGGACAAGTTGAACTTCAGTAATGATTGTCTTTTTACAGAGAATCCATGTGTTGTGGTGTAATCCCTACTATACATTTTATTTACACTAATAACTGATAGCATATGATGCTGTTATGCAATATAATTTGTAATACTATTCTGATTAAAATGTAGATTATCTTTTCTGAACTATTTTTCTGATGTGTGAAGTTCTATAAATAAATCACTTTAGATAAATTTTTTTCATAATTGATTTAATATAGTGAGATAGTTAAAAATTAAAAGTGTCAAACTTTGGTACTGTAATATGTGCAATAGATTTGGAAAAATTCTGAGAATTCCCATTATTCATTAAATATTAAAATCCTTTATAACCAATTTCTAGGATATAAAATCCTAACGTAATACGTTACTGTAAATGTACTTTCCTTGCATACAACTGTTACATATTATTTCAATGACTTGGCAAGTGATATAAATTCCATTCAAAACACAACAAATTAATTGTATTCAAGTGGTACCATCTTTGAATGCATCGCCAATCGATAATAACACACAGCAATACTTAGCGTGTAAACACTTTTACACGGCAATACTATCGTGGTTCTCCAGTCAAATTTGTAAAATTTAGTTTAGGTCAATATTTCAACTTTTGTTCCCATTAAAAAATTATAGATGAGATCAAAGTACCGTAAAGAAATAAAAAATTGTTGGAATGCATTTTTTTGGTAAATCCAAAAAAACTACCTACATTAATATACTGATTTTTTTCATACTCAAAAAGAGGTTTATAGGAGTGGAAACTTGCATCCTTGAAGAGTTACCCATTTTTAAAAAAGATTGTTTCATATCGCCAGTTTTGAAAATTAATCTAATTAAAAAAGGCTTGGTAACAAAAGTAGGAGATTTACTATGGGAAAAATAACTGTTCTATTAACTAATTAAACAAAACAAGAGTCATCCTCGGCAATTTCCAAACCATCAACGTTTTCGTCTTCTGAGGAAGAGAAGAAACGTTTCTGCGGGTGTTCTTTGTAGAAATCTAGTTCTGCAGGCTAGTCCAATGTTTTGCAAGGAGGTCATTGATAGCCATTTCATCCCTATTTAGTGTTTTCCCAAGTAGTAATTTTTTAATAGTAACTGAAGAAAGACAAAAATGTTTCGCCAAAGCTCGGTAAACTAACAACTCGAAACATTTCGTGAACGTTCATTTGGTAGCTAAAGTTTAGTTTTCTCCAGTGATACCACAATCGCATAATTGAGAAAGGCTTCAACTTGAGTTTTAAAGCTTCACAAAGGATTGAAAAAAACATTTTTGAAGAGGATAAAATATGCTTAACATTTTGAGACATTCGGTCATGTCAAATCTGAAGTAAATATTTTTATAAATGTAGAAATCAGTATTAGATCTCAAAATTTAAGCATTTAATTTTTTGAAAAATCTAATGCTGTCTTAGCAGGAACATTGACATAAAATGTTCCATCACAGCGATGATATAAAATATCAGTAAATTTACATATATTCTTAAACTGTGAAAATGTTACTTGAAAGATTTTCTGCTGTCGGCAATCTATACACAGCAATATAAGTTGAACCACAGAAGTTCCGTACATTCAATCTGTATGACATGAACGAACAAAACAAAGCAAGAAATGTATAATAGTGTTAATACGTGCGGGAATTGTTTTGGCACTTTTTGCGCTTTCACGGTAAAGTGCATTGACCTTTCATGTGCCTTTTACGTTACTTCACAAGTCTATATTATATCCTTCGAATGTAAAGTTTAATAGGCAAAAAATCGAAACACCAATATATTAAAATTATGTCGGATATCTTAAGTATTCCAGAGTTAGCTTTCGAGAAAATTTTATCGTATTTATCTTACGATGAGATTGCTAGCAACCGACTGGTGAGTACCAAGGATCTATCAATTAATTTCATCACTAACAGTGAATGAAAGAAATCTAAGGTCTGAGGTAAAATATCGAAATCTCCTATTTATGATAACTATATTTACAAGTTAGGTAAATTTTTGCGAGCATGGTGTATTCAATTTTTATGAACTATGAGTTCGGCAAGTGACGAGTTATTCCTGAATAAACTATGATAAGCAAAAAATTTCTGAAATGTAATGCTTTCACAAATTTCGTTTATTAGGTGATCTTTATTTTCGATATTGTGACACAAAATCCTAGTTAGAGTACAAGTCTACGACGTTGGCCATCTAATTAATGGTATTTCAAGTATCTGTAATTTGACCTAAAATTATTAAAACATTGCAGGTTACAACGAAAGCGTTCAGTGAATATTTTTAACCGAATGAATATTTTTGAAAGTATACCTGTATCGGTGCGTTTGGGAGAGTGAATTTTTTAAGATGTCACACTGACATCTACATCGACACCAGAAAGCTGATTGGTTAAATACCATTCAAGTTTTGAAGAAAATGCTACCAACTAAGTAAAACTATGGAGATTACCACATATGTTTACAATTTCGTAATGAGTGATAACTATATTCAATCTGATCATGTGTATTTCTGAAACTATATTACGTGTTTTCTGACTGAATTCTAACTGAATGAATAAAATATAAAATATATATGTGCATGTGTGATTCTAAATTATAATATATCATAATAAATTATGGTGATAAATGAAATTTATTATAAATTTATTACGAATACTACTGATGAAAACTTTTTTTATATTATAAGCTATTTTTCGATTTAATATTTGAGTGAGAGGTGATAATAAATACTTGTCTAAAAATCACTGACTGAACAATTCTTTATTCGACTAGTTTCGCCTATCAAGCATTCTTGATAATGCCGTAAAAGGCGAAACTAGTCGAATAAAGAATTGTTCAGTCAGTGATTTTCAGACAAGTATTTATTACCACCTCTCATTTAAATATGACTTATCGCAGAGTTGATTCATCGTCCATTGAATTTATTAATATTTGAGGTTAAAAATAAGAATAAACACACTTCATAAGGATCGAACTATTTTCCTAGGACCATGTGATCCAAACTAATATACAAAACATAATAATATACTTTATTCAATCAAATGTTCAAAAATGCAGCATTTATATTCAATAATTGTTTTAAAAAACGATTTAAAGTCATATGTATTACCGCAAGAATTACCGTATATTCTTTTATAATGAAAAGCTTAGCGTTTGCTATTTACATACTCCTCAAAAAGGAAAAAGTTGCTGAACAATTGAAAGACAGAAAAGTCAAAAAGATAAGTGTCGCTATTAACGATTCACCGTTATTATTATTTTGTTATTTAACATTGAACCTGTCCAAATATTGAATAATATTCATCAAGACACTGTCCCCTTTTCAATGATGGATGGAATTATTTATCAATTCAGGTATTTATCAATAGAGTCAATTCAACATAGTATTCTACAAAAATTTAGCTTCGTTAAATCAAGTTATAGTAATGTTTATTTTCTTGGCATTATTAATATTTCTGTAAACTGCTTACTGTATTTATTAACTGCTTACTTTACTTTATTTACAAATTTCGAAATAAATCTTATAAAAACGTCTCTACTTAATCTTTAACATATTCAATAAATGACGGAGGTTTCGCTTATCTCTTGGTGAAACATTATGTTATAAACTATAAAATTAAAAATTAACACACTTGATTTAAGTTTCACTGAATATATTAAAGACTATATATGTTTCGGTAGGTTAACCGATTATCAAGAGTATACAATATTACTGAAATAAAGTAATGAGAAGAAGTGAAGAGTAATAATGTATACTCTTGATAATGGGTTAACCACCCGAAACATATGTAGAGTCACGACCACCTTTACTACAGGCCATGAAATGAATATCTGACATATGTCATAAGATTGCCTAATATTCCCGCCATTTCTTGCAGTGGTATACTAAAGCAAACAGGACGCTTCCCAAAACTTTCGCAGTTTGAAGTTAAATAATTTGAGCTTTTGGTATAAATTCTATATTTGTCAATAGTGTACAGTGTATTACAAGTGTTGATGTTAATAATTTGTTGAAATCTCAACATCAAACACTAAAAAACGAAGTGTTTAGTTTGTTTACAAATTTCAGTGAAACGAAATCAATTTTGTGTTGTTCAAGACTTTCGTAGTTTGAAGTTGAATATTTTACGATTTCAGTTCTAGTCTTCTATTCATCAATTTTCTATAGTGTTATTTACGTGCTAGTGTTGATAGTTTGTGGATAACATAACATCAAATTATAAAAACGAAGTGTTTTGTGTGTACCGATTTAATCGAATCGAATTTGTGTTGTGTTTTGAGTACGGATTACTTACAAATAATTTGTTTGTGAAATATAATGTAGAGGATAGGTATTCCGTAGATGATTCAATAAGTTTCAAGCTTGGGATAGGTGAGTTTATTTATAGTAATAAGTATATTTTCTAACCTATTTATTACCGATAACCATCGAATAAACAGATCGCTATTCACAAATCTAACTAACAATAACACATTCTTTCAAAATCCAAACTTTCCTCAAAACAGAATTTTTGGAAGCTATGATTTTATTTATTATTGATAATATTTTAATTATTTGCAACAGGAGGACTGAATGTGCCTACAGATTTAATTAAAAATGTCTTATTTCACATGTGTTCCATATTTGAGAAAATTATTAAAGGTATTCCTCTTGAACGTGCCTTTTTGTATAATATACACCAGAAAGCAATTTTGTGTTCTCACTATTATAAGAGTGTCATTGGATGAGTCCTTAAAGATTTTTGTTGTTGCTGTTTATGTGATGAAGACAATAAAAATATTCTGAACATGCTGTGTTCCATTTTTTCGAATATCTTATTGAATGATTAGACAAAAAAAATAATGAAGCCGGACACGAGAAAACTGAATCAAAAAATAAACGAAGAAAGCTCAATACTTTCATAAAGTAGTTTGTTGGTTGCTCTAATCAGAAATATAATATTTATTTATACTAAGGTAAATAATTCAATTTGAGTAATTCCTACAGCGTTTTTTTCAAGGTTCCTATTCTCTCAAATAATTTAATAAATTTGGTTAGGCAACTTTTCATGTAAATAAATCCCACTGACTAATAGAGGTATGTTTTACGCAGTGGGGCTTTATCGAAAACATCCTTGTTTTCTTGCAATAATAAATGTTTTACAGTTTTCTGTTACAGAAATATGTGCTCACAATACCCAATATAATATTCTATATATTATACATACTAATAATATTCATTGTTTGTTCACAATATACAAAAATAGTTGAAATAATGCTTGAAAGCTTGGATCATACGACTAGGATGGTATACAACTAAGCACAATTTGGCAACACCGAAGGACTACGCTCTTCATGGCCTGTAGTAAAGGTGGTCGTGGTAGAGTCTTTAATATATTCAGTGAAACTTAAGTCAAGTGTGTTAATTTTTAATTTTATAGTTTTTAACATATTTTTCAAAATTTCAAATGAATTTCGAAGTTAATCACTAATATAATTAATGAAACAATTTAAAGTATGTAGATTTTCGTTGTTTGAACGTTTGCTGCTTACATGTGATCGTTTTTATACTTCTGAAATTAACAAGTTTTGCTTCGATAACCTACAAATAAACTAGAGATTATTATGAAAATATTCAATTTATAAATGATTATTCTGATTTGTGGATAAATTTCTCCATTTGGACATTATAAATTTAGTGCAATAAACAATTGATTCAACACGCATGTCATTTTCGCTATATTTTCATTCATAAATTACAATTTTCACATGTATAAAATAATAATGCCTGATTCGATTTTTATATAATATTTCCGGTCAGGCTCTGTAAAATTCATAAAGTAATATATTTATTAGTTTAAAATCTAGTTTCAGCTGTTTAAAATGATTGTTATTTATTTGACTATTCAATGATCATTGATTTCAATTATTTGCACAAAGGTGTTGCGATTTGCGTATTTATGAAAAAAAATGCGAATAAGATAACTGTTGCATTCCAAGAAATTCTAAACATTGTTTCAAGATCATTTTTTGGTCTTTATAATAGATTAAAATATTTATATTTATTTAAATTAAACATTTGGTGTGTTAATAATAATTAATATCCAATAATGTTTCACCAAGAGAGAGCGAGATATCCAATATAATAAAAAACAAGTGAAATAAAATGACCAAATACGTAATTTTCATAAAAATTTGAAATTTTATTCCGACTAGTGATAGAAGAAATTTTCATAAAATAGTACCATAACAAGTTCACTTTATCAGTTAGAATTGACAATATGCTATAAATTACATTATTTTTCATTCTCAGGTGAGAGTAAGTTTAATGCGTCAATTCCTTTAAACCTTTATTGACATGTGTACAATAATTTGGACAATAGAATGATTCTGATATCATATTTGTAACAAGCAAGCAAATTTTCCAGTTGAGACTATCTAGTTAATTTCAGTTGTATAATCCATTTTAAATCATTAGGAGACAGTTTATTTTCATTGATAAAAACATTTACATGCATATATGAATATACTAAAATCTGATTAATAATTTGTATACTGTTTATTTGTGAACATTCAGTTACGTTGGATGGAAAAACTAGAGTGTAAAAAAATGCTGTTAGTTTCAAAAGTTTTTATATTCCACGATTTACATATTAAAATATTTATTTATAATTGGATGTTAAATCAACAAAATTACAAATTGAATCTGAGTTTTCAAAGGCTTCATTCAATTTCTCACAACGTTCCAAATTATAACACAACAGATATTCCTGTTTAGAATCATAAAATTGAATGTATATTCTTCGTCTTCTCTCCTTTATATGTGCCAGGCTACTATGGCCATGTACACAAAAAACAAATTGGTCCGTCTTAGACGGGTCTTGAAAACGTAGTTTTCAATACCAAATGGAATATTGACAAATTTGATAATTACATATTATCCATATTAAACACAGCGAAAATATAAAAACACTCAAACTAAATCGAATTCAAACTGAAAGTTTCACATGTAACTATTCATTTGTGACTCGGAGGCTAGGCGTCAACGTTGACACCCAACCTCCGAATTGAATGTTTATTACTATTCAAGTTATCAACTTTACAATAGGCCATATTCCAATATTCATTACCAATTATAGTTCATGTTACTTCAACAAATTTAACCCGACCATATTTTACACCGTTAGTAGTTGTCGTTGACGTAAGAAACTTGAAACAGCTGCTTTTGACAGAAAGAAATTTGGCGCCAATAATATTATTTGTAGTGGTTATGTTTGAATTGGGAGGTATACATATTTTGTTTTTAATAATTTTATTTTATCTAATGGGACATTATGGCGGACACACAAGATGAGGATAACCTACTAGCAAGTTTATTAGACGTAGCTGAAGCAGAATTAAATTCATTAAATGGGGTAGATAATACATTGAAGGAAAATGTGGGTTCGAAAAGTAACCGATCATATGCCTGCAGTAGCACAAAAGAAAACTTTTTGTCAGATGTTGATGAATATACTTCTAATATTAGCTCTCAGAAGATTTCTATAAAAAAATGTGATAAAATAGTGAAGGACCTGGAGAAGAGTGTGCCGTCAATTTATGAAGAAGGCGTAGACTCTTCGGATGAGGAAGGTAATCGCAATTATGAAAACCAGAAATATAACGAATATGGCAAAGAAATTAAAAGCCTCCTCCTTTCAAATAAATCCTCCAATGATAGTTCTAAATCAGGTGTGTCTCAAAGTAGACCATCGGATAATTGGAAAGTGAAAAATATTAATGGCAAGACGTGTACACCCACAGAATCAAAAACTAAGCGTTCTGAATTGAGTAAGTCAACTGCAAACGTGTACACAGATCCTATATTTGGAATAAGCATTTTAAACCCATTGATATCATCAAAAGTTTTACAAGAAAGAATGATAGGGAGGAAAGCAATTCCTATATGTGAAATCGGTAAACATCTTAAAACACTGAAGAAAGATGATGATTGGGTTATTGCTGGTGTTATTTGCAGCAAAGGTATAACTAAGACTAGTGCTAATGGAAATCAGTATATAATTTGGACTATGAGTGATTTAATCGGAAACATTAATACCATAGCATTGTTCCTTTTTGGAAGTGCATATAAGGAATTCTGGAAAACTCAACCAGGAAGTGTTGTTGGAATTTTGAACCCTTCTATTCTAGATAAGAGAGAAGGTTCTAAAGATGAGGTAAGGCAATATTTAAAATTCACAAATAAAACATATAAAATCATCAAATTACCTTATGTATACAGGGAATAATATTTCTAACATATGCATATAGCACTATAGTATTGTCAATTTTTATGAAAGTATGTTTTGTTTTATGAATTGAAATTTCAGAAAATTAAACTGCATGCTCTCCTTCATCATTAAGATCTGCTTTTCTACGAGTTGTAATGAATTATCTAATTTATAGATCCTCTCTCAGAACTAAATAAATGGTTAATCTTTTTCAGTAATTTAACACTTCAATATTGATAAAATTAGTCATTTTACTTGACATATTGCTTTAATGCAAAAAGTGTGAACAAAATTAATATGATTAAAAAAATATTTATTTAACTATTTCTTAGGCAGTAATCATTAAAATCAGTTTTTTTATAATAATGTTATTCATTTTAAGAGACATTTCACTGGGTGACAGTTTTAAGATATTGATATTGACAATAAAAATGTTTAAAAGGGTATAGCATGGTGTCTTTTTTGAAATAACATAGGTAGTAAATCCAAAACTAGGTTCTAACAATATTTAAAGTATCTAGAAATAAAAAGAATAAAACCTATAAAACAACTTTACAAGTTATATATTACAAATGAAGGAATAACTTACACATATATGCATATACTATAAATTAAATAAATAGATAATAAGAGTTATTTATTATTTTAGGCTATCCTGTCTGTAGATAATGCTCAAAAACTATTAATTTTGGGACAATCAAAGGATCTGGCTACGTGTAAAAGTACAAAAAAGAATGGTGAAAAATGTACAGCTATTGTAAATAAGAGCAAATGTGAAGTTTGTATTTACCACATTAAGCAAGAATATCAAAAGTGTAGTCGAAGATCTGAGCTACAAGCAAATTTCTCAGGCAAAGGTTTGATTGCACTGAGAAATAAAGTGTTAGGTAAGAATGAAGTATTCTATGCAGGAAAGTCTTACACTGCTATACCTGCTAAACAAAGTAAAAAATTATTAAAGAAAGACCAAAACAGGTTACAAAGTTTAAGTGGCATGGTAACTACCAGTCAGAATGTACACCTAAGAAAGAAGAATACAATTCAAAAAGCTGCTGCAAGTTTTGATGTAGTTAGGAGTCAGAGACTGAAAGATATAGAAACATTGAAAAAACTTGGAGTAAATACAGATAAATATAGTTCCCTAGGTGCTAGAGAGGATTTTAAAGGAAATCATTCAAGCCTGGTTACTTTAAATGAATCTAAGACAAATGCTCTGAAAGTTTTATCAAAGCTGAACGAACAAAAAACTAATACGAGCTCATCTTTCAACTCTACAAAAGCATCAAATGGAAAAAGTAATAGTACAGAGGAGTTTCACAATTCTCAATTGCAAAAATCTTTAGATGATATTGTTAATAATGATTTAATTGATTTCAATGTTGATTTAAAAATAGGCAGTAATCAAGTTGATAAAACTATTGACAATGAAAAGAGATCTTCCCTTTCAACTGTAAAACTGGGATCGCTACATGACAAAGGTAAAAAAGATTTTAAAGTTTCCACTCTGAACAACACTAAATATCAAAGTGAAGAGGTAGGAAAGCCATTTGAAATTTCTCAATCATTTTCTGTAGCAAAAACTAACTATGGAGGTAGTTCCGAATTTGAAAAGAACACAGGTGAACCAAAATTATCTTCAAAGAAAGAAGTGAAAAATAAGGATACTCTCCAAAATAGATATACTGATTTAATATTCAGCAACTCCTCAATTATGAATTCAGTTCCAAAATTAACTAAAAGTGATAACTATATAGATTTAAATGAACCTACTATTTCAAGACAAGCACATAAGGCTAAATTGAAAGCTCTAAATATTATACAGAAGAATGGTCCAATTGTAAAATCAAATCCAAATGACATCAAAGGAAGGGGAATTAAGAGGAAATTTGATATAGGAGTACCTGCTGACACTGAAAATGGAAAAAAATTGAAAAGTATTAAAGAAAATGAATTTTTATCCGATCGTTTCAAAAAGATGATGGAAATACATTCTCAGCATTTGGACTTAATTGAAATGAGAGATAATGAAGAGAAACAAAAATATTTCAAGAAATTAGAAGTAAAAGAACAGCTGGAAGAAAAAATGGCAAATACTTATAAAATTGAATGTAAAGCTGTAAGATGTTTGAATTGTAAGTACACTAACTTTTCTGCTGCAGATAAATGTAAAAAGGAAAAACATCGTTTGAAAGTTTTCAATGCTGTAAAGAGATTTTTCAAGTGTGGACATTGTGGAAATCGCATAGCTTGTTTGGATGTAGTGCCAATACATTCTTGTAAAAATTGTGGAAGTGGTAACTGGGAAAGGACAACTATGATGAAGGACAAAAAAGTATTGAATTCAGTTTCGTTATCTATAAGAGGTGGTGAACAGAAGTACATTAATTCTACTGTTAGTGATGCAAATATCAACTTACTAGTTCCAGATGAAGTTTAAAAAAAAAGAAGCTCTTAAGCTATTTATATTGATTTGGCACAACATTTTATATAATTCTATTCATGATATATTTACATAACCAGAGCACTTAAATTGTAGCAGATGTCTAGGTTTTAGAATTTTGTAAAATATATTGAAATATCCAGAGGAGAAATTTTAAAAAATCTTTTCCATATTCTAACTTCTCCTTGGAATAAAAACTGACTGCCTTAACAAATTACTGTAAATTTTTTTTAAATATATGTAATTATAAATAAAATATGTATAGTTTTTACTATCTAGTTTCACAACCTAACAATTGTGATGTTGCATCAAACTTTTTGTTGACTGGTTCTATGAAAAATTTACAAGTACTATAAATTGAAATTTGTATATCTGCTAGATTTTGGAAATTAATTATTTGCTTATATTGCTTAATTTGACTTGAATTAATTTAAAAGTTATTTTTTTATGTCAATAATGACTGGAATTTCTAGGAAGTAGGTATTTTAATTGAAATCTTTTTCTAGAGAAAGTAATTATTTCAATACTGTATTTAATGTGTCTCTGCATAGGGAAGTTACATTTTCCATTTTCAAAAGCTAAACTGTCATTTAAGCTTTTGCTACTACATCAGTATTGAGAGTTTAGTATAGCCGCATTAAATTTTTGAGAATGTGTTAATATGACAAAAAAAACAAATAGGTATGTGATATAGGTATTTAGCAAACTGTTTCTAATAATATGATAGATTGCCACCAAGTGGCAATGTTTTTTCCTATCAAATATATGCAGTTATTTTTCATGACACTTGGTAATACCTATCATTTTTGGTACAATAAACAGAAAAAACATAAAGTATTTGGTATTATATAATAATTGATTGATTTATGTATTAAAACAATGAGGACCTACATACTTATTTATCTAAAAAAGATATAGGTTTGAAATGAAATAATCCAATTTTCTGTCTTATTACGAGATTATCAACGATTTTATCATGGTGAAATAATATACTTTACATTACTCAGTAGGTGAAGGGTATTCTGACCCTATATTGCTCTCGTCTTACTGTTACTGGTGGGTTTGATTCCCATCGTGTTCTGGGGTTGTTCGGGATCGACTTTAAACTGTGAAGACCTCCACTCTTTCAACAATAATAATAATGTGCCTTTTAATATGGGCTGTGAGTCAATATTTTCCTCTGGATAAATATACAAGGCTACAGTGTCTTTTAATTATTCATCATTTTGTCTGACAGTTGAAATTTGTCTCTCGAATCATCCCCCCACTAAAACAGTACAAAGGCTGGAGAACATCACTGTGTAAGCGGTTTTCTTAGAAGAAATATTATATATATATATATATATATATATATATATATATATATATGTGTGTGTGTGCGTGTCCGTATATATGCATTCATTTATAGACGTAATTTTTCAATGATTGGTTTATTCAAAGTTTTTTTTCACAGGTATCTAGGAGATTCAACAGTGTTTGTAGTGGAATGCTAACTAAAGGTTTTATTCAACTTGAAAAAAAACATGCTCATATTTATAAATTTGTAAAATCTCTCTTGCCAAAAAGACCATCGGAACGAAGAAGCAATGTGCTCGTTTCCAGATATTGTGAGATATTACAGGGAATGGAAACTAGAATCCGCATGCTGAATGTAACTTACATGAGATATATTGACCAACAGCTCATTTGCTTCGTTCCAGGGAAGGTATATTAAATAAATAAAACGAAAACAATTAAATACCGACTTATTTAACATGTGATATTAAGTTTGACGCGATGGGTTTTTTTTGAGACATTTTCTGCAAATAAGGCAAAGGTTGAATGAATTTTTCTGTAATTGCGTTTAATTATATAAAGCATACACAAGAATCAATATATTCTGTTTTTTACCACTTTATCTGTGCATTATTTATATGGTATTATTTATAGTATCATTTAAAGATATCAAATTCTATTAAATGAAGCTAATTCGCATCGCGATGCTTTGATATCAGTGATCAGATTATTTCTGATGCAAATTCATTTCTTCCCTTCTTATTTATTTGTGATATTGTATAGTAATGAAATCAAGTATATTGATCACCATTTATATCAATATCGTTTGATGTTGTATTCTATTTAACATAAACAGTATTTAAACTGAAGCACAATACTTCATTATCTAAATGAATTATAAAATGTGAAGTTCAAACACTGCCGTTCAGAATTTTTCAACATTTTCAATCGTTCAAACTTTTTCACATTTTTTTTTTCATGACAAAAAATTTTGCCATTATTTAAAATTAATGTTATTATGAAGTATCGATTATAATCTAAATAAAACTGAGTATTTTTCGATTTTCACTATAATTAGATAAGTAGAATAATCATTAATCGATTGGGCAGATACTTGATGAAAATCTAAATATATAATTTAAATAAAACTTGTACTTTTTCGATTTTCACTATAATTAATTAAAAAACATGACAATATCGTTTCGCCAACACAGTGGCTTCATCAGATGTTGAGGATAAACATTTTGATGAAGCCACTGTGAAACACAGATTTTCATCAAGTATCGGCTCAATCGATTAATGAAGTATCGATTATTTGGAATGAAAATTTAATTTCTAATATCCGAAATATAATTTCAAAAGAATTTTACTTTGCTACGCAAATCGTGGAAAATGCAAGGAAAAAACCCAATTAAATTTGTTTGCATTTGCAAACACTTATCTACAGAATACTAAAATGTTATTAGGTTCTTGATGAAATAAATAGATTATTAAGGCTTATTGAGATGAGATTTGATCCTCCCACGAACAATAACCTACTGTTGGAAGAACTTAGAGATTTGAGCAGCATGGCGATGGAGCATTTTGATGAGCATATTCTGCCGCACTTGGAGAAACGGGAAGAGGGTGAGCTATGTGTTTTATATTGTATTTGACATTCGTTTGTTCATGTTCTCAACATGATTGTAATAAGAACATGTTAAATATTCATTGAATGTTTCAATTTTCTGTTAAATGTGAAACGTTTCATAAAAAAATACTTTTTGGTGCTTTTTTCTCGGTAGTGTTACAGTCTAACTTAGAGTAAAGTACACATAAAATCTAGCAATTTCCAAACATGCCGGAGAACAACTACGAGGAATTTTCTTAACATGGTGTGGTTGAATTTACACAACACATTTCATACGTCCATAATTTTCCCCAATACATATGTAGAGATGCATCCTTTTTTAAATGACCGTTTTTCAATTATCAGTTGTAAACATGTGTATTGCAATTTATTAAAACTACCATTTAATTATCACAACCGCTAGGTACTTTTATCATTTCTGCATTAATAATTGGTATGGTTCAAGCGAACGTTCTCTCTTCTGGATTATAACTACAACAAAAAATGTAATGACGTTAGCTTATTACTTCATTAGAACGCTTTCTAGTCTTTACACCGTCAAATGAATAACGACCCTAGAGTACAGTGAATCGAATTTCGAAATGGGATTTCATTTTTATCAGAGGAAATAAAATAAAAATGATAACTGATTTATTGGTTCACTCAAATTAATTGTATGTTTTAGTCAACATGCTTCAAGTTACGACCTGCTTCTCATATTCTATAATTATAATTATTTTTACTATCATTTTATTTTAATATCTATTGTAGCTTTACAGTATGAGAACAATCTTCCTTCAACTTCTAAACCTTCAGAGGAAGAGAGGATGCATAAAGAACTCAGGAAGTTATATAAAAGGAATAGGGTTTTCAAGTCCCAACTTGGCTATATAATTTCGAAAACAAGGCAATTGTGTGACAAAGTATGTATTTAATTGTACTTATTAAAACATTTCAAAGGGAAACAATATTTAGAATTTTCTCATAATTTTAATACAAATACGCATGACGACGTTTCGAAGTATTTCAATACTTCTAAACGTCTAAATATTGTTTCATTATGGATATCAATTTTCTCCAAGTATCGGTATCATCAATCATCAACATTTCAAAGTTTTTGACAAATAAGAAACTATTGACGAATAATTTCAAATTAGGTTAAATTAGTTGAATAAAATTAAAGTATATAAAAAGAAAATTTCAAATAATTATTAAACCTTATTAATGTACGAAGCAATGATTGCAATATGTTTTTAAATTTCCATTTGTGTAATTCATTATGATTTTTTTAATGGATTGTTTGAAATATTCTTAATAGTTAAAACTTCCATTTCCTAACACTTGAGAAATGATCTCTAAGCAGATAAAGAGGGGATTGCTCGAATTGTGTAAAAAACAATGATTTGCACCTTTCATGAAGAGTGTATATATATATATATATATATATATATATATATATATATATATATATATATATATATATATACATATACATATACATATATATATATATATATATATATATATATATATATATATATATATATATATATATATATATATATATATATATATATATATATATATATATATATATATATATATATATATAAAAGAAAGTCGTTTTAGTTACTCCACTTATAACTCAAGAACGGCTGTACCGATATGGCTGAAAATTGGTGGGGAGGTAGCTTAGAGCCAGGAGACGGACATAGGATACTTTTTGTCCCGTTCGGCAGCGTTCCCGTGTAACTTGACAAGAAACGTCAGTCACTATGAAAGGTTGTATGAGTTGGTTGAAATCATACTTTTTTAGCACAAATAGTAAGCATCAGTGGTTCTGTGGTAGAATGCACGACTGTCACGCTCTCAAGCAGGTTTTTAAAGATTATTTTCCTGTAAATACACTATGTAAATTTGTTACAAAACCATTAATCGAAAATAGACCAATTTGTGCAAGGCTCTAATGAGCTACACCATAAGATAAGTTACATTATAAGCTTTTGTTTAAAGCAGGAATTGAAAATATAATGACTAACGTATAAAAACATGTGTAATAGTATAATTATCCTTTATATATTTTTATATGTGTTTGTATTGCCTTTGTAAATAATTTGTAAATAAAGATTGTTGACTTGACGACTGTCACGCGGGCGACTCGGGTTCGGTCCCGGCTAATCCAAGCCTAACTTTTTTTTACTTCAATGACAAAAGTTTTCACTAATTCCATTTAATACACATATATTGAACATAATTATAAAGCAGTCGAATATTAAATTCATATAAAGAACAATTACTGTATTGAAAACAAAACACATTATATTCTTTCAAAATATTTTCAATTAATTGTTGAATTTAGGTCAATGACACTTCTGAGGCTGTTCTTAGAAAATTTGCGCGAATTTTGTTATTAATATTTCTATATATAAAAGAAAGTCGTGTTAGTTACACATTTATAATTCAAGAACAGCTGAACTGATTTGGCTGAAAATTGGTCGGAGGGCAGCTTAGAACCAGGAGAAGGACATAGGATACTTTTTGTCACGTTCCCGTGGGACGTAACAAAACGGATATACCACAGCAAGGATAATTATGTCGGAAGGCATTTTACATCAAATTTGTGTCAGTAAAAGAAATCCCGACCTTCAGATGAATGAGTAGATACATAATCAGGCTTTGATATTGATCGAAGACATGTGTTACCTCATGTTCGGTAATTTATTAGTCAGTTTAGGAATGAAAGCGACAAATCGTGAAATGAATGACGCATTTAATCAAGAATTTGAACGGGAACTTTTCCGTTGACTTGAATATGATCACCAGGAATTAGATTTAATAGTTCAAACGAATGTACCCCTGTTGAATCACCAACAAGAGGATGATACAATGATGAACGCAATTGATGATGGAAATGGTGGTTTATATTTCCTGGATGCTCCTGGTGGAACTGGTAAGAAATTCCTCATGTCAGAAGTTTCAGCCACTGTTAGTGCTAGATCAAACATTGAGGTTGCAGTTTGCTTCTTCTGGAATAGCAGCCACATTACATTGTTAGAAGGATGGCGTACGTATGACTCATTCAGCATTAAAATATCCGTTAAATCTTCAAACTTTTGAAGAACTAACATGTAATATTGCAAAACACTCCGCAATTGCCAAAGTTTTATTAGAATCAAAAATCAGCATCTGGGACGAATGCACAAAAAATAAACGTGCATTGGAATGAAGTTGATGATAATTAATGATGATGTTTTGAAGTTGCATTACAGAACGATACATCTGCTGAAGATTTCTCCGAGCAATTACTGACTATCGGTAATGGTCGAGTACTTAGAATTTCTGTAACTTTGTCTCATCAAAAGACGAACTCATCAACAAAGTATTCCCAAAAATCATTACTAAACACAAAAATAAGGAATGGTTGAGAGAGCGAGCAAGTTTGGCGGCTTAGAATAAAAATGTAGATGACTTAAACTTCATAATTCAGAACGAGATCATTGGTACACTGCATTCTTTCAAATCAATTGATTGTTTAACAAATGAAGATGACGCCACCAACTATCCTATTGAATTTTTAAACTCCGTGGATGTGCCGGGATTACCACCCCACAATTTACGACTAAAGGTTGGCTCCGTAGTAATCATGCTTCGAAACATAAACCAACCAAAACTGTGCAACGGAACGCGTTTGGTGATAAGGAAATTGATGAACAAATGTGATTTACACGACGCTACTCAGAAGAAAATTCAAAGGTGAGGAAAATCTCATTCCAAGGATCCCGACCGACATGCCGTTTGAGTTTAAACGACTTCAATTTCCGATCCGACTTGCACTCGCCATGACATTAAACAAATCACACGACCAATGCTTAAAAGTTTGTGGTCTGAATCTAAAAAATCTATGTTTTCCTATGGTCAAATCCGAGTATATGTGGCATGTTTCCGCGTCGGAGGACCATTTGCGTTTTTTTTTTCTTGCACCTGATAATAAAACGAAAAATGGCGTTTATCACAAGATGCTTCACTAAACAGTGGAATCCATGCACTAAAATACATGGCCAATCATTAAAATAAAATACTTGCATTTTTAATTTACATTAATTATCCAAATAAACAATTGCCCTTGATAAAATCGAAAGTCTGCTCATTTATTGCCTCTTAGGTGGAACAAAGTTCGCCGGGTCAGCTAGTATATATATATATATATATATATATATATATATATATATATATATATATATATATATATATATATATATATATATATATATATATATATATATATATATATATATATATATATATATATATATATAAAAGGAGAATAATCACGATTGCGTTGGCCAGTAACGACGTATTGAATCGAACATTGGATCTTATTCATACTCAATATGTATTTTGTTTTCAGTGAATCCAATGGTAGTTATGCAAAACCTTAAATTATCACTAGTAATACAAAATGTTGATGGATTACGTCGTTACTATTATATGTGATAATTTATGTTCATGAGCTAGAAAGAAACAATTATATATTCACTCCGTTAAAAAGTATAGTAAAAAAAATCGTTTATTTTTAATTTAAAATATGAACATGTTGATACTGAAACTGTAATTATTGATGAAAATTATTTGTTTCGAAGTTCTGACAACACTACAGTTTTTAGCGAAACGTTAACCAGAAATAAATCTTTCCATTTTACAGTATGTTTGCTGAGGATAATAATTTTCAATTAAAATGTAGAAAAAATGCATATATAATTTATATTCTCCTTTCAGTGGAATCGTCAGAATATGCGTGTAAAAAAGCAGTCTTCTATAATTAAAGAACAAAATGCCAAACTCCTGGTGCAAGCAACACGGATTGAAAATCATGAAATGACAATATCAGAAATGAAAAAAAAGATTGAGGAATTGCAGTCGAGTTTCGTCGAAGTCAAGTCTAAATGGGAATTTGAGTCGACACAAAATGTATCCTCAAATGCCAGAATCTTCTATAAAAATACCGTACCGGAAAATGTTTCGTCTTCAATATCAAAAAATTTAAGCAAGTTAGTACAATTTGAGAATAGGTGTCAGAAACCTAACATCCTAAAAAAAATAGGAAACCGCAGTGTTCTAGACAATAGGTCTGTGTTTATCAAACCCAGAACTCAAAAACTGAAAGCTGATGAATTGAAAAGAAGAAAATATAAAAGTATGGTAGATGTGGATATTTGGCGTCGCTGTTGCCCTACGTCACGATTATCGTACTCTATGTGGTATAGAAATTATATGAAAAACAAGTCGACTAAGTTAGAAACGCTGAAAAAAGATCCGAATCTTGAAGAACCTAGTTGCTCACAATCAAAACCTGAAGAAGTTAAGAGTCCTAAAAAAGCACCAGGATTCGTTTACAAATCAATTATCAAACAAAGATGTTCCAAGGTATTTCCCTTGACTTGTTTGAATTTAGAAAGAAAACGTAAATCTTATGTGTGCCCTGACGTCCCATCTAAGATATCTAAAATTGAGTCAAATAATAATTTCAAAGCTCTTGATTTGATAAATAAATACTTGCCCACTATGGAATCTAATAGTTCTCCAATGATTCGGAAAAAATCTTGCAGTACTACTAATAATCCATCTTCTTTTACTACAGAACCTATATTGTCATACAAACGTAAGCGAGAAAATGATGGGGAAACATGATCTCTACTCAATAAATATCTTTAGTTATATAAGTACATTTTATCAATATAATGACTGTATGACATATATTATTTTTTCTCAAATCTCACACATTTTTCATTATAAATAGTAATAGATTAAGTTTAAAGCAATTTCAACTTGAGCATTTAACAGTAGCACTTTGTGAGACTCATCATTACTTCTATTAGTCTTTAACTTTTCCAAGAAAGAGCATGTGAGAAATTAACTTTTGAATAATATAAGAAGCTGAGATAATTGCCTTTCCCTGTTCATAATGCATGGTTCAATTCATATCACCTTCCATTGGACACAAATTATTTTTTATATCAAATTGAGAACCATTATGGTTCCTCAGTATTCAATTATTTACACAGAAATGTAATTTAACAAGGACATTAACCAGAATGAATTATGGACGTTGGAAAAAGTTTAATGAATTACCATTTTCTATAAGAATTGAAAAATTATAACTTATTTAAGATAAAATTGGAAGAATTTTATGTTAATTTAGAATTAAGAAATGTTTCTGTATTGAAATTGTAGATCTGTGACAGATAGCTGTGCAAAATAAAATATTATTAAAATGTTTTTTACTTAATCGATTAATTAAAAGGACAATTCAAGCTCGATCAGCAACGCTCAATTTGAAATGAAGTAATAAATATAATGAATGAAATGAATCAATAAAAAAATTATTGATTAACACTATATTTTTTACATAAAAATACTACTGTACCGAAATTGTTAGATGAGCTATTAGTTACTGGTCGATAAAAGGAACAGAATTAAATTGGAGACAAAAATTAACAATGCAAGTCAATTTCATCCATAATTGGAAGTAATCATCAAAATTTATGCAAGCTGTTTTATATTATTGATCCCTATGAGGAGAGCGATTGAACTTGAATTTGCAATTCTTAGGACTTTTGCTTCATCTTTTTTGCCTCCCAAAAACGCTTCATCCTCTCTGAATGCTCTTTCTTCCGTTCATCTGTCTATTTTATACCAGATTGGCGATTTGATTTTTGCTCAAACTTCACATGAGCGATTTTATAAAGACACTTTTATAGCGTTTTCTGATTTCTTCCGTTATCGTATTTGTCTTTTGATAAAGGTAGGTCATTCTGAGGTCTTTTCATCCAAATGCCTTTTCGATTGATTCGTCTGTAAATCTTTCTGGAGAATTTTCCGTTCTTGTTTTTCTATTTCTCTAATTCTTGAATGACCGTTAATAACCATTGTTTCAGCTGCATAGATTGCTTTTGGAAGAATTGTTGTGTTATAATGCTTCAATTTAGCACCTCTCGAAATGTTTTGTTATAGTACGCCCATATTAACTCGTAGGCCCTTTGGAGCTTAGTAATTCTCTATTTATTAGCGATTCAGTTTAAACCTGCGGACTTTATAACCTCTCCGAGGTATTTAAAATGACCGACTTGCCCAATTTCATGGTGTTTTGTGATAGAGAAGATTTATTTTTTGGTTTTATCATAAGAAATTTGAAACCCGGTTTTCTGCGCAATTTGTTTCTGTACAGGGAAAATGGCTTCAGTTCTGTTGTTTTTTATGATAGCAGTATCGTCTACAAAGACAAGACATTTATTCGATATTTTTTTTATACCCACTTGAATTCCCTTCACATGAAGGGCATTCCCATTCCCTAATGATCTTTTCTAAAACAATATTGAAAAGGATTGGCGAAAGTCCGTCCCCCAGCTGCACACCGGTTTTCATTTCATAGGGATCAGATACTTCGCCCATGAATTTACTTTGGTAGTTGGACCTGTAAGTGTATGTCTATAATTTTTCGGGTCTTTCGATCGATGCCAAATTCTCTCATGATTTTAAAAAGGGTTTCGCGGTCTACGGAATCATATGATTTCTTGAAGTCAATGAATGTGATCACTGTATTTCAACATTTCCTCATCTGTAATATCATCTTTAAAGTCCAGATCTGTTCAGCACATGATCGGCCTTTTCTGTATCCAGCCTGGTATTCCCCAATTAGTGGATCTGCTTGGTGTTCTACTCTGTTTACGAGTGCTTTAGTAAGTATTTTGTAGGCAACCGGGGATTAAGGAAATTCCTCTGTAATTATTGATATCCATTTTGTCCCCGGTTTGTGCAATGGATGAATCAGCGCACATTTCTTATCCTCTGGTATCTGTTCCGTCCTCCAGATTTCTGATATTAAATGATGAAGTTTTTGCGTGAAAACAGGATGGTTCAGTTTCGAGAATTCCGCAATAATCCCATCTTCTCCTGCTGGGTTGTTGTTTTTGAGTTGCCGCATAATTTCCATATCAGGAGCCGAACTTAAGTTTTTCTTGGGGTGGATTGCCAGTTGAGATGTGTGTTGACATATTCGGCTAACATTTTTCAGTTATTTTTGTGTTAGTTTCAATTTTGCGATCGGATTTTTGAAGCAATGGCTGGGCGCTTGGTATCCTTGGAATTTTTCCCTGAAAGTTTTGTAAAAATCTCTAGTATTATTATTAGTGTATTTCGTATTCTTATTGGAGTATTAGTATCTAGTATTATTATTGGAGTATTTCGTGACACCTATTACTGTCATATGTCCGTTTTTCTCTTCTAATTATTTGGAGGCCTGTTTCTGAGTTATACGGAAGTTCTACCAGTTTTCCTCATTTTTATGGTCGTTGAATTTTTTCTACGCAGTTAATCTCTTATCGGCTGCTTGGTCGCAAATTGCGTTCTACCAGCGATGTTTCCTGGTGCGAGGAGGTTGCTCTAGTGTAATGGCTTTCTGAATGTTCTTTTTCATCGATTCAATTTATCGATTCTTCCCGATTGATTTGTGTAATGATTTTTTCCTTGTGGAGTTTCAGATATTCTGGATCCAATCTGAATTTTTTAGGTAGAAATTTTTTATTTTATTGATTTGAAAGTTAGTTGTTATTTGGAGGAGATGGTGGTTCGAATTCAAGACGCCTTTGCGAGTTCTGGCATTTAAAATGTCCTTTACGTTGCTCTTGAAAATTGCGACATGATCAATTTGATATTCACCCTCCTCGAGACTGGGCGTTCTCCAAGTAGTCAACTTGAGTAGGTTTTTGAAATTGGGTACTCATGATTTTGAGTTCGTAGTTTCTACAGAACGCCTTTCTATATCAACCTTTCACCATTCTTGTTGGTACGTTTGTGTTTGGTATGGGGACCCGTAGTATCTCCGAATTTCCTTTTTCTTAAAATTTTCACATGATGTTTTGGTATTTTATTAGTTGTTTCTTCCAATATTTCCCAAAAATCTTGTACGCTTTCCGGAACGGTTTTGTTGTGATTAATTGAACGTGTGAAACTGTCAATGTTAGATGTATTCTAACATTGCTTCTTGTATGCTTTTCATCGATTCCTAAAATTTCAAATGTACATTTATCTATGCATTATATATGCATACGACTTACTGTTATTTCTGTCTTAAAATCGATAGGAGGGTATGTGAGGATTGAAGTCATTGCCTTTCATGTGTTGGGCGTGGCGTAACTGATGAGTACCTTGTAGTACGAAACAGTAATTGTCTTACGCTATCAGTCAATTGTAGGCATCAATTTCAATATCCTCTAATATTTATCCCCAGAAGGATAATGGAGACATCGCAATGTTCATGTTTCACATAGCCAGCTCAACTGTCTTACGCTATCAATAAATTGTAGGCATCAATTTCAATATCCTCTAATATTTATCCCCAGAAGGATAATGGAGACATCGCAATGTTCATGTTTCACATAGCCAGCTCAACTGTCTTACGCTATCAATAAATTGTAGGCATCAATTTCAATATCCTCTAATATTTATCCCCAGAAGGATAATGGAGACATCGCATTGTTCATGTTTCACATAGCCAGCTCAACTGTCTTACGCTATCAATAAATTGTAGGCATCAATTTCAATATTCTCTAACATTTATCCCTAGAAGGATAATCGAGATATCGCATTGTTCATGTTTCACATAGCCAGCTCTACTATAATGTTCTATTGAATAATTTGTCAAAAAATTATTTTATATATATATATATATATAGATGAATTGGTAAAATAAGAACTAGTTTACAATATAAATAAATATATTTTTTGAATAATATGAATAAAACACATAAATAAGCTTCAATACTGTGAAATGAAATTTTATATTAAAATTGTTAGAAGACGAGACACGTAATCAATATTCATTTAATAATTCTATTATTAAAATAAATAAAATATATTTTCTAGGTAGTAATTATATATTATTCAAATATTACTCTCACATCTTTAGAGATGATCAATGCACCTTAAATATTGAATTAAAACTTTGATCACATACTAATTGTCAAATAAAATTTATAACATATTACTCAAACATCCTTTGAAAAAATTGTTGAATCAACATAATTGTACTTGAAAAGGTGAAATGAATAAATAATTATATGGTCAGTAATATAAAACTTCACGTTTTTGGCATGATATACAAATAAATAATAATTGAGACGGAACTCAATTGCATAATTTTCATTAATTGACAGTTTTAAAAGTTATTAAACTAATAAAATAAACAATATAAACAAATAAAAACATTCACAACATTTACAAAAAAATAAGTACATTGCCTGATTAAGCTTTATACTCAATTTGGTAACTTTGCCTTCTAGTTTATTTAATAAAAATGATGTCGAAATTAGGACAAGGGTGAAAAGTCAACCATAATTAAAAGTAATTTTTCAGGCACATATTCAAGAATTATTCTATAGAAAAATCAATTAAAAACTCTTCTAGTGTTCTAATGTTTGTAATGAAAGATTTATTATACTATTTTTACTTACGTATATTGATCACGTAATGTATCTGAATCTTGATTAGAACAAAATTCATTATTCAAATTGAATGCAAAAAAAACAGTCACAACAAAGTTACAAATTGAAAGGGATCTAGAGTATATTTTAATGTAACTATCAATGCTTATCAAAGCCTATCACTGAGGTAACTAATCAGTCTACATATATGGAGTGTTTAATTAAATAATGCTGCAAAAAAGATGTTTCTTATAAATTCAATTGAACCTAATTTAGAATCTGGTTAATGCATACATTATAAAGTGAACACTTCATATATAAGTCTACATAAATGGAGATTTTCAAATTGAAAAATATCTCGTACAATGCAATTAATTTTACATGTTTCAATGTGAATAAACGAAGTTGACAAATTTTAAATTATTAATTCAACTATCGTAACTCGAACTGTTGTGATGATCTGCTTGTGGAGAAGGTGGTGTGGACAAATTTGAACTATTATTGCTTGCTATCGAATGCCTTGGACTATTCTTTTCAGTGCCCTTAATGAAAACAAAATTCATTAAAATATGTGTAAAGTCAAATTAGACATAGTTATCGATAAATTCCACAATTTTACATGCACAAATATATAATATATAAATTTTTTTCCGGATATATTGTTATAAATACAGATAAGAGGGAACCTTAATAACGAATTTATTATTGAAATGCCTTTACCTCTATTCGCTGAGACAATCAAAAAAGATATAATTTTTTTGTGCTTTTCTTGCCATACCTGTGTATGAAGTAAGTATCATACAATCAGTTTCATAACTTCAAACAAAAACATCAATAGAGTAATGAAATTCTATTCCAAAACTGAGAGGTGAATCTCAACCGATATCAAGACTGCTAGACATTCCTAACTCATATTAAATATATGTAATTTCACACAAACAACTTAAAGAGGCCAGAAGTGGTAAAAAGTTCATTATTCTGTAGCAAGGCTTCTTTTATTACCTATTTATATTTAAAAGTCAAACTACGAATTACTTTTATGAAATTAAACAGAGAACAAAACTGCGATTTTGAATGTAAATCAAGGATTAGGAAACTAAACTAAGAAACAATTGAAGAATAACCATACTTTTTCATTTTCATGAAAATATTCAAATCTTTCTATATTCCGTAATTATTGTTATTCAATAATTAAAATACATGTTATTTCTGACTATACAAAATATAAATTCAGACTATACAATCTGAAACATTGATATAACATTTGGACTTTATTTATGTGAAATTGATGAATAAGAAACAATCTAGTAAAACCGACAAGAACAATAACAAAACAGGCATGCTCATTTTTAATTAATACTCTAAAAAACATCAAAAAATGTTATTAGATGTTAATATTTATTTAGATTATACTGCACTCCCAAATAAGTAAAATAGCACATACAACTAATGATTTCATCAGAATACACAACTCAGTGGGTAAATCGATTATCACTAACATTTTAAATACTTTCATGAGAACTTTAATTAACTTTAATACATATTAATATTTAATATTAATATGTATTACATATTATATTCATTGAAATAGGAAAATATAAGGTGTAATGAATTGTTACTAAACTATACACATCAACACATCATATAGTATATAGAATACACATCAACAGTAATAGATAAGATATATTCCAAATAGAGCCTTTTTGCAATTTAAATTTACAGTTGCAAAGCAAAATTCTTGTTCTAATACTCGGGATTAAAATTGAAACAATTTTTTCCTCCTACCTATTATATTGGTTTGAATCTAATAGATAGATTCAAATATATTCAAATATTTGAATATGTAGTGATAGTTTCATCTCAAAAAGTAATATATTCTCATGAAAGTTCTACAAATTGTTGAATGACTTGGTCTGAAACAACTACAGTTAGTTTTTCAAATTATTACATAATAATTTTCTATCCATTAGCATACAAATAAATTGAATAATTACTAATGCAAATGAACCAAAAAATCCAAATGTGTTAACAATTACATACAGAAAAATTTTAAAGTGTTGGCATCATACAAATGGACATGGTTCATCTTCTTGAAATCTTCAGGGGGTCATCCAATTTAGTAATGATAATTATTATTACAAGGTACTAGTATTTAAAGTAAACACCAATATCACAGTATAGAGGAGAAATAAATATTTATCTAAAAATTCATAGTTGTAATAATACTGTTTGTACATCCCCAACAAAAAAATTACTTATGTTTTATACAATGAAAAATTTCAGTATAGATTGATAATCCGTGATGGCGCTAAATATATAGTAAAGAAATATGCATATAGAACTTCTGAAATTTGATTATTTTAAAAATAATTATGACTATTGCAACACTATTAAACGTCTAAAAATAGTTCCAGTAATACAGCCTGATTAATTGATAGTCATATAATTTCCACAAAGAATGAATAACAACATCCAACAAAATTACATAAATATCTTGACTTGAAAATAAAAACATAGGTAAGAATAATAATTCATATATACTGAATATTAAAACATATTTGATCTCACCTTTATGATTTCATGAAGGGAACTCATGCTTCCTATACTAGCTGGATCAGGTGATGGTGACGTATCAGATGGTCTAGGTAGTGCAGGGGGCAAGTCCCTCGGTCTTGGTGGGGCAGATCGTTTTGCTCCATTGTATGCAGGAAAAGATGGTCTTATAGGAGTTGGATAAGATATTTCCGGTCGTTTCCTTTCGGCAGAATGCTTAGGTGGCAATGGTGCCATTTTCGTTGGTTGCTAACAGAAAAATAAATTTAAATCAAATAATAAAAATCACGATTTGGTAAAATGAATTAATCTACCCAGAAAACGACTTACAGATCACCAATTTATTTAAAGGAATTTAAAATGGAAATTTTGTATAACTGAATATAAAAAGACAATTGTAAATCAATAGTACTAGGAAACACTTCAAAGTTCATTGAAACTGGAAACCTTGTATAATAAAATCAAGTATAAGTACACTTTAAGTAAGGGATATAACATTAATATGAATTATTAATAGGAATTATTTGCAAACTGTGAATCACATTTGACACCAAGTTTAAAATAAACTAAATGATTAAGTTAGTTAAATAATAATAACAAATTTGATTTTTACTTTAACATATGATAATATTTAGCATTAGTTTATACTAGCTCAATTTAGAAAAAAACTAGTTTTGTCTCTATAGAATATTACAACTATGATGCAATATTGTGCTGGTTTTCAATAAATAAATAATTTCCAGATAGTGACAACATTATTTTGTATATCATATATATTTTTGACGAATTTACAGATAATTCAATTATTTTTATGTAGTTACTTACTCTAACTTGAGTAATACTTTGAGTTGAATCAGAATTATCCACAAGATTTGTAGTAAGATCGATTAAGCGTTGACGCTGTATTCCTTCACCTGGTCCCATGTGACTAATGTGATTGAAATTTGTTGGTGCCGATATTAACTTGGACCTACGATCAGTACTCCTATAAAGAAATAGATGATAAATGAATATTCAAATGATTAAGTAGGTATAATTACATTCTTTGCGATTTATTTCCTTCTCTAAGTGAAAATCGTCTCCTTGGTCTTTGAACTGTTCTTCCTTCCCTATCTAAGGTTACTATGTTATCTAAATTGATAATCTCCTCTGAAAAATAGTTCATTTCAGAACTTTTTAAACTTAAATTTACCAAAAAAAACTTACTCTGATGAATATTTGAAAGATACAGAAGATGAGGTAAGTCATGTAATATACACAAAGATAAACTACCGCTATCATTTAATGGTTTAGCTTTTTTTATATTGACTGTTTGTACCCATTCTCCAGTAGCACAGTTGAACACATCTATGTGGGTTTCACTATATACTAACAAGTGACCATCCCTGTAACCTGTAAGCATTCATTTAGAATATCAACAATGAAATAATACATATTCTCAATGATATATATATATATATATATATATATATATATATATATATATATATATATATATATATATATATACATACATTTATACTAGCAAACCCGGCGATCTCCGTTTCGCCACCAGATGGCTTCGTTTTATGTAACATTTCGTTTGGTGATTAAAAGATGAAAATATTTTTTTTTTTGTTTTATATTTGAAAAGGAAAAATTTTATTTCATTTCACAACAGTAATGAAATCATTTCGATTAGAAAAATGAAGTGTTATTTAGTTGAACTTCTCTAAGTAAATGAAAGTGAATCCAAAGTAAATACTGAATCGAAGCGTTATACGTGTCCGCAAATTATCCGTTGCATTGAAGTGCTCTTTGGAAACCACATTTTTTGTTTTTTGATCTGACGTTAACACAAACAAAGCGGATGGTTTCCCAACTCGTGAACACGCAACGTATAACTGCCCATGTGAAAAACAATGATTTTCTAAATTTATCCCGCAAACACTAAGCGATTGGCCTTGCGACTTGTTAATTGTCATTGCGAACGCAAAGCGAACTGGAAATTGCAATCGTTTGAAGTCAAACGGAAGATCAGTCGGAATAATTGGTATTCGAGGAATACATACATTTTCACCTGCATACTTTCTGTTAATAATGGTTGCCTCAATCAAATTCGGCATTAGTCTTTTTACCGAAAGTCGAGTACCGAGTAACAAAGTCGCGGTGGATTCAAATTATGCAATATCATAATAACTGTACCAACTTTGAGTTGCAAGTTATGTGGTGGAAATCCTGGTAACTCCAGAGAGTTCAAAAACTCCGTTGAATAATTTACTACATCATGGGGATTTGTTATGGAATCAACGGATTTCTATGTCATCAAATCGCCAGCAATTTTTTATTGAATGGTGAAATTCAGTGCGTGTACATCATTATTCTTTGCGGCAAGAATTGCTCGTTGACTTAACCAAGCATAATTCTGATAATTCTCACTAATGTTTGGGAAAACATTTTCATTAAGAGCTAATTGAGAGTCTAAAATCAAATCGGTAAAAGTTGTTGGTAAGAGTAATTAATCCAGATGTCGCATCAACTGGAACTTTTCCATTTCCAACAGCTAACAAGTTTTTGGAAAATTGTGCAGCACTTTGATCATTTTGAAGTTGAACTCTCATATTAGTGGTTAGCGATAATGTTTTTCTGTTATTCCATAAAGGTGATGCATTCAGGCAAGCATTCAATTCATCTGCAGGCGTTCCACGGGGAATTACTCGCAACGTCTGCCTGAAATCGCCTGCCAACAATATCATCAAGCCGCCAAAGATGTTGTTATTTTGCCGAAGATCCTTCAGTGTGAAGTTAAGTGCTTCAAGTAATTTCTTATGTGCCATTGTGCACTTATCCCAAACAATGAGCTTGCATTGCATCAACAATTTTCCCATTGCACTGGATCGGGAAATATTGCATGTTGGAGTATCATTTGTGTTTAAATTGAGTGGCAACTTAAGCGCAGTGTGTAAAAATTATTTTCCCGCTTTTCTGTTGAAATTTTTACTGAATTTTCTTTGCTATAAACCTCACGGAGCCCGAGACCTTTCCAACGAATGCAAAACCGTGGAAATCGGTTCGTGCGTTCTTGAGTTATAGCGTCAGGAAGGAAAACCCGACTTATTTTTATATAGTAGATATATCCATTTCTGCTCAAAGTATGTTTAATGGAATTACTTTATTAATGATTGCCTTTTAGAAATTATATTTTATTTCCTCTATAAGTTGGTAATAATCTCTCTACTAAGTTTTCTTAGACTAAGTCTAAGTTTTCAATTCAATAACATTCCTTTCCTCTTTAGGCAAACTATTTAACAAAATAAGACCCTTGTGAAACAGATCATTACCCTCAAAATTTGTCCTCAGTATATTCAGACAGAAATCACTTAATTTGAAATGTATAACAAGCATATAACAACTCACTAATAGCAGAAGGAACAGCTGGATACATGATTTCCCTCTCTCTGGATTTTCGGCCATGTCTATCTACATAAGCAGCTAAAGTTCCAAAAACAAGAAGATATTCATGTCGAGGAAGTTCAATCACCCTTAGAGCTTCCACAGGACTACAGAATAATGTACTATAGAGTGGATTGTCTTGATGTAGTAGAGCTAAAAAAATTGAATTTTATGGGTATCTACAGTAGGTTGAAAGTACTTTCAACTTACATATAAGTTGTGGTTCCCCTTGAAGATTATAAACAGTAAAACAAGATGGAGATCCCACACATAACCTACAGTCAGATAGTAGTTGCAGGGACTGAATAACAACAGGTAAAACCACTTCTCTAATTCTTTGATGTCGTAATCTTGTTCTGGTTATTTCGTATATCAAAATTGAAGAAGAATTTTGCTGCAAAATAATTTAAATTGATACTTTTTCAGAATAATAGCAGAATGATCTTACTTGTTTTCGAACAGCAACACATAGACAAAATGTTAATGGTGCTCTAAGAATAGGACCAACTGTCAATACTGCACATCCTTTACTCTCAGCAACTTTGATCCATTCGGTTTCATCACCATCAAGAGCACGTATAGGCACCAAGCGAACGTATCGTTGTTTACCACTAACTACAACTAAAAGATGCTCTTCACTAATATATTCCAACTGGAAGATTTTCTTTGCTTCGCCCACTCGGGCTATTTCTGATCTGAAATAATTTTTATTACTTATTAGCAAATAGAATACGCTCAATGAACACATGAGATGACTGAAGAAATGTTCGGCTCTGATAAATAGAATTATTATATATTACGAGTATAATTAGTATATCTTATTTCCAGAACAAACACAATATGCAATTTTCTTGCCATAAAATTTCGTAGAAATGGCTTTACTTTTTTGACTTTCAGATTTTGAGCCATTAAGAAAAACCAAGATTACAAAGAATCACATAATTTACTGCATTATTTAATCTTAGTTTAAAAATAATAACAACTTTTACTATAAATGAAAGTTCCCATATAATTTTAACTGAAAAAAGCTTCAATTGTAAAATGTAAACGCTTGTTGAAAATAAAAAATCAGTAGATTTTTTCAACATACACAAATGAGCATCCATAAAACAGCATTTTTTATTTTTGGTAAACAACCAGAAAAATGTATAAATGCAATTGGTATAAGAAACAATTAGAGTATGTATTAAGATATATAATTTCTAATAGCATTACCTATCTAAGTCAAGACAGTACATCCCGTCCTCAGTTCCTAAGACCATGCGATCTGGATCGATTATGTTAGCGCTAAGAACGTTCCTAAGAATTGTCTGTGTATTGTCAATAAGTTCTCTAGCTAAAAACACAATTGTATTTGGAAGGTTATTCCGTTTCATAATACGATGTAACTCAGAAAGGGCCACCACCCATTTGCTCTTCTCAGCTTCAGAATCTGCTAACATTAATGTTGCATTTCTTGGTCCTGGAGGTTCCATAAGAGAGGTAGTCACCTAAAAGTAGTTCTCTATATTAGTCTATCTTTATAATATGATATATACCAAAGTATAGAATTAATTTGTAATTTTATATTGTATCAATAAAATAAAAAAACAATGTTCACCTTGAATATACATGGGATATCCTTCTTATTGGCATGAATAACATCTGAATCTTTCACACCGCTAACGCTAAATTGGAGATCTCTCATATCTAACACTTGAGCAACGTGAACACTAGGTAAGGCATTACGATCAGCTGATATGTCGTAGAGAAATAATTTAAAGTCGCAGACAACGACGAATTGACGTACCCAACCTTGAAAGCAAAACAATTATTTATTATAGAAAATACATTTGTAATGTAAATTACATGTTACCTTTTTTCACACCTCCCTGCTTTGGAACTTTCACATAACCTTCATATGCAGTTCCAATACCTCTGGTGGGATCTATTCCTAATGGTCTTTTTGCTGAAAAGAACATTCAATATTAATTATTAAGAAAAATTCATTAAAAATTGCATTTTTTTTTGATAATTAACTCTTAGTAAAAAAAATGAAACGTACGACACTCGGGGACTACCGCGGTAAAGCTATTGCATGGCATTTTTATCAATTTATATAATTATAATTATTTATTTATTTTTTATTTATGCAGTTTTTTTTTATATTAATTCAAGTTACACTTTTTGAGAGTAGTGACCGATAAGAAAACAATTTTTTTTCTTTTATTGAATAAATGAGAAGTTAATATCGTTTAAAATATTTTTATTATCTTACAATACATGTAGATTATTCAAGAATTTTTATCATTGAAACTATAGGTTTATGGTAACTGAAATAAGAAACATAAGTTTGAGACTTGATATTCTCTAAATATCTGGAAAATACCGATTTTTTATTAGCGAAGTTGATGATGAAATCGCCTGCCAAGATAAGTGGAAATTTATTACCATTTGTACCAAGTATTTTCGACCCTTCTTCAGTGTACTCCAGTTAAGTGCGATAAATAAAATGCTCTACCTCGTCCAATTTTGGATTCGAAGAAATGAAAATTGCTACCATGTCTATGTGTAGGCCATTTAAAAGTTTGCATAAGCACGCACAAATATCTCCAACAAATGAGCGCCTGTACAGTCGTACCATATACATTAGGGTGGGTCGAAAAAAATCGATATTTTTTTTTCGGATCGTAATACCGCGGAAAAGTTGCTAAATGGTATGACTAAATAGGGGAAAAAATATAAAAATTATCGGATGTTATCTTCCGTTCGCGCATAAGCTCTAAAGTTTTGAAAAAAATAATTTTTTATCATCTTCCGTTCGCGCATGGACATCCAAATATAGCCAAAATACAAGAAAATCGGATTTTTGTCCTATTTTCTTTTCATGTATAGTTACAGATATCAATAATGTAATACCTAATATCTGATTATCGTTATTGGCTGTGATGGCACCAATGTTAACACCGGATTGAAAAACGGTATAATACGCCGTATTGAAACACACTTAGGTAAGCCTCTGCAATGGGCAGTTTGTCTTCTTCATTTTAATGAACTACCCTTCCGCCATTTATTTCAGTATTTAGATGGTAAGTCGACCGGGCCAAATTCTTTGAAAGGACCGATTGGTGGGAAATTGATCAAATGTGAAACACTTCCAGTAGTGCAGTTTGAAAGTATTGATTGCCAAATCCCTGAGATAGACAAAAAAACTCTTAGTAAGGATCAGAAGTATTTGCTGGAAATATCAGAAGCGATTAAATCAGGTGAATGCCCAAAAGATTTATCAATCAGGGATCCAGGACCTTTGTCTCACTCCAGGTGGCTAACAACAGCTAACCGTGCTTTAAGACTCTACATTAGTCAAGAAAATCCAACTGCTGAGTTCCAGGAAATAGTAATATTCATTCTGAAGTCATATATGCCGATGTGGTTTTGTATTAAGAAGACCAAACTTTTTAGTGATGGCCCTAAGCTCGTGCACCAATGTATTGAAACCTCAAGATATCTTAAAGATAAACTCAAAGCTGTAATTGACCCAGTTATAGAGAGAAATGGGTTCTTTGCGCATCCAGAACATGTTATGATTACTATGACTCAAGATCCCAGAAAACATATAAGAGAACTGGGCCTCCGCCGCATCATTAAGGCAAGAGAAAGAGACCAAAAGAGGAAAACAATTCGAACGTACGTGGCACCTAAGCTAAACTTTTCCGCAACAGACTACACGGAATTAAATTATTGGACAAACTGTGAATTTTCTTCGCCGCCTCTATTGAAAGATGTCACTGATGATGAACTGAAAACCTACATCAAAACAGAAGAAGTACCGAAGTGGGAAATCCTATCACAGAAGATGCCAGTCCATACTCAAGCAGTGGAGAGAAGCGTCAAGTTGGTGAGCGAGGCTTCTGCTAAGGTTTGCGGATCTGCAGCTCGAGACGGGTACATAAGAACGACACTTAAGTCAAGGTCCACGATGCCAGCCTTTGATAACAAAAGACAGTTCAAACTACCAGACATGTAATCTATTCGTAAGTGAAATATGTACTTTGTAATTATTGGATAATACATCAATAATATGTTGAAGCTTGTATATATTTATTTTTCCTAAGTCCACATTTCAACACTTTTTTGCTATTTTTACAGCCCATGCGCGAACGGAAGATGTTAAAACTCAATACCAGTATTTTTATATTAATTCATTAGTGTGTCGTAGATGACATTTTTCCCTATTACATATTAAATATCGTAATAAAAAAAATTATTAAAAATTTCCAAAAAACTTTAATTTTTTCAAAATTTAATCAAACTTTAGAGCTCATGCGCGAACGGAAGATAACATCCGATAATTTTTATATTTTTTCCCCTATTTAGTCATACCATTTAGCAACTTTTCCGCGGTATTACGATCCGAAAAAAAAATATCGATTTTTTTCGACCCACCCTAATATACATACACGTTAAGCGAACGCTCGGCCGAGCTACATGGTAGGCGGAGTGGGGGGTGTTAGGTTTTATTTTCGTTACGGGATTTCTTGATTCCGTCGCCGCGCTCAAAGCCCGAGATAAAAGCTATACAATAGCTTAATATTATTCCATTAAGTAGCAATGAAGAAATAAACATATTCAGAAAAACTCATTAATGCATATTGTTTAGTGAAAAGAAAGTAATGAAATGAAGAATCGTTGTTTTTTATTTAATGCCTCAATTTGGCTCCTCTCGAAATGCACTTTCTATTATAGTACGCCCAAGGTAATTCTTTGTTCATAAGCGATTGGGTTTAAACCTGAGGAATGTATAACTTCTCCGAGGGAATTTAAAATGACCGACTTGCAGGATTTCACCATGTTTTGTGATTAGAGAAGATTTATTTATTTATTTATTTTTAGTGTGTGGTATATATAATAATCATATCCCTTCTACCCTAAGGTTTATATTTAATTTTCATATATAAACTTTTTCCAATCTTTTATTATTAATATAATAAATATAAACAGAATTTTATGGTATCAACAAATTGTTACTTACTTTGATCTGATGGAACCGGGCAAACTGGTGGTACATGAGCACAGCAAGAAGTATGGCACGTAAAACCACATATTTCACATACCATTCCTTGCCTCATCAAACCAACCATGAGAGATGTACAATGACTACACTTGGTAGGACTAGAAAATGTTCGTACTAAGAACTGATGCGCTTTATGCTTCATCGGCGATTGATTATCATGCTGAAAATAAGTGTCAATAATATGATGATGTTATAGAAATATATGCTTAATAAAATTTTACAGTCTTTTTTGAAATTAGAGGAACACTTTTTTTTAATAAAAAACAATGCTGATTGATTCGTCATAGAAAACAGTTTAATAACAAATTTCCTGTTCATCTGTATACACTTTTGAAATTTCAATTCAATGTTCTGATTTTTGTAGTCTTTTTGTAGCAATCCTTTAGATGGCTATAGAGAAACTAGTTATAAACTAAATTGAGGAGAATTTTCTCTTCAATTTTCCTCTCTAATATTTAATATAGACTTACCACACTGATTTCTGAAAGATTACTTTTCGAACTTGTCATGCTTAAAGCTCTATTATCTTCAATGTCGCCTTCCTCTGACTCTATCGAACCTCCTTGATAAAGTAAAGAAGGCAAAGGTGGTACATTATCGTAATTTTGCAGGTTTTGATTATGTGAAGAATTTGTTTCCTTCAAAAAATGATCCAAATATGACATTTGCGAAGCGGGCCTTTCTGATACTGAGAAGAAAATTAAATAATGAAAATAAGTGTTAAAATATGTCAATATGAAAAGAATGAAATGGCATCACAAGATCTACTTATGAAATATATTATAAAATGGAGATTTATTACAAAATTAACGCAATAAGCAGATGATTTTAATAAGTTCGTAAATAAACTTTTCACTCATATACAATTTATTAATAATATTTGCAGTGCCAATGAATCACCAATTCAATAAAATCAAATATACCATGCCAAACCATGAACTAAAACCGCGATTAGAAAAACCAATCCAATTTCATTGAACTGATGATACTACTGATTAGTCTATAAAACCAAGTAGAGCTCATTCAATATTCTCAATGTACTATAATTTCGAATACATCGCTCATATACACTTATTCAATAGGATTTATTGAATTATTTCAATGATCTATTCTCTAGATAAACACGATTAAAATTCGTCTTCATCTAGATTCAAATATTTTAAAAATTTCAATATTTTTCCCAAAATTAGCTATGTATCACATCTTTAGTAAATAATTTTTAAATGAGCGCAATATATATATTTTATATATATATATATATATATATATATATATATATATATATATATATATATATATATAATCGATTACTTTCGCCAAATTCTTAGAAAAATAGTTTTACTACACGCAAAATAACAAACGGTCACTATTTTAAAATTTACAATTTTCAATTTGAGTCACTTAATACAGTATACAGGTAGCTTCAAAGAATAGGTTGTGGAAAATGTATGCTAGAATGAGCATATTGCTCAACTAGAATTTTAATTAAAAGTTATATGAATGTAAAAACAATGGAACATAAAGTTAGAAAATTTATTTTTTATTTAAGATCCCATTTTTGAAAAAGGCGTAAAGGGATATTATTTATTGATAAAGAATATTTAACAAGCTCACCACACATTCACTAATATAATAAACTATAATTGAAAATATCAAGCAAAATAGTGAGGAATGTAGAAAGGTAAATAATATTAGCACTCCAAGCAAGATTATCGAAATTAATAAAAAAAAAACAGCAAAGCTTGTTATGTCAACCTTAGCTGCAAAGACTAACCCTTTGTTTGACGCGTGCTCACTGACGATACTCCCACACTTGCTGCTTGCAATATATTTATTTTTCTTAAGTAGTTCAGAATGGTAAAGAATAAACTATTTTCAATTTAACAATTTATTGATGATTCGAAACAACGAAAAAACAATCACATAGAGAAAATCAAAACTGAGCAAATTACCCTATTTCCTCATGAACTAACTTTACAAAAATTAAAATGGAAACGTCTGCATAAATATTTATATATTATCAACTTAAAGATTTATCAGATATATACAATTTACATCATTTTAAGATTTACCTGTAATAGTTCATTATTAGTTGTAACATTTATATAATTTTCGAATCATGGACATTGATCCATATCAGAAGCAACTCAGGATAACATAAGGAATAATTTTTTTAAAAGTAGCTATAAAAACATTTATTGCGCATTTTTTAATCACAGATTTTTTTTAAAACGGAAAAAATTAATCTTCTAGAATGAAATATATATTTCCTTCATAAAATTTCCATGTGTTTTCTTCTATTATCTAAAATAACCTGGTATTCTCTATTTATTTTTCATAACCTTGCATTATGGTGAACAAAAAATTTAATTTTTACAATTATAACATAGATATTTTGTTGTGTTTACGGAATTGCAAAAGTCAACAAGCTGAAAACTTTTCAAAGCCTGAATTTAGTAAATTTGATATTTGAGAAAGCAATATTAATTTTCAAAATAATATATATACAATTTACTTCTGATCTCATTTGATTTTCACTCGATTTCAACTCAAGAAATAAAAATTTATGAATTATGAAATAATTGATGCAGAAATATATAACTCAATCATTTTATGACCTACAAGTCCTACTCGCCACAACTGTAACTTGTAATGATCGATTCATATACATTTATATTGAAATAGTGTTTCGCCAAACTTTGATTTTTCTCTTCTATTATATTGAGATATAAAATGGTTTTAAACATTTACAAAAACAAATGTATACAACTACTGATATGTAAAAAAATTCGAAAGTAAATAATGGGAAAAATAAATGCTAAAGGTAAACTAAATTGAAAAAAAGCAAGTGTACTGGAGATTGATATGATTAACCATATAATCGTATGAAGAGTAACATTATTCCCCAGAAGCACGAAGTGATTCCAATGACCAGGGGCAGATGCTTCAACCATGAGCTAACTGAATATACACAAAAATTATCATCCCAACTGGGAGTGCTAATATACATTGTAGCCAAATGTATATTATAACTTTAAGTTTCCACAACCTCTTGTTTCAATAACTTTCAATTTTGTAAATTTTTCAGTTGAAATTCCGATCTCTAAAGATAATTGAAAACGCAGATAGATTTTACACTTTTGAAGAGTATGAATAAAAATACGAACATCTATGAAAAATGTAAGAGCTTTATAGAAAATAACAGGATAAGAATTTAAATGAAAATAAGACTCAAACAAGACATTGTTTCATATATATATATAATAATGAATAACAATTATTCAAATATATCCAACATAATTTCATGAAAATCATTGAAATCGATTTTTCAATATAACAATCACCTCGTTTCTATTATGTTTGATTCTTAAAATCATCTTGATAACTGATCTGATATAACACTGAACTAATTTTTTGTTGTAAGATACAAATGAAACGCATTGTGCAATATAAATTCAAAAATGTTTTTAATCTAGAATATCAAGTAATGTAAGGGAACTAGAAATTTTCAAACCGCCATCTCCGAGATTATTTTTAATATATTTTTTTGTTCAGACGATTTCCATTGCTCAGCTACCATTTTTAACAAATATACAGAAAAAATACACCAATTGTTTTATAGGAGTAAGTATTTAATCATTTTGGCATTTACTTTGGTGTAAATCCATTATAATAACTATAGGAATCAAATTTAAACACTTGAATTTGATTTACCTTTTATTGTCATAACGACACGATTTTCGTAGAAATAGGGGACTTTCAGACGCTAACAGAATATGATTTTGTTAGTGTCTGAAGAAGTCGTTTATCCCAACATCTCGACGAAACGCCTTACGTTATTACAAAAAAAGTGTAAATCAAATTCAAGTGTTTGAATTATTTTATGGTTACTATAGGATTGAGTCCAAGTGCATTTTGGTGGCCCAAGGGCTTGACGAGTTTTCTAAGCATCAAAACTGATCTTATGTCTTCTCAAGTAGTGAACGCTAGATACAAATGTACAAATTATGTAAAAATAAAGGAGAATTTAGACTTTGCAAATTAATTTTACTAAAAGAATTGCCTGCAAGTGTTTTGAGTAATACTGTCATCCAATATGACCAACTTCATGTTTTTCCATTCAGAAAAATCCAAGCTCAAACTGCCCATTGATTTTACACATAAATGCAATGACAACGGAATTATCAAACAGTAAAGGCTGTTTCCATAAGCTATTCAAATGCCATTAAATTGAATTATTGCATTTTATAACATTTTCAACATCTGCACAAAAATATTCTACTTTTTAAATTTCAATAATGATAAAAACCATTGTCATTCTATAAACATTTAGAAGTAGGAAATGAGGAGTAATATTCGAACATATGAACTACATATCAAGCAAAACCTAGGCAAAAATATGATTATATGTTTTCCTTAATTTTGTTGTAATGAGGAAACAGAGCTTTTTTTGATATCTCTTTTTTGTATTATAGGATATATTTTAACATTATACAGCTATACAATAATAGCAAAAATAAATCACATTGGCTACAATGTTTTCATCGTTAATTACAAAAAGAGACAAGCAAAATAAAGGAGTTTATACTTACATCCTTCAGAATCCAGTCGACTCTGTAAATCTTTCATAAGTTTTTCTTTCTTCTTTATATCTGTCGATAAGGCATCATTTCGCTGTCGACATTCTCTCAGTTCTCTGGAACAAACGATAATATACGTAAAGACAATACGAATAAAAAAATAATATACGAATGACAATAGTAATAAATAGTAAATAAATGATATCTATTGATGATTTCTTTTTGAAAATTTTTACTGGTTTTTTTAATTTTCCCTTAGGACGAGAGTGGTTGAATGACTCTACAATGCATTTAAAACTTTTAAAAATATTAAACTATAAAAAATAACTGAATGAAGAATAGAAAATTATATATATATATATATATATATATATATATATATATATATATATATATATATATATATATATATATATATATATATATATATAAACTCCCCCATGTGGATATTAATGTTAGAAACTTATCAAATGAAAAACTTACTTTTGAGCAGCATGTAAGGCTTCTCTGGTTTTACTCAGATCTTCACTGATAGCTTGTTTAGCCTGAATTTCAGACTGAAGTGAACTTTGTAAATTGAGCAGTTCCATTTTATCCAGCTTCTGTGAACGACGATTTCTCCAATTTTTATCACCACCACTCACAGCATTTGACACACCTGAAATAAAATTCAATCAAAACAGAAGTCAATAAAATATTAATACATATGAAAACAAACTGGCGTTTGGTTGTAAATATTGTTGACAATATAGATATTTGACATCAATACTGATTGTAATAATTCCATATTAATATATTGAATACTGAATTTGTTAATTGTTCGTGGTAATAATAAGATTAGCGCGATGATATTGAGATTAACTTAATATTGGATTTACTTGGACTTTTAAACAGTTATGCTATTAGCGGTGATATCGAAATGAGTTGAGATTTTGATTATTTCTATGGTCAAAAGGTCTAAAAAAGTAGTGAAGTAAGTAATAAGTAAATAACTAGTATACTGTGCAATTTGGTAATATTAGTCATTAAGATTCAGCATGCTTTTTTGACTATTTGGATATATAAACAAAATTTAGATAATTAAGAGAACACAAACATTAAAAAACAAACTGCACTAACTAAACATCGAAATATTACCATAAATAATTATATATATATATAAATATTATCATAATTTTACAAAATAATAAAGCAATCATAACAATTTTTTTCATAATTTTATCAATTGTGAAAAAAATTTTGATATTTGATCAATTATGAAAAAACTATATTTCAAAAACCAAAAAGATAGAAAAAATTTGAGATACTTTGGAAATAATAAGTATCCAAAAAAATTTATCAAATTCCTGAATGACGGAAGAGATATAGAAAATTCTAATTTACAGAAATATCAGATAGTAATTATCGATAAAATAGAAAGATTGCTATGTAAATTTGAAATAAGTTTCAAGATTTTTGATATTTTTTATCTGTCTATTTCTTCTTTTGCTATGGACTAAATCAATCAAATTTTACACAAACTGTCAACAAAGAGACCTTTAGTTCTAATCTATCCCTTAAAAACATTGAAAACTAAACACGTTTAGTGAAGCTAAACAATAAATTGAAAGAATACATCAAAATATTTCCCCTGATCAATATTTTTGAGATAATTTTTAGTTACTGAACTTCTTTAGAACATTATAAAAGAAAGTAAAACCAGTTAGTATTTTTTAAATTTCATTATCTTGTAAGACGATAATGTTATGTAAGAATTGGAAATATCTATAATATAAAAATGAATCGAAAAAATGTGTTGGTAAGCGCATAACTCAACAACGCCTAGATCGATTTTGCCAATTCTTTTTTTTTAATGTTCGTTGAAGTCCAAGGATGGTTTTTACGGCGAAAAATTCGAATAATTGACGGGAAAACCCTAAATACAGCCCTTTTCTTTTTCCCATACAAATGTTTTCTAACTAAAATATAGAGTAAATTTGAACGTTATTGCTATTCAATAAAGTTCATATTAAATTGACAAGCACTCACTGTTGTCTAAGAAATGTAGGTGTAGTAGATTGATTGATTGATTGATATATCAAAACAGTGTGCGTGTGCACGTTGGATGATCTAATGTCGTGTTCCGAAACTCAATAAAAAAGATAATATCGGGAACCCGACCAAATTGAATAGTCACAAAATGTAAGAGCTACAGATCATTAGTACTGATTTTCAATGTGGTCATCCTCGCGATATTATTTCTTTTGTTTTAGTTTCGCACGCGACATAAAATGCATCAGTTTTCACGTCATTACATCAGTCAAACACAAACTGCGTTAGCAAAAGTGTTTTATTATTTTTAATCATTCATTTAATATCCCTATATGTGCTAAATTATTTAAATACATATTAATATTATGTAAATGAGATGAACACCGAATCTATATATATAAAACTGTATCCATATTTCCCTTGGTCACGCCGTCACGCGTGAACGGCTGGACCGATCTCACTATTTTTTGTTGTGTTTGTTATTGTCAGGGAAAAAAATTTAAAAAATTCCGTGTAAAATTATTAAATTTAAGAATATTTAATTAATAATATAAGTAACAAATAATTATTACACACGTTAATATATTATACACGTTACTAACATAGCACCTGGTATATTTGATTATAAAGAAGAATACATAGTTTTCTTTAATTTACAGTTGAAATTTCGTTTTTAAAAATGCTAGATATAGGATGTACAAACTTAAGTCGCAGAATTCGCAATGTAGCAAGTCAAAAATATAAAAGATCGAGTCAAACTGACGAGCAAAGCGAAGCTAGGAATGAAGTTGAACTGAATCGATGGAATCGAAATTAACAATATTAAAAGTTTGTATTTAACTCCCATCAACCTGCGTTCAATTACAACATTGAAATAGATTATAGTTCACAGCAAATCGTTGCTATTGGACCAATGAACGTTGTGTGTCAATATTGCAAGGCAAAGTTTAATTGTTATTGACAATTAAATTCTACCAATGATGAGACAAAATATTGCGCGAAAAGTCAATTCAAATAGACGATACTGGTACAGCCACCACAGCCACTATTTATTGGTTTCCAGGATTGAACAAAATTCTGAACATTTTTTGACTTATATCCAGCAAATATCTCATATAAATTATATGATATAATTAATGATGAGATATATGAGACAAGTACTTGCTACGAAATTAGGAATATGCCGTTCAACTACAGAACGGACAAGTCCTGTAACTTTCAATGCATCAAACGTGTTAATATAGGAATTTTTTCATAATTCGACTGATTTTAAATAACAGGAAATATTGCAGTCCCTTCGTAAGTAAGTCCCTAGCTCCACACGGGATAAATATTAAAAACAAGATAGTGTAGCAGAAATAGTAGAACATGACTTTCCAGCTTCTCGAAAAATATACGGAGAAAAATAAATGGGCGTACAAAGTTCGCCGGGTCAGCTAGTAATACGATAAAATGAATAGATGAATGGTCAACCTTGTATAATAGAAAAAAGTCTTAATACCACTGGAGCTTGTAATGTGTAATCAGTTTAGTCTATTGGATAATTAAGTATCAAAATATAATGTGATTTAAATACCTGCATGTTTTAAGTAGTCTAACTCTTCTGTCATCTTTGTGGCTAGCGCTTGAAGATATGCCCTTGCGTCCTTTTCGTCGCTGACCCATTGAATTATTTCCGCTAACTGAGATTCCCACTGACCTAAAGACTCTTGCTTATTTCGTAATTGTTCATATTCTACTTCGAGGTTAGCTCGTTCCGATTGTAATCGGTTCATCGATTCTGTAAGCTAATTACAGAAATTTTTTAAAAAATCAGGAATATAAATTTTTACTTTTTTTTAACATAAAATATATTACATAATGTATGTGTATAAATATATAAATATTTATAGATTAGATAGAACTATAAAATATGCAGAAGAGTTTACTCATTTATTTTCAATAATTCTCACCTTGAAATATATATTGAAATTGAAGAAATCAAATTATGCAAATATGTTTAATAATATCACAAAATCTTTGAAGCATGTTTATGCATATATATATATATATATATATATATATATATATATATATATATATATATATATATATATATATATATATATATATATATATATATATATATATATATATATATATATATATATATATATATATATATATATATATATATATATATATATATATATATATATATATATATATATATATATATATATATTATATATATATATATATATATATATATATATATATATATATATATATATATATATATATATGAATATCCACATTCTAACAATATAGCAATGAACTCACAAAGTGGACATTAGAAGATAGTTTTTTGTTGTCTTCTATCATCATTTGTTTTTCCCTATCGTGTCTACGGTTCAATTCCGAAAACATTTGTTCGCTATCTGAAAGGGCTTCTATTCTAGATTTTTCTTGTTTGTCTTTTAATAATTGAACCTGAACAAAACAAATTAAAAGAAACAATAAAAATAACATAATTAACTGAAAAGCTATTAAATTATTCGTTGCATTTGCTTACCTCGCGTTCTTCCCAATAAAATATAAATGAATATTTAATAAATAAATGAAAAATAAATATATATATATATATATATATATATATATATATATATATATATATATATACATATATATATATATATATATATATATATATAGATCTTTATTACAAAGCTGAACCATGTGGAGTTTATGACAATTCTGAACCACCCATAACCCAGGTATTGAGCTCTTTTGTTACGACGTATATTGTATCAAGAACATGTTGAAAACTTATAATTCATTATATACTCTTAAAATTATATTAGGAAAAAGTGTATACAAAACATTATTTCGACTGTCCTAAACCATGTTACATTTCTCACAAATCTGAACCAGCGTATATAAATATCATTATCCGTACGTACTATTAAGTCTCTATGGCTCTCTGCCTCTTGCAGTTGTTCCCTTAGCTGTGTTATTTCTAAGTTATATCGAGCTTGTTGTTGATTCAAACTTTCATTATACTGCAACTGGAATTAAAATTTTAAATTTCATTGAAAACTCCTCTTCCCAATAAAATATAAATGAATATTTAATAAATAAATGAATAAATATATATATATATATATATATATATATATATATATATATATATATATATATATATATATATATATATATATATATATATATATATATATATATATATATATATATATATATATATATATATATATATATATATATATATATATATATATATATATATATATAAAACTCAACATTGTTGGCATATCACGCAATTGGTAGCAGCCGGTAGACACGTGTTTCGAGCTTATTGGCTCCCCTCAGAACGGCTGCTACCAATTGCAGGATATGTTGACATTCGGCCTCCTCTTCCCAATAAAATATAAATGAATATTTAATAAATAAATGAATAAATATATATATATATATATATATATATATATATATATATATATATATATATATATATATATATATATATATATATATATATATATATATATATATATAACTAATGTTGGCATATCACGCAATTGGTAGCAGCCGGTAGACACGTGTTTCGATTATTGGCTCCCCTCAGAACGGCTGCTACCAATTGCAGGATATGTTGACATTGTCCACTTTTCTTTAAATTTTTACCCCAATCAAATTCTATTCATATTATATATATATATATATATATATATATATATATATATATATATATATATATATATATATATATATATATATATATATATATATATATATATATATATATATATATATATATATATATATATATATATATATATATATACATATTAAATATTTTTATAATAAAATAATTTAGTTATTATATAACCACCAACTACAAATTTCATGTTTTGTTGTGACATCGCTTTCAGCACAATATAACAAAAAACTTACTATTACTGAAAACTACTACATATAACATACAACACTCTTAAGTCAGGTGTTTTTTAAAAGAAACTATTACCCTTTTTAATGAAACTTTCATCATAAACTAACATATTGATGGAGATATTTTCATGATGTGAGGAGAAAATTCTCTCATATGAAAAAGATCAAATTGTATTAATAATATCATCGAAACATAAATATAAATATTTTAATATAAAATAATATATAAAAAGAAATAATAATCATAAATTAGCAAATAATGACAAAATATAATATGAATGAATATCTACTACAAATTATATAATAATTTGGAATATATTTCTGAATTATCTTTGATTAAATATAAGGTAAGGTAATACTAAATAAAAATAAAAAATATAAATTTAATAAAAACACCTCTTTTAGTTTGACAGAATTATATAAATTGCTTAATAATCTTTTTTTCAAGTTAAACTGAACAAATATTCTCCAGAGTGAGATATATATATTTATGTGTTTTTATTCAATTTATATTAAAGCATGTTTCATAAAGAGATCAGTGAATCATCAATCAATAAAAAAAAAGACATATAACCTAAAAATAATTTCTGAGGTATATATGATACATAATTAGCTCTAAATATTACCTCCAGTTTCTCCAATTCAGCCTTAAGTCTCAAATTGTCCTGATCCCTAGGGCCCAATTCATTCTTAACTCTTAATCTGTCTGACTCTGCCTGCATTTGTCTGCAGTACTCCTCTGACCTTTCCCTTAGTTTCCTTTCCTTGGTGGCTTCAGCAAGGGCTTCATCCACTCTAGATTCCAATTCTCTGCGCAACTTTTCAGCTCTTCTGATATCATTCCTCAGGGAGTCGACTTTTTGCATTACTGTTTCCAATTCTTCTTCCTTATCACGTACCTGATAGTTTATATTATACATTAGAAGCTTTTCTCACAATTGTGCCATTGGGTATCAAAATAGATTGAATAACCACCGAATTCATCTCAACCCAAACTTGAGTATATAAATATTAAGTATAATATTTAGGTATATTATATTGTTATCATTCTATATTGTATACCATATGTATAATATATATATATATATATATATATATATATATATATATATATATATATATATATATATATATATATATATATATATATATATATATATATATATATATATATATATATATATATATATATATATATATATATATATATTATACATATGGTATATATATATATATATATATATATATATATATATATATATATATATATATATAAATGTTCAATAACTCTAGACAGGTCATACCACCCTACTTTCTTGTAAACTTTAAATTTTCCTTACCTGTCTAGATAATTTTTGTTTTTGTTGCCGTAGTTCTGATAATTTATCAGAAACTTCAGCATATTCGGCCATCGCAAGCTTCTTTTGTGAAAGGCTATCTTTTAGTTCTTTATCTTGAAATTTCAGCTTTTCCATCAAATCATATTTTTCTTTCTGGGATTCTTCTTTTTCTTGTTTCAGATTTCTTATAATTTTTTCCAATTCTTTTAATTTCACTGCAAGCAATATGCTACTTTTTCAGAAAAATTTACAACAAAAATCGTTTCAATATTTCTATGTTAAAAAAAGAATAAATGTTTGAAAAGTATTCAAGCAAAACAAAGAAATACAAATTTTGTTAGTTTTATTCTCATATAATTGTGTTATTGAAATAATAACAAGGGAAAAGTAAGTTATTGGCATAAGATATTTGCATCTTCAATTAGCAAACAGATAAAGTTATAAAAGTTAAAGTAATAATAAGTTGATACATATAAATCAGATTTTATATCAATAGGTCTATACTTGCAAGTTTCAAACACTTCTAATTTTCATAGGTAATTTTATAAACTTACCACTTTCTGATCCATCAATGGCATCCAAAAACAATTCTTTTGAATTACTAGACTCAAAATTTCTCAACTGGGATTCTAGTTCACAGTTCCTCTTCGTCAACATATTTATCTCATCTTGTAACTTTCTTGTACCATCTGGAGACATCCTTTTTTCAATTTCCTTCTCCTGATTCAATGACATAATCTCATTGTTCTGTTTATTTTGTTTTTCGACTATTTTCATTGTTAAAGCATTAGTCAATGTTCCTAAATCTGATATACAGCTAAAAATGGAAAATAAAAAACACAATTATTTTTTTTCTATTAAAATATGGAAGCATAATTCTGTATGAAACACAATTTTGACGCATTCGCAAAATCCAATGATTCTAATATTTAATAATACCTGTCAAAAAGTGTTATATAATTACACAATTAAATTGGAAAAAATTTGATTGCAAATAGAATACCATAATTCTCAACACATTAATTCTTTACTGATATTTCAATAAGTTCATGTAATTGGATTCAAGTTTCAGTTTAAGATTAGAAAAAATAATAATGTGGGCATATAATTCACTCACCACCCTTCAGTAAACGTAAACCCAATGAAAGGTAAATGTAATCCAGTGAAGGCATTATTGGCAGTTGGAGGAATGGCATCAGATAACCTTACATCATTATCATCCACATCAAAGTTAGAAGTATCAGTTGGACTTGACACTTCTGGTACATAAGGGGCATTGCTATCTCTCAAACCATTCCAATCAACACCAGCAAACCATAGATGACTCTGTTACAACATGACAGATTTAAAAAATATATACATATTCTAAACAACAATGTAAACTAATGTGTTCTAAATTGTTTTATAAACATATTACGTTGAATTGTTAGGAAAATTAACTAATTTCAAATAGAAGTAAATTACACTGCCTCAGATTACTAAAGATAAATCATGAAATATTGAGTTTATTCAAATGATGTACTAAGAAATATATATTTTATAATAAAATACATTTTAATAATGTAAGATGATAGGAACTATAACGATGTTAGACCTTCTCCATCTTAATTCGAGTTTATATCATCTATGTTTACTATCTCTTAGTATATGTTGTGAAGAGATTTGAAACACTCATCACTTAAAATAAAGTTTTCTCACAAACTCAAATATATCATCCAGAGTGTTCATCATAGGCAATTTGCATATAACATTATATAATACACATATGAAACAAATTTCATTAATGAGTTCACCATATATCAGAATAAAAATATTGAATATTAAAATAGTTTGAGCTATAATAAAAAAATATAAGACAAGCCATATTCAAATACTCACTTTGAAATCCTGAATACCATTTTGACCTAATCTAAATTCCTGACTGCATATCAATTTCTTTATAAGATCTTTTGCTTCATCACTCACATCTATATCAGTAGGAAAATCAAAACAGTTTTTATGGTTCATAATTTTGCCATAAGTTTCTACAAGACTCTCTGCATAAAAAGGAGTTTCCCCATAAAGCATTTCGAACATACAAACACCTACAATAAATAAATTGAACAATATAAGCTGATTTAACATATCAGAATCTTACCCAATGACCACCAGTCACACTCTGGTCCATATCTACCCTGACCATCTTCCATAGCCTATTGAAAAAAGAACATAGAAAAGGAAAATTTATGAAAAAATAACAAAAAACCCACCCGTAATATTTCAGGCGATATATAATCGGGAGTTCCAACAGCAACATTTGATTGCACAGTACCATCTTCATTCAGTCTTAAACAACTACCAAAATCTGCTAACCTTATATGACCATTTGCATCAAGTAGTACATTGTCTGGTTTTATATCCCTAGAAGATGTTTTGGTATTGATTTGAAGATACTTTCTATAAAATGAAAATCAATATACCTATGTACATATTTCAAATTGTGTATAGAATCTATTGCTAGAACCATTTCAGCAATATAAAATCGAGCCATATCTTCTGGAAGACGATCTTCAAATTTACTTAATAATGTGAGGAGATCACCACCACAATAATAATCCATTACTAAATACAAATTTGTTTCATCCTGTACAACAAAGAAGAATAAAATGAAAAAGCTAAGTACTCAACATGAAACAAAATAGACAACACATATAAAAAAAATTATATCAATACCAATAATAATATTAACATAAAAAATTACAAAGAAAATGTATGTAAGTTATATTAAGTGTTGAAAATGGGTTATATTTGACCTTCATATATAACCAAATTGCAATTGATATTCAAATTACAATGACAGTATCAGATACAATACCTATTATATATTTTTTTATTTATTATACAACTATTTTTAAAATGGTAATTTTATTTTTCACATATGACAAAATAATTTAGATTTCATTAAAGTATTTATTCAACATTAGTCACAAAAATTGTCATTCCATAAAAATAACATCCTTTTGTATATATGTAATATTCCAATAGATTGGATATAAATTTTAAATGAGTATCCACATAGCTGTGGTTGTACTCAAGATTTACTCAATGAAACCAAATAGGGCTTTTACTGAGAATACTACATTAGATTAAGAAGAAACTAGGTACTGAAAGATCAACCACATTACATGTATTGTATTATCTACACAACCTACCTGAAATGCATAATGCAGATGTGTTATCCACCTTCTATCACCATAGACTAGAACATCCCTTTCTTCCTTAAAACATGCTGTCTCAGCTCGTTTTAACATTTCCCATTTATTGAGTATTTTCATTGCAAAAACTTTTTCAGATCCCCTAAACTTTACAACACAAACTTCTCCAAAAGCGCCTCTGCCTATCACTTTGATGATTTCAAAATCATCTCTACATAACCTTAAACCTTTCACTGAAGTTGCAACAGGTTTAACTGAAAATTTGAAATTAAGAATTTTTAATGACTGAGATTGAATTCTCACTTAAGTCTTGATGAAACATAATTAAATATTAAATTAAATTAAACTCTTGGCTTAATGTTTCACGATTATATTTAACAACATGAATTTGTCAACATGTTTCAAGCGTGAGCTCATTTTCAAGGCTAAAATACAGTCACTGTATTTTAGTCTTGAAAATGAGCTCACTATCGAAACATGTTGACAAATTCATGTTGTTAAATATAATCGTGAAACATTAAGCCAAGAGTTTAATTTAATTTAATAATTAAGAATTTATTGATGAAAGCAATTCTCAAGCCAAGATAAAAATTAAGCCAACATTGAATATTTTAGTTTTGGTTTCTTAGTTAATAAAATTAAAGTGAAGAAAAAATTGTAAATTTTTTTTCAACAAAAAAATTGTTAATTTTTTTTTAACAAAACTAGTGAATGAGATGAATCTTTCAATAGAGTACATTTTCACATTGACTTATAAAAGGCCACATATAAAATTTTTTTATATATGGAATGAATAAACCTACTTACTTACTTATATTTACCGAAAAATAAAACTCACCGAATTCAATAAAATTAGAAACAGTTTTCTCTTTTCGTAAACTAGAGTTGAAGCATTCATCATATAAAACAACAAGAATATCCAACAAAGTTTCTATGCTGAAGCTCTGTCCTTTTGCCACAACTGGTCCCCCAAGAAATAATGCCTCCAGCTGGCGAAGTCTGTGTTCACCTGCCACGCCAGGCATGGCTGCTGTGATGTTTTCACTCATCAGTTTTATTCATTTGTGCAAACTGCAACAGAGATAAGGTTCATAAATTGAATGTACTAGATCAACAAACAAGGAGCTATTTATAAGATAATATAAGATTTATTCATTTGTGCAAACTGCAACAGAGATAAGGTTCATGAATTTAATGTACTAGATCGACAAACAAGAAGCTATTTATATGATAATATAAGATTTATTCATTTGTGCAAACTGCAACAGAGATAAGGTTCATGAATTTAATGCACTAGATCGACAAACAAGGAGCTATTTATAAGATAATATAAGATTTATTCATTTGTGCAAACTGCAACAGAGATAAGGTTCATGAATTTAATGTACTAGATCGACAAACAAGGAGCTATTTATAAGATAATAAAAGATTTATAAGACTTTGCAACTCCTAAAACAGCATGTGAACAGATTATTTTCATTTCATATATATCTAACTATTATCAAATTCTGTAAATGGATAAGGGTTAAAATATTCAGTTTATGGTAATCACAAAGTTGAGTGACTGAATCTGCTTCAATATTACTATAATTGACAGACTGTCCCATCATGTACAGCAAGTATATATTACTTTTTTTATCTTCAGAGAGTAAGTCTAGAAAATGCTGCAGAATTATGGAATAAGAGTTTTCATCAGATTGTATTTGTATTTATTCCTCACTATATTTCATATTTACAATACAAATATAGCAGTCATAATGTAATGCATAATGATACATTGCTTTCTTTTTTAGAAATTGTTTTTACCTTTTCTTTCCAATTTCAATATTGCAATAGTTCACCTCGAAGTGAACTCCAAAATAAGAAGGATAACAAATCTATTCCAAACTAAAGGCATATCGACGACTCATGCTGCTATGTCTGCTTCTGGCAGTTATGGTTTTAATTAATTTTTTTATGATAAAAGAACACCAAAAATAAAAACTCTGAAACTAAAACCTTAAGTAAGCAATCTGAATTATACAATAAGCTGACCAAATATTGGTGGATTTCAAGTTCTATAGACCAATGTGAAAAAGTGGGACAAAATCTCTCAACATAAATTGTAACAATGTAACTCAAAGGCACCACATAAACCTTTTATTTTTCATTTCCGTATTTTATAAAACTAAAAAAACAATCAACATGTACTCCAAAGGGCAAGATGGTAAAACAACCAATTTGTTTTCTTTTTATTTTATTTTTTCAGAGAAAAGGCTTTGTAATAACATACAATGAGAGAAAACTGAAGAACCTGAATGTGAATGTAGATTTGAAGTATCCTTTGACAATATGATAACATACTACATAATATACTGCATACATACATAATATGATACATTTCTACAATCGTTTCAACTAAGCACCTTTGATTTGAAGCTAGCAGGTAATGGAAGCATAAACTAAATGAGAGACAAAAATAAGTTAGTAAAAAAAATAATAATTGGATATATGGCAATGAAAATGCAGACTATCTAGCTGATGTGCTTCAAAGTGAGGATACCCTACAAACTAGGTAACGAATTATGAAGATTAATTAATGAAGTCAAGAACTTATCATTTCGGAAATTAAAATACATAAACTTTTAGTAGAGTAACAGCTGAAAATTACAATATATAAAATAATCTATATACTAGATACTATATATAGTAATAGTAGGTATATCAACCATTTTTCAATGCTCAACTTGTCTAGAATATAGCCAAATTTCAAAAAGCTTTTTTTGAGTAAATATGTTAGAATTATTTGATAAATGTTTCAGTAAATGAGAAATTTGATACATAATACTTATAAGTGTTTGAATTTATGTTGGGATCCCGGGATTCGTTAAAGTTTCGTCAAAAGTTTTCAAAATAAATTTCAAGTGTTCTTTTCCTATTGAATGTCTCAATAATTAGAATAATAGTAGATAACAGGCATTCATGCTCACTTCCCTGAGCAATTACAAAAATGGATAAGACAAACTCAATGTATTATGTATTTATAAAATGAGGATTTATTCAATAATTTTCAAATATAACTTCCAGAATAATTTTCAAAAATCTCATTTGAGGTAAGTTGGATGTTTACAAAAATACTTCCTGAATGTCAAACAAATATTTGCAACTCCTAAAATGGGTTATTGACATATTATTTCGAAAAATATGAACTACTCCATTTATTTTAATTCGTTTGTTGTTTCATATTAGTAAAAATCCACTGTTCACACGAAATATACAACTATAATCATATAATACTTAAATTGCTTAGTATCGAAAGATTAACCTATATAAAAGAAATCAAGTAATATCTCAAAATAATATCAAAGATTATCGACTATATAAACCGATGATTACATGATCTATTCAAGTTTAATTAAAAATTTTATTACCTTTAAATTTGATAAATTATAATAAGACAGTATTGCTTGCCATTTGAAAACACTTTCAATAAAAACTTTCAGCAGCCATTTTAGTGATTACAACTTCTCTTCCAATCCCAATTCCCAACTCCCCCACTAGGAAATTTTCATTCACATAATTCAAAAGCGAGGTCTTTCGTCCTTGCCTATCTCACAGTTATTCTCATTGGCGCAGTAGCATATTTTAATTTCTAAGAAATTATATAGTCAAAATAAATAAAATGTATTATATTTTTAATTTGTACAGTAAATGTAAATTCGAACGTAAATTTATTTATCAGAGCAGCGTCATCTAGTGGATGAACCCGATATTTTGAAGATAATGATTCATAGAAACGAATAGAAATAATATTGATAATGGCACATTTTGACAAAATTATTTCATTAGGATGTTTTTACTAAAATTTTGCCACAAAATATTAACCACAACCTTGATGACCTGCGGATGACCTCTCAAACAAGTACTCTTTTTGAAAAAATATTACAATAAAGAACATTTATGGGTAATGCATTATACTAGAAATACTTTACATAGGGTAATATATCAAAGTATACTTAAACTATTCGAAAAACAATTAAATAAATCCTTACTTTGACTTTATCAAAGACTTAGCTCGATTCAGCATTCGCCCCTTACAAACAAATTAACTATCTGACATAAAACAACTTCTACAATAAAAACGAAAATAAGTGAAAATTACATTAGAATCGTAATCCTATCCTATATTTCGTAATCGTTGAATCCGATACCTGCATATTATAAATAAATAAGTGATGTAAGTACACGCAAAAAATTTGAAAGTTGAAAATAAGTACTAAATTGATTTCTATCAAAATAAATTTTACTGCTTTCAATATTTAAAGTGGATAAAGTTTGACCTGTCACTGCGTAATTAGGACAAATGACTGATGGTCCAAAACTGACTGTACACGAAAGATATTTAAAAAATTTTAATGTATTGATTCCATTTAGATCTTTTAACTCAAATCAATATCTTTTTGAATTTATGTTTCTATGCCTTTGTGTGTGTGTGTATATTCGTACTATAAATTGCATATGTCCGTTACGCAAAAATTTCAGGACAAATTAGAATGCAAATATCTAAAATATGCATTCGAAGTCGCAGAAACAGCTAGTTTTTAATGAAATACAAACAGTATTTGGCAGATTCTACCATTGACTTATACAATTGCTTAAAATATTTCAATTTTATGCGGAAAAATCTCGTATTAGCAACTATAATGCGCTAGGGTAATTAGTTTTTATTACTATATCGCGAATTTAATATATTTAAAAAAGTATTTCATTATATTAGTATCAAAACCGTATATTAGACGTTCATATCAAAATAATAACCATAATAATGACTTAAAAAACAGATGAGCTTGCATTTATTATTTTTCTCGTGTAAGGCACTTCTTCGGACGAGGAATCAGAATACTGTAATATACAATGTAACTATTTTTGCTATTAAATCAGTTTTATATCATACTTCACCTGAACCGAGAAGTAATTGTTAGTACGAAAAATGTCAAAAGTAAAAAAGATTCTTCATAAATTGTAATACAGAATAATTCTTTAACATCTAGCTCTTGAATCTAACCCCTAGAGCATAAAAGGGGGCATTTTATTGAATTTGCATTTATTGAGCATATCCTTTTACTATCAGTAATAATCAATTTAGAGTCCTGCTTCGTGAAATACCTAATGTAATTCTTGTTGAAGTTTTAGAAGGTACTCATTTTTATACACATGCTTTCTGACAATATTTCTCTGTTTTGTATGATTTATAAATATCGTTCTTCTGTCCTATGTTTATAAAAAATTATGTTTGTCCCAATTTAATAAATATTTTATCAATTTTCTAACATATTCATGGTAAAAGAGATTACTTTTTCAGTTTTGCTTAAGAATTAAATGCAATGTAGAATGAGAATACCAGAACATTTAAATAGTGAGAGAGATGCATGATACAGGTAGAACGTTCAAGAGGTTCCTCTTTTCTGCTCACTGTATTACGCGAACCTTATATTATTTAATTTTGATTTGACTACTGTTGCATTATAGCATGTTCCAAGCTTCGCCACTTCTTTCTTACCTAATTCATTGTAGAAGACAATATTGAGTTATTTAAATAAATGGAAGGATAATTTATAGCAAATACAATTGTTTTGATTATGAATGGCAGCGGTCACATTTGACAACAGCGCACATTCCATAGTAGTTAAATAAAGCGATTCAAGTAAAAGTCTTCATGATATATGAAAGACTGAAAGTTAATGTACTATTCATCTTAGTTAGTTAAATCTCATACAATTATTATTATTTTCGTACAAGTTCAATGTCTTAATGATTTTATCAATTTTTAGTTCAAGTTATTGTTTAAAAATTAGTATGGAAGTTATTTTGACTTGCGCGTCATATTGTACGCAATGGAGTTGTGTCTGTGTAAATTTTCATAATTTGTAAGAATTTCTAAATGTATAAATATTTTCCTTATTGAAAGAGAAATGTATATTTATGTAGATATTAAATAATTGAATCTCAAATATAATCATCATGTATTGCTGGAATGTGCAATACTAAGCTTAGAAGGTATAATTAATCTCTGTTGACTACTGGATGAAAGTGTTACACATGATATGCAGAAGTAAGGGAATATGTTTTTTAAAGTTCTGTTATTATTGAAATATGAATTACCTATAGTATTTTATAGATTTAACTTTGTGTTTTATAGTTGTTATACTTATATTAATGCTTTCAGCGTAAAAAAACTACATAAAAAGACTCATTGCATACCAGAAAACTGCAAAATTTGGAAAAGTTCTAATGGTTCTCCGAAATCGTAACGTTAGTAATATGTCATCTGAACAGCCCTTGAAGAAGAAACAGAAAAGAGATGTGGAACCAACAGATGAAACGGATTTTATCAAGACTATTTCTGAAAGTGGTTTATCAAGCTTGACAGCATTGCATCGATCTCTTCCAGCACATGTTAATGAAGATGATATCACTTTGAATGAAGTAAATCAACAATATCATGAGAAATTACCATGTAGGACTAATGAGTGCAGTGCTAGTGAGTTAAGAGATAATGAAAGTACAATTCATAGCATTGGAAGCAATATTTGTAGTAATACAGATAGTTTGTTTAGTTATGCTTATCCACCAAGTGATAATAATGTACTGATTGAACCAGCTCCCAATATAGCGAATTCAAGTAGTGTAAACAATACTAACTCTCCTACTAATTATTCTAGTATAATAATTTCTGGAAGTAATGATGGAATTGTCCCAGTACCATCAGAATGTTTATCATCATCTTGTTTTCAAGAAGAGCCTGAGAGTGGTTTAGACGAATTCCAAAGTTTTTTAGTTAAGCAATGTCTCTGTGGGATATCTGAGGAATTATTTCAACAACCATTCGATGGCTATCGACAGATTATCCTAAGTAGAATAAGATCTGGTATGTTGACTGAATGGCCTACCTCTAAAATTTTACATTTCTTATCTAATTTACAGTTATTATTTGATATTTATTTAAAGCAAAATACTAAAGGATTTATTTGTTCAAAAATTCTGGATTTGTGTAACAATATTTTAAGGAATGAATATAATTTGATGGAACAACTAATTTCTTTATGTGATGCTAGAAATAGATATATTAATTTTATGTCTGCCAAGGTCATAAGTAGTTTTTTAATTATTGCAAAAACTAATAAAAATAATGAGTGGTTAGAATCTATTTTTGATTTTTTGTCATTAGATTATGTTAAGATGAATTTTGCCTTGGAAATTATTAAAAGAGTTGTAGAATGGAAAGATACAGATACACATGTTCTAGAAGAATCTAGTTCAAGTGCTGGAAGTAGTAATAGGGAAAATGAAATTAGCATTAATTGTTCAAAAGTGCCTTACAATGACTCTGAAAGTTTTGATACAAGTGGTATAAAAGGTTTTATTATAAAAAATTTAGTATTAAGGTGGCAGCCACTCATTACAAAAATTCGATTTTTAATTGATGATAATAATGTTCAAGCTCAAACCTGTATAATTACATTTTTAGAGTTATGGGAAAATACTATTTCTGTTAAGAATAATTTAAGTGTAATAGACACTAAACCATTGTATGCCCATTTAGAAAAATTTTTAGCATTATTAAATAACATGTTGCCTCCAATTATATGGAAGCAGTTATTGTCACTTTTTAATGAAGTTCTATGTTATGGGAGTACCTTAGCACTTCAAGACTTATTGCCTGATGATACTTGTCGTTTAGCTCATTTTGTGATTCGTTATGTTAAAGATCATGCGTTATTAGATAGTTTACCATTCAGATGCAGTGAAGGCTACACAGTGCATAGTTTTTTTGGGACAATGCCTAGTACACATTCCAGGCAAGCAAATAATGATAAAACATTGTTGCAAAAAATGGTACTATTGGTTCTCAAATCTGTTGCTTTATCTATTAAAGAAACAAAGTCTGACAGTTCTGATTCAAGTATTGGCTCAGATGATTCAGATTATAATCAAGATATGTTGGTAATCGGAAGATCTATGAAAGATGTACTGAGAAAGTTAGATATTTTTTTGAAAACTAATCTAGAATTTCATCCAGAAACACCATTTACAAAAATTCTCATTCACTTGTTTAGTGATCAAGATGATTATTTAATAGAATCTATGGTCTGTACTTTAGATATAATTGTTGGTATACCTGACAGATGTGCAGTTTTTCCCGAAATATTCAATATGTTGAATCCTACACATTCTTTTGTGGAATTTTTGAAAGTTGTCAGCCACAGTGTAGAATTACTGTTAGATTATTTGGTTAGTAATGAGACTTGTTTCTTATTATACTTATTGAGATTCTTGAAATATTTAAGAAGAAATTGGTCCAGTTTTGTGAGAAGTTGTGGAGATGGTAGCTTATCTAACGTCAATGAATTTGATATTACAATGAATGTTTTGATTAATTTGTCTGGGCAAATAGAACGATTGGTAGTCAGACAATTATTTCCCTATAATATTGATCCTGTATTAAGATTACTCAAAGTTTGTAATAACTTGTATGAAGGTAATGAGTATAGCTGATTGCAATTTGTCTGAAATATCAAAGTGTTTTAGGTTGTCATTGTATATATTCAACAAAACTGAAATTTGAACATAATTGAAAATTTCACATATCTTAATAGAGAAATTTAAAACTGATGTAATATAATGGCTCTATTATGAATTATGTACATTCAAATCAAAACTTTCATGAAAAATATCAAACAACGCAAAATATTCAGGTGGAATTATCACCATAGTGATAATGTTTTTAAACATGCCCATATGAATCTTTAAATATTATAGAAAATATAAGAGTATTTGCAAAACATTTGGACCTAATTTTATTAACTAAAATATCAATATTTTAGCTTTAGAAATGCAAAGTCATTCCAAATAATGAGAAAAATAATTTCATGACATCAATGGCTAATGTTTTGTGCTCTTTAATTCGTTGTTAATCACGTTTTAGAATGTCATAATTTTTTTTACGATTTCATAATAACAATTGAATCAGACATCTGAATTACTTGTTTATGTATTTAGAAAAGAAGATCGAGTACAAAGAGAATATCAATTTTATCTTAATGAAATTAAAGTATTTATATATCAATTTGTAATTTAAACAAACAGGATCGTAGCAAACAAAACGTTAATTTAGAGCTAAAAATTCTTCAATAACAAGCTTTTTTTATTATAATTGAATACTTCTCTATAACATAAACAGTTGGTACATGTAAAGCACTAAAATTATGTTTAACAAGAAGGTATATACTTTCTCATTTTCTTATTATACCATATTCAAAATTTTATGAGTTAATATGAGGATTGTTTTAAACTTTAGAAAATTAAAAATGTAATTGAAATTGATTGGTGCTTCAAAATAATTAAAGTTTACAGTGCCATTTATATTTTTGTTTGATTCTAATGAATTAATAATTTCCAGTGGAAATATCTTCAGCAGTTGTGTAAATATTTATAATAAAAACATTGTGAATGAATATTTTATGTACTGATCTTTATGGAAATTGATTTGAAGGGTTTTGTGTATAAGCAGAAATATTTTCACATATTTGTTGAAAATTTGTAATACTTTTCATATTAACATGTATGTTTTGTTAACAATTATTTTACTGTCATATTCTTTCTCATTTCCAATCAAATAGAGTTTTATTTATTGACTGTATTCTGATCTCCTTTGTATGTATTACTCCTTGCTGTCTTTTGAATTTTTTTTGTTATTTTGATAGAGAAACATTAATTCAGACTTTTACTGAAAATTTAATTTCTAGTTATATGATTAAAACCTATTCATATCTTTATTTATTGAATAATCATGATTCCTTCTATTTATTAAACATATTTAACATTGTAACAAAATATGTAAATTATAGTTACCTTTACAAATAACTGTACATATATGAAGAATATAATGCAATATTGAAATAAAAACCATAGGTTATTCTGATGAAACTGTTAATAAGAAATTAGAATATTACTACTTTCAAATTGACAATTACTGTAGTGAAAGTTTCAGATTAGAAACATTTTGTATGTTACTAATATATTATACTTTCAGTATATTGTGTTCTTAATATTATATTTAATTCATTCAATATTCCCTGTTTGATTATATCTGTTCATTGAATTATAATACGTATATGTAATACATATTTTGTTTATTTCAACGTGTTTATCACACTAGGTGTTCATAAAAAGTTTACCTCAAATTAAAATTCACTGTGTGGGATACACTTCTCGATATCTGAGGGAATATCTTGGCCGCTGTTCTGTGCTTTCATTGGTGTTTCTGTGTTAGCGGTCATGCACTCGACGTCGTTATTGGTTTTCGTTCGATGTTTCGTCTGTTTAACAGGTATTTGTTGAGAGTATTTTTGTACATTTGTTCTCTAACAAGCTGGTAACGTTACGCTGTTGTCTATTTTACGTATATTCTCTAGTTCGATAACTTTATTTCGATTATTTGTTTCTGGAAATGCCCTATGCATCGAAGCAACATTCGAAACTTTACCCTATAATCATTAAGATCGCTATTGAAAAGTCTTAAAAAGCAAATTCCTTTGGATAACCAGGGTGTTTACGCCATCCTCTGTTCACATAGTTCTGAAGATCATATCGGCCAAACGAACATAATAATCTCTTGTAGAGTGGAAGAACAATGTGAAGAAAAAATTAGTACTTGGTCCTTCGCCCAACGTATAAATCAAACGGGCAATATAACACGTTTTAACTCTTTGGAACTAATGTTTGTAACACAAAGAATTCTCTTTGCTTCATATATATTCATATTTAAAATAAAAAATCAGTTGCTTCCATGTAATGATACAAAAAATGTTACATATGTTAGTAATGTGCATGGGTATACTAGAAATACTGATAGTTTTTATATTCAATGTTGTAAGCTCTCTAAATCCAAAAATAGCATATACTATGTCGGATTTAAGGCTTTCAATAATTTACCAAATATATTGAAAATTAGTACTAGTATTAAGATATTTAAGCGTGATCTTAGAAAGTATATTTTAAATAACGAGATAGGTATATAATTAAAAATTGACAGTTCAAAATATGTATATTTTTGTATAGCTTCAGCTAAATAAATATTATTATAAAAATAATTTACAACTGGAAGGTATACGGAATTTCCAGAAAACGAATAATACGGGAACCCATCGAAATAGAAAAACGAAGAATATAAATGAAAGAGATGAGGCGTAACGTTACCAGCTAGTTACAGAGCAATCATACAAAAATACAATCAACAGACGAATATCTAATGGAATAAAGATGTCAGGCGCACGACCTATAAAAAGGAGGCACATCAGTGGAAGCACAGAACAGCGGACAAGATATTCTCTCAGAAAATGTGAAATGTATACCACACAGTGAATTTCAGTTTGCTGCAAACACTTGAAAAAGACTTGGTGCGATTTTTGTCGAAATAAACAAAAATTCCAAACATATATATATATAATGTATTAATATTTTTAATTATTATTATAATTGAAATTACATTTCAAAAGTTTTCGAACTCGACTGGGATTCGAACCCAGGTCGAGTTCGAATTGAATTTGGGATTTTCAATTTATGAAAATCCCAAATTCCTTCATTCATTATCAGTCCCCTCTATTGCGTCGACTTCCTCAATATTATTTTATCGAAGTTGTTGCCGCGTAATATCTTTAATTATAGTGTTGATTCTATTTATCGCTAGTCAACAGGCTACATGGTCAGTAAAATACATTTTTTTGAAATCTAGGATGTAAAGTGGTTGCAGCAGCTAACAAATGAACTTGCTCGATATTCCCAAATATTCTCTTTAAGCCGCCCACAATTAAAGTTCTGGTTTTAGCTCCAATATCAGTTGAATTTTGCATTTTATTTTATGTTTCAGTCAGGCAAGATACAATTTGTATGATTTTACTAGCTGTAAGATAATCTTTTCCCGAAATTTCTTTAGTAATTATTTCTAATGGTCTTAATATATTTATAAGATCTTCTAACTGCTGTGCAGTTAGCATTGTTGTCGCTTAGGATACGCGATTAGTATTGGGGCAATTATTTCGAATAACTCAACAAATCGTTCTAATTGATAAAAGAATTCCATCTGGTACACACAGAATGAATAATCTCAAAATGCTTTGTTTGGTGATCCTGGGCTTTCTTTAGAGAGTCAGCAATATTTGTATTACCCTTAAAATATGATGTTATATCTTTAACAGATGTAAGTAAATTTTTTAATTCTTTCAGTCCATCCTTTTTTAAGTAATTAACGGCAGCATTCTTGTAATACAGACATTCTGAACTAATTGTGTGGTTTATACCAAAATAAAAAATCGAATGTCGATTTTAAAGTGTTATGTATCGATCCAGTACTACATATCGATTTAAAAAAATCGATTTTTTTGGCTCGAAAAATCGATATTTCGATCTCAAATCGCCATCCCTAGTTGATTTCTGATCGCGCATCAAAGGACACTCGGTATTGCCGGGCGAGTTGGTGCGCGCCGTCTAAATCCGCCTTAACTTTTATGAAACTTCTCTGGTATCTAACATTTTTTTGTTATTATAAAAGAATTTGTTCTTCCATAAATATGAGTTTGCTGGGAAAATTATATTTCTACAAGTGCTATTGAAAAAAACAAATATACAAGAGCCAGGAAACTCATAGAAGCTTCTTTAAAATTTTCAGTCCAATCGATTAGTGATTACAAATATAGAAACTACAAAAGAATTGGAAATATTAGGATATTAATTCAAGGATAAAAATTTCAACTTCAACTAAATGAACAAGTTAGAGGAAGTTTCTATATAAGAATGTAAAACAAACACTTCCATTAATATTCTAGAAAAAATATTACAGATCATTATATTTATAGAAAATTATGAGCCTATAAAACAAAACAATTGATTATATCAAACTTTATAGAAAAAGATACATAAAATAATCTGAACAGGTACAACGTGCAATCCAAACTAACATTATTACAGTTGTTGTATTCTAGCATAGTTAATGAATATTCTGAAACAATTCAGTAATTAATAGTTTTGTTATAGTTACAAGTACTGAGATTATCTAACTTTGAGTGAATATTGGCCAGTCAATTCAATTATTATCACTTCAAAGAACAAACCACAAAGTAAAACTAGTGAAGCTATATTTTTACAATCACTACAGTTGATATAAACTTTCGCACTAAATGGAATACTGAATTATATTATAAGAAAATATGAGTTCAGAATATCAGAAATTATTCACAAATCGATAAAAATTTTCACTTATCAGTCTAACACTTTTTTCAATTATCATAGTCTTCATCAATAACCAAAGAGTCATTTCTATTTTGTGAATACAAATTGATAGGAATGAGGGGTGGAACATTATCTCTTGTTGACTTTCTTTTCCTAGAAATCGATTGAGTATGGGATGGAATTACTATATCTTCTTCTTTATCAGAATCTGTCTCATCATCCTCTACACTTTTTTTAGAACTTGTGCTTTCACTTTTGAAATAACTGCCAGAACTATTTGAATTAGATCCGCTTGCAGAATTTCTTCTTGTGGAAGAACTTGTAGCAATACCTGCATTTTGGGTAACAGCAGGACCATACTTAATTACTGTGCTTGATTTTCGACTGGTACTCTGTTCTTGCCCAACACTGTGTGATGTTTGTGGCCTATGATGTAAGTTTGTAGTAGAATCTGTTTTAGTATCTCGATTTTCCAAAGATGCATCAAAAAGTAAGTTGTTTTCATTATCTTCCTGTGTACTTGCATCTGGTATATTCTTGACTAGGTCTTTTAAGAAATCGAATCGATTTTCTGACAAGATACACTGTTTCATATGAGATGGAGTCAAGGTTTTTGCATTTCTTGCTTGTGTGATTTGCATTGATTTTGTTAGTAAGGATTCAACAAAGAGTTCCAAAGTTCTAGGTAAAAAATGTTAAGGAAAAATAGTGAGTATAAGAATATTTCAATATAACATAATGAAAACCATCAAATGAGAAAAAAATCATTGTATGTGAAGGATTCTAACAGAAACCTAAGAGATTAACATTGAAAATAATAATAACTTTATTTAGCAAATATGCTACATAATAAACTAATTACATTTTAATTTAAGAACATGTAAGAGTGTATATTGTTTTTTCAATTTCTACTAGTCCTGTTTACTCAAATATAAACTCCTAACTTTCATTTTAAAGTTTTTTAAATCTCGATTCCGTATATATATATATATATAATGGCAATTTAATATATGCAATCAAAGCCTTAAAAACACAGAATTTTGTGATGCCTTTGTCTTTTTATGATCTATTATAAATCTGTCTCTGTTTCGTGTACTATATCCATGGAAGTCACTATAAGTCTTCAATTTATTGCGCAAATAGTTTGGTGCCAGCTGAAGTTTATATAAATTATTTATTTAATTTAAACTTTTTTTTTTATCATTTTGAGATCAAATTGTGAATCCAAATTTTATATTGATTTATTTTTGATCCTTATTTCTAAGGAACCTAAATAAAGAATAGAGAATTTTCATTGACTTTTCAAAATAAGTCAATGAAAAATATAAATGTACTATGAAAGTTGAAAAGTAATGAAATACTACTTACAATTATTCTAGTTGTATTTATTTCAAGTCCTAACTAATTTAACCATTTTAGCATTAATAAAAAATAACAATCTAAACAAGCATTATCACCAAAATCCATGTAATTAAATAATGCATTTCATATGCATACCTGAAGCATTAATTTGAAAAATAGGTATAAAGAAATGAAGTTGGAATGAATGTTCTTAAGTTCTTCAAAGTTCAAAATTGAAATAAAAATACACTTGGCTTATGATTTCACTATATTAAAATAATTACTGTCCTACAGTCAACATGTTACAGAGTTATCAATGATAAATATGTCTATTACTGGATAATGACTATTCTCCTTAATATGGTCATTGCTTAAAACATGCCAACTATTCATATTAATTACATTAATTATTTCAATATAGTGAATCATAAGCGCTATGCTTTGAAATTTTAAACTTTATACATATAAAGTAGAAATACCATAAAAGGTTTCCTGATAAAACTTATTTTCTTTAATGTTAGTACACTAAATATATTATTTGCTGAAAGTATTTTCAAATCCTATATTCATATTATTAGCAAAATATAAACAAAAAACTTGAATAGTCCATTTTGTTCTAATAGAATTTGGTAAATTAGTTCCTAAGCTGGTGATATTTCACTTAAACTAAAGACTGATGTATATTTCTCAAATTATTCCATTATAAAAAAAAAATATCACTTCATTATTATTGCAACTTAAACAATGTATAAAAAGGATATAGATAATAACTGGTACTGCTTGTGCTACTTTACCAACTTCCTCATCTGTTTGCATTATTTTTTTTATTCTACCCTGAAAAATAAGAAAATTTAACAAAGCACTAATGAAAGGGTATAAAAGAACATACTGCAGGAAACCTAGCATTGTATTTTTTTTTCTTAGATGGCATTATAACTGAAAACTATAAAAATACTATCAAATATGTTAACCAAATATTGAACTAACTACAATTGACAAATTTAGAAATGTTTTATTTCATAGGTTAGTTGCAATTATAGGAATTAATTCCCTCACAAGAACGTACAACCAGAGAAGTGAATGAAAAAGAAAAACAGTTTTTCGGACAAATTAAAGTTAATATTATACCATAGTCACAGCCTAACTTTACTCACATAAGTAATTTTAACTTAAGTAAGTAGAGTTAGGCTGTGGCGCAGCCTGACTTTACTTACGTAAGAAAAGTAAGGCTTTGATTATACTATAAAAAATGAAGTAAATTTTTTTATCAATACGTTATTTTTAAAGACTTCACTTCTCAATCAACTGTTAATCAATTCAACTTCTTAATTCATAAATATGGTTTGTAAGAAAACACAGCCTAACTCTACGTAAGTAGAGTGTAAGAAAAGAATGAAAACTGAAATAATTGTTTTATTTGGCTACTGTTTTCAGCTTACTGAATTTACATTAATGTGATTAACAATTCCATCACAACGTGAACCTTTACTCCGAATATGTCGACGAAGCTGTCACGTTGGGTTTAATAACGGAGTTATCTCTCCGGCCATTTTGGTTCACGGGAGGTATTTTATTTCCCTCCTTCTCTTCAGTGACGAAAAGGCTGCCGACGGGCTTTCCCCCATCCACCACACTTTGTGATTAATTTCTCCCCCGGGAGAAATTATTCACAAAGGTCGATTGAACAATTTTAATAGCTTCGTATATAACCCTTACATAAATATTTCCCATTACAAAATGTTTGTGGAAGTGGATCCTAGTAATATATAACACTAGTTATACAATGAAAAATTGTATAGAATCTAGGATAATTTGGTTCATCTAACTCTAGATATACCTATTTATATAAAGCAATTTGACCTATAAAACACCTATATTGCATACTATTTACGAGTAAATTTTGTTTTTTAGTCTCCTCTTAAATAGTGCTAAGGAAATTGTGGTCTATGTATATTTTAAATTTCAATATAGACCTTATTTATGGAATACTGATATCCCGTGCTGTTTATTGTCTGCACTGAAATAAAAATCATTAATGAAAGTATTAGAGTGGAGGATAAACATTCCATGACGAAATTATAAATACTTTAATAAGGAAGTGTGTGCACTTACATTGAAGTAGTGAAATCAAGTTTCTTATTGTCTTATAACATCATTGTGAAAGTGTATATGTGTAACGTCATTGACATATATCAAAAAATATAACCGGGAATGGGAACATGAATATATAGATTTCTGAAGCATTTAGACCCTTTCAAAGAATCTTACTATTTAAATGGGTATTGGGTGTTGGTTACATGCTGAACCGACTCACAGGTTCCCTGCTAACGGTCTTCTAATTATGAGTATTTACCACAGCTACTGAAGGATAGCCTTTCGTAACCACAGCCTTACTTTATTATATTTATATATGTACCTTATTTATAACTAGTGAGGTTGTGAATCACAACTTGTGATATTTACCAAGCCTAACTCTACTTACGTAAGTAGAGTTAGGATGTGTATTTACCTTTTCAGAGAAGAATGACATGCAAGTCATAATATGATAACATAACCAACTTATATTATTGATATTCTTATTGTTTAATAAATAAATTGTTTTGAAAATATGTCTCATAAAGTTAGAGTAATTGCTTTAGTGGATATGGATTGTTTTTATTGTCAAGTAGAAGAAAAATTAAATCCTGCATTGAGAGGTAAACCAGTTGCAGTTGTGCAATATAATCTTTGGCGTGATGGAGGGTAGGCTTAATTTCATATAATAAGAACACAATTTTTATGATAGACTTGACAAAAGTAATAGGAATAAATGGTATTCCGAATAAATAAATAACTTCTATTAATTATGATTACTTATCAACTCATAACATATTTACTTGGACAATATATTTGCTATTAGATGTGAGCACTTTTATAAATTCTACGAATTATTGAATATTTTTTTTGTCAATTTCTAAGTTTTATATTGAATTGAGTTTCATATCAAGATTACATGCATTCAATGCATTCGGATTCATAACATAGGTATGCATACAAGTTTTATTCAAAATGTATTCTTAACTAGGAGAACAATTTCTACCTGAAGTTTTTTTTTCAAAAACATGAATATTTGAATGTTTATAATCTGATAATTAAGTAACTTATTATGACTTTTAAAAAACAGTAAGAAAATATAATAATGTGGACCGTCACTTTTTCATCATTATTATCATTTTGGTTAGCTTTTTGCTCTAGGAAAATTTGAGCCACTTAAGCAAACATGTGTCGATGATTTTGAGGGGTTATCCATTATTTTGGCCAATGTCAATGAATACTTGGTAATAATGTTCATTTTTTTTCTCAGTATTATTGCTGCAAATTATCAGGCTAAAGAAAAAGGCGTAACTAAAGGAATGTGGATGCATGAGGCCAAAAATTTATGCCCAGAAATTGAATTTGCAAGAGTAGCTGAACTTCGAGGAAGAGCAGATCTCACTAAGTGAGCTTTAACTTTTTTCTGAATCTTCAGATAGTTGTTATAGATAGATTATAGGTAGTTGTATAGATAGATGTTATTTTCAGATATCGAGAGGCAGGTAATGAAGTAGCCCTTGTTCTGAGTTCTTTTGTTAATGTTATAGAAAGAGCTTCTGTTGATGAGGCTTATTTAGATCTAACAGATTCTGTAAAAGCCGAGTTGGCAAAAGGAATTTCAAATGTTCCATTAGAGAAGCTAAACACTACACATGTGGTTGGTTGTTCTACATCTGATTTTATTTCAAATATCA